>QEPC01006384.1:259418-282564 GCA_003113815.1 Sphenodon punctatus
GCCAGCCAGCGGGCCGGGCACTTCACAAAAACAGATTCAATCAAACTACAATAAAAATCAGTCCACTTGATAACGACTTTAAAAAGCAAGGGGTAAAGGGGAAGCAGTAAAATCCAGCGGTGGAATAAACAATTCTTCAGGCCCCTCCCGAAGGGGAGGAGGAAGTTGCTTTGACGGGAGGGTGGGAGGGAGTTTTGCACTGAGGGGCCGCTGCAGCCAAGGCCCAATCGCAGGTGATTTCTGAGCGCGGCGGGTAGCCATTGGGATGAGGTTCCAGGAGCAGGCTTTGAATATTATTGGCAGCGCAATCTACAGGCAGCCAATGTAACGAGCGCAGACGGACATAATATAATCCTGTCTGTGCTGCTGCATTCTGAACAAGCTGCAAGCAAAGGAAGCCCATAGATGAGGAAGTTGCAAAAATCAAGCCTCAGTCACCAGGGCATGGGTCACTGTCCCAAGATCAGCCTGGAATAAATATGGGCCTAACTTCTGCAGACTGCATAGCTGAGAAAAGCATCTTCAAACCAGGACTGAAATCCTGATCTTTCATGGAGAGAGAGCGTGGCCAAAGAGGATGCCCAAATTCTTTACCTGCCCCACTACCTTCACCTGAATTTCGTGCTAATGTTGGCATGGGCCTCTCTTGGGCAACTACCCTGTCCCACTACCTCCACCTAAATTCATGGCACAGCCATGTGCTGAGTCACACACACACACACACACCCCCAAAGAGGACTTCGTGGGAAGGGTAACAAAGATGGGGGAATATGAGATCACTTCCATACAAAAAGAGCTGCAAGGATGAGGGCTCCTCTCTGTAGAAAAGTGGCAACTGTTACAGAGGCCTAGGAGTTCGTGACTGGCACAGAGAAGTAAATGAAAAATGGTATCTAGCTCCCCAAAATACAAGGACGAGGAGACACGTGATGACAGATTGAACAACTGAAAGGAAATACTTTTTCATGGCTTAAAGTTCACCAGGAACTTGTGGCCATGGGAGATTGTGAAGGACAGTAATCGAGTTGGGTTCAAAACAGGATTGGATAAATTCATGTCAGGTTGGTCCATCAGTGGCAATTGGCCAAGATGATCAGGGGACATACCTCTGATGGGAGAGAATGATGGGGACTTCTGCTTTTTAACGCTTCTCTGGAAGTAATTGGGTGCTGTAGGAGACAGTATACTGGGACAGAAGACTGCTGCTAGTCTGTACAAAAGAGCCTTTCTCAGAGGCTAGGCCCATACTGGGAGACACTCACTGAACTAGTACTAAAACTAGGGGACACTCCCTGAAACTCACAGGTGGCAGAGAAAAACAGACAAAAGAAAGTATTTTTTCACTCAGCATATAATTGGGTTGTGGAATCTACTGCCAGAGGCTGTGGTGAGGGCCAGTACTAGAGCTGAGTTTAAAAGAGGTTTGGACAAGTTTCTGGAAGATAGGTCCATTAGCAGCGATTAGCCAGACAGGATTGGGGAACAAAACCCTTTACTGTCGGGAGCTTTGGGATGACCCACAGGGAATGGATAGCATGGTGACCTGTTGGGGGCTTCTCCCAGGCCCCCGTGACTGGCCACTGTCGGAGACAGGATGCTGGAGCCAACCCCTTAGAGCAGTTCTGACTTGCTTAGACCTTACTCTGCCAGAGCACTGGGTGCCAAATCCTGTCCCTTCTGCACACTCCGTTACACGAGATCCTACTTTTTTCCCTCTCTTACACACAGTGGTTCGAGCCCTCTCAGTTTGGGACATGTTGGGCAATTCTGTCCACAAGCATGAACCTGGCAGGAGGGTTGGGCCCCATCGTCGCTGCCTTGATGGCGCTGCATTACAACTGGCGAACAACTCTGTCCATTTCCGGTTTAGTCTGCGTAGGCGTCTCCCTCTTCTGCCTGGTCTTGATAAAGAATGAGCCCTCGGACGTTGGTCTGCCCAATATTGAGCCAGGGCCCAAGAAGGGGAAAAAAGGTACGTGTCCGGCTCCCCCTCTGAAGGTAAGCTGTGCCAGCAGTCACAAAGACTCCTGGGGATGGGGGGGCTACCGGCTTGTTTAAGCCTTCGCCTCTGGGTCACGTCCTGCCCTTCCATTTAGGAAATTCACTTGTGTTAACGCCCCTATGGGAACACAGTGTAACTGGACTGGGCAGCCCGGTAGGATGGGAAAGACTTGAGGGGGCTCTGCTGCTTACTCTGTGACCCTCCAGAAATCATTTCAGCCCTGTGTGTCTTTCTGTGGAATGTCTCATGGAGGCTGAGATTATCTTCGATGTCCTGAAAGGTGCTGGAAAATCGTCGCTACTTTTACTGAACAACAGAGATTTCCTCCATTTCTCCTGGCTTCCAGGGTCTCTGCTCAGCATTCAGCGTCTTAAATTCAGACATGGAATTAATAAGTGTTGGTTTGATTTGTTGCATCCAAGTATTCTCTTCCGAGTAAAAGGGTAATTCTAGCCGAGAGGAGTGTTCCTGCATGTCCAAGCTCATGGAGTGCACGCCTTGCACTGCTGGTATTGGCATCTTTCTGGAGAAGATGATTAGTACTAGCTATATTGTGCACACGTGAAGATTAGTGACAAACTAATCTTCATGTGGGTGCATGCGAGAACAGTTAAGTACATAATTTGTGTGTAACATTTTAAATTGTAAGCCACCCCGAGCTGCTTTGCAGAAGGGGCAGGGTGTAAAATTGTATAATAAATAAACAAACATACGGACTGAGCAAGAAGGTCAAGCAATCTGGAGGCACAGGTAACCACCGTCATGGGAAGGAATCTGTTGGGAACGGGGAAGCTGCCTCATCATGTGTCTCCCGTCAGTGTCTCCACAGCCAGTTGCTTAGTTCAAGGCTGGGGGGCTCTTTTCCCTGCCAGGGGTCACTCTGAAAATGTAATCTAGGCTCCATGGGCTGTACAGCACAGGTTTGGGGGCAGGGGTGTCCCCTCCCCCTGTGTGTCTGCTCCCTTGTCCTGAATTCGCTCTTTCAGTGCTTGGAGGAAGGAACTGGAAAGGGACCAAATAAAAACTAGCCAGTGGCCACATTTGTCCCACGGGCCTGAGAATTCATGGCTTAGCTGGATGAATCCCAATCCTGCCCCCAGCAGTGAGAGTGTTTCCACTGATTCTCCTGGCAGGCTCATCTGCAGATGAGAGCACCCTATCCGAGCTACTGCTCTCGCCGTACCTTTGGGTCCTCTCCATGAGCTACTTGGTTGTCTTTGGGGTGAAGACGTGCTGTACAGACTGGGGCCAGCTGTTTCTGATCCAGGAGAGAGGCCAGTCTGCACTTTTGGGTAAGACACAGCAACCTTATCTTAAAGCCTTAAGTTTGGGGGTTTCAGAGATGCTTTGCAGAGATGAGGCACCCAAATCCCATTGAAATTCAAGAGCTTAGGCACCTGACTCCCTTGCACATTTTCAGGGACATGGCTATGGTCCAGAATATACATACATCACTGCTGGATCCTGGCTTCCGATTTTGGCCAGACTTGCAGGGGGCCAAAGCCAGTTGTGTCTGTGGTTCAGCAGCTCCGCAAAATGAGCATATGGGTAGGAGACCAGTTCCTGGAGGAAAGGGGTCTTCTGAGACGGTGGCCCCAGCATGAACTGGCCTCTTTGTCATGGAGAGCGAGCAATCTTCTTGCTCCACGGTGGATCCTTATCAAACAAGTTCAGCCGTGGTGGCAAGGAAGCCCTATGCACGGAGAGCTGTCCCTCCCGCCCCCCCAACTGTCATTCTGCGGCTGCGGCTGCGGCTGGTGCTGCTGCTGCGTACAGGAACTTGGTTTCGAAGTATGTCAGTCTGGCACTTTCCAGCCCCACTGAATGAAACCAGCTCTGAGAGGAAGCCAGGGCAGCTGAGAGACTAGGCAGGGGTTGGTATCTCATTACTCTGTCATTTTGTCTTGACAGTCTTAGAATCATAGGGCGGGGGCCCCTGCACTAATGCAGAATTTGGCCTAGACCAGCCGTGGTGTCTGGGAAGAAGAGTCCGCACCCTCCCGTAGCAGCTTGGCTCACTGCCCGATGGCCCTCCTTATGGGGAGGGATATTTAACCCATTTCTTCTTGTCCTTCCCTTTGTGGCAAAGCAGAACAATTGCTCTCCATCTGCTTTAGGGCAGCGGCCTTTTCAGCATTTGAAAACTGCTCTCATGTCCTGTCTTCGCTAATCGAAACGTACTCCCCTCTTCATGACTCGAACTCAAAAAGCTTTAGCATCTTTGACCCAAACAGGGCACTGTACTTCTTCAATAGAGGCCCAACCAGGAACATCTACATCTTGTGTCTCGGATGCAGCGTCGCCGCACTGCTGACTCGGCCTCTCCGGTTTGTGGTCCCAGAGAGAAGCCCCAGATACAGCGCAGTTTATTTTATGCAGTCCGCTGCATTCCCCCTTTTCAAGGCAGGAATTGGCCTGTCAGAGAGGAAACAAGGTTGAGTTGACATGATTTGTCTATACAACTCCATGGCCTTTTTTAGACAAGACACACTCATGACGGTCCACCCAGGCCCCCGTCTGGAGGCAGCGTGTGGAGGGGTACGTTCCCGTGATCCCCACGCAGAGCATCTGGGGCAGGCCAAACTGTGCGTGGGGTGGGGCACACCCCCATCCTGGCCCGTTTTACCCCCTATGGGGATAGGTTATGCCCTTTTGACTCTTTGGCCACTGAATCAGTACAGCATATATTATTTGAATGTAGGTTCTAGGACACCCCCCCACCCCCCGTCACACCCATTTAAAAACGGCCCTTGTTGGCTGCTAGTTATTCTTCAAGGTGCTTACAAATTGTCTGTACAATTTGTTCTAATTTCTCAGGTTTCGAAGTCAGACCAAGCAGTCTGGATTCTCTTTTTAACCCTAAATGCTATTGTTCCTCTTCTGCAGTTTTGAGACCTCTCTGAGGGGATTTCTTCAGCCAATTCCTCTAGCACCATAGCATGTGTTTCATCGGGCCTTGCTGGCTTAAATGTATCCAAGTTAGCTAAGTATTTTTTTTCCACCAGCCTTTGTCTACGTCTCTTTTTGTATAAACAGTAAGGAGCGGTTGTCCTATTTCCTGCCTAGAGCCACTTGCTGAATTTTGTTGTTTATATAGCACCAGCAGTGTACCTGGTGCTGTACAATCACTACTTAGAGACAGGTCCCTACCCCCAGGGGCTTACAATCTAAGGGAGGGGTGAACATTGGGAGAGACAAGGATACATTCATGAGGTTGAGAAGCTGCAGGTGTGCAACGTGTTTCACTTAGTGACAGGGAACCAAGTGAAACTAATGCTTCCCTTCCCCTGTGTTTTAGGCAGTTCCTATATGAGTGCCTTAGAGATTGGGGGCCTGATTGGAAGCATTGCGGCCGGCTACCTTTCCGACAGAGCCGTGGCACGGGTAAGCTTTCTGGGACCCCCATGATTTGGCTACTTCCAGCTGGCAGATTTCTCTGCTTGAATTGGAAGGGCAGCTGCTTGAATTTGTAAATCCCAGGAATGGGATGGAAATGCATCCTTCCTGGGCAGCCAGGGGGTGGATGCTGGCATAGACCGAATGGCAGGTGAGGATTGCGATATCCTCTGGAAGATGCAAACACTTATTTCTAACAGCTGAGCATTTCAGAGATGCCTATGGGTGTTTGGTGCCAGTCTTCGTGGGACCAGAACTCCCTTGGCCATTTCCCAAATCCTTTTGCTGGCCCTTCCTCCCAGATATGACTGTATCTGAACCAACCTGGTTGGGAGAGGGATCACATAGGTCCAATTCCGCTAAAATAGTGACCAAATCAACGTGGAAACTCAGGATACTCCGAGTTGTGGAATTACAGGCCGAGAGATGGCAGGTGGGTGTCCCGGAATTGGGGTCCTTAATGGCTTCATGCCACTCTTTGGCTTTTGGATGATGCAGGAGAAGGTATAATGTGCATCATGCTGTAGCAAGGGTCCCGCTGAGGCATTCCAACACAGTGTGACTTTCACAATATGAACCCCTAGCTGGATTAGCCATTTCCTTGGCTCAATCCTGCAGCCCAAGCTGCCCTGTCAGGCATTTGAAGTTCTCTAAAGCTGGGGGTCTGGGCAGAGCTGTCAGGCAAATCCAGATGCCACCAGCAGAACGGCACTTTCCCTCACAATAGCAGCAGTGGTTCTGGCTGTGGTGAGTGAATGTGTGTGTTAACATTTGATTTAACTTGGGCATAATTGGGAACCAAATTACTGTACTTTTGGTAATAACATGGCATTAATTTTTTCCATAAGATTAGCACTTGTTCAGACTAAAGTGCTAGGAAGTACTCAAAGGAATGAGCATGACAAAGAGAGGACTACGTTCTTTTGTTTCATGCATGTCACAAGGGGACAGGGCCAACATGTAACCTAGCAATGGGGCCAGCCCACCCAAAAATCAGTGAGGTGGGTTTTCCAGAACATTTTGAATTGGAAAATGTTCCAATGCCCTAAATCAATTGTGATTTGATTTAGCATGTTTATTTGACTTGTACTTAGTAATCAAAACTCAAAAAGTACACTTAATTTTATGTGCTGGCTAAATGTCTCAAAAGTTTTTACAATAGCCCAAAGTATTTGAACTGAAATATTTAATTAGGAAAAAAATGTTATAATTATGTAGCAAATAAATTTTATGAAACAATGCATTTTTAGAACTGGAAAATCTTCCAGAAAAATATAGCAGTTTTCTGTTGAAAACTTTCTGCCCCACATCACTGCCAACAATGTCACTTGAGCCCCTCTGAACTGAGACTTTCCAAGGTCACCTTGATCATCTGATCAGTAGTACCGTCTGCACAGATAAAGCTGTTTAGTTAAGCGCAAAGACCAGATTGTAGCTCCTCTACATGGTTATACAGAACCTAATCCACACTCGTGTAGAACTTGCTGGCAATCCAGCTCCCCCTTGGGAGTTTATACTGCTCCTCTCTTGCTCTGAGATCTGGTTTAAACAAAACCTCAACTTCACAGCTAGGGAACTGCATCTTCACCTTCTTCCAGGTCAAAACCATCAAGCGGGTTCACTCTAAACTCTGGGCACAGGTTGGCAAAGCTGCGCGGTCCCGTCTGCATCAAAATGGGTGAAGAAGTTCAAACTAAGATGTCCTTTGCTTGTTCTTGTTATCGGAGCATCTCTCGACCCTAACGACGGTGCTGCTGCCTGTGAGAGAAGGTTGCTTCCTGGTTGTTTTTGTGCCCTCTAGCCCCCAGATCGGTGGTTCTGCAGACACTTGCTTTGGGATGTGGTTGTGTGGGTGTGGCAGGGAGTTCCCTCTTCCCCTCCGTTACAAAAGTCATACAGGTGAAATCCAGCCTAGCTGCATGCATAGCGAGTCTCCTGGAGGTAGCCCTTATGTTCTGACTGCGCTCTTCCAATGACTTACAGGAAGGTCTGGCAAGCGGCTATGGGAACCCTCGCCATACGCTCCTGCTTTCCATGATGGCGGGCATGTCTGCTTCGATGTACCTCTTCCGGGCGACGGTCACAGGGGACTCTCCCAAGGTAACCCACACAGCACATGCTGTACCGAAGTGCCAAGCTTGGGTTCCACCCAAATGTGGCGGTTCCCAGGACCAGAGGCTGCTCTGTGGCATGGGGGCAGGCTGCCTAGAAAGGGGAGATGGATTGGGTGCTGAGTGCTTCCAGCGGGGCCAGGGATGGTCACACTTTATTTATTATTAAAATATATACGCAGCCCCCTCCTGCTATAAGCATCTCGGGGCGGCTAACAGCATGTTAAAATATAACAAAATAAAATACATAAAAACACTAATAATCTCAAAGGTTAAAATAACCCAAAACCCCTCCCTAACCCAACCCACCCCGTCTCCCTCGGGAAAGGCCCGGCGGAACAGCCAGGTCTTACACCGTCTACGGAAAGAGACAGACCTCCACCACGAGGGAGTTCCACAGCCGCGGCGCAGTCACAGAGAGCACCCTCCTTATGGTTGACACCTGGGAAACCCGGGAGACCTCAAGGAGGGCGCCCCTGGCTGATCGCAGAGGTTGATCCAGGATCCGGAGGGTCTAACAGCTAAACACCCCCCTCTGAAATCCTTCCTTTGGCTCCGTAAGCTTTTTTGTGAGCAAGAGTCGGCATTCTGTTCGGAGTGAGTGTTAATGACGGATTTGTAGCTTAGCTTTCTGAGGGTTACTTTCAAAGAATTTTGCCTAAAAACTATGTGGGTTTATCTGCAATTGCATGTCATTGAAACCAAGATGACTTTAGGCTGGGAATCTTGGTGTACGTAGCTTCAGACCCTGTGCTAGGATGTTCTTCCCCCTTTTGTGAGCTATAGGCTAGGCCGTAGCTCAGGCGGTAGAGCGCATGCTTTGCATGTACAAAAGTCCCAAATTCAACCCCTGGCATCTCTGATTTAGGATCTCTGGTAGCATGGCTGGGTGAGGTCTCTGCTGGGGGATCCTGGAGGGTCTTGGGTAGCACACCTGGGTGAGGCCTCTGCCGGGGGATCCTGGAGGGTCTCAGGCAGCATGGCTGGGTGAGGTCTCTGCCGGGGATCCTGGAGGGTCTTGGGTAGCAACGCCTGGGTGAGGTCTCTGCCGAAGAGCCAGATTTGAAATCCTGCTGCCATGTCAGGTTGTAACAATACTGGGCTAAGATGGACCATAGGTCAGACTCAGGCAGCTCCTTATATCTTTTGTAATTCTCGTCATGATTTTGTCTCCAAAGCATTGTTTTTCTGAGCTCATATGGCTGGCTACTCCCCGCCGCCCCCAAGGATGTAAGGGGAGAGAACTTTGAGTACAAGGGTCTGAGGCAGTCTTTGTAGGGAGAGACTAGGAGCAGCCTAGCCAAAGTAGGAAAGCTTCACCAGAAGTTTATATTGTGGTGCTCACAATGTTCTCACTACTAAGAAAGCCAAACTGTAGAAAAGGGATAGGTTTTGGGCAGGGTGGGAATGACAATTGTTTACATGTCGGTAAAGTGTTCTGAGGCAGCTGTCTAAGCTCACAACATCCTAGTAGTAGCAATGGTTTCCTCAAGAGCAAGTTTGGGACAGCTCTGCAACAGTCTCTCTACTCTCCTTAGTTGCCAAACAAATACAATTCACTTTTCCCTTCTCTTAGGAAAGTGACTTCTGGATTCTAGCATTGCATCCTCTTGCTGACCTCACAGGCTTAACAGAACATGAGGTTTCTACTCTGCTTTTCTGTTGTGCTCTCTGCCTCTCTCTGCTTTTATCTGCCTCTTTCACAGTCTGAAAGGTTGGTTAGCACTACGGGATTTATGATTAGGGAACCGGGAAGAGTGCTGTAAGTGTTCTTTAAAAACAAAAAAACCCTTTGCCTAACTTTGTTACTAACCACAATCTTTGTCTTGCATTAGCTGAGTGTGTGCACTTTGAGGAATATCAGCCTGGGCAACTAGAATAGTCTTTGGGTTTGAGCACAGCATGAGATCAGTCTCTGTTTGTGGTGAAGACAGACTTTGTAGTTTCCCTTCTCTGTGCTCAGTTTCACCATATAAAATAATGTTGATGGTTACTACTTTGTGCCCCATAGTATTAAGAATTTGTTGGCAAAGCACTTGTACCAATGACAGGCACTAAATATGTGCACGATATCATAAACCCGTTAATTGCTATGCCTGGCTCCACTGCTTAGAAACCCAGTTACTAGAGATTTCCCGCTTGGAGTTCATGTTCAGATTGCCCTCTAATGTAATGCTGGAAGGCTTTCAGACACCCAAGTGGCACATGTGCCCCCCCCCCAATCAAATCAGATTTTGTATCTAACAACTATAATGCCCTTTATCAAGCCAACCGCCATCTCTGACTACTCAGAACTCTGCGAAAGCAGAGCCACTCCATAGCCCTCCTGAGGCATTTGTACATCGCACGCAGGGAAAGTACAGTTTGCACCAGCATGAGTCTGAGTTATAACCATGCATTAGAGCAGGGCTGGTCTCTAATGGTTTAAAACGTCTGGACCCCCGCCCCCCCTGCTCAGAGAAAGAAACCTAGCTAGAATTGTATTTAGCCAGGGTCTGAGTCGCCCAAAGGGGCTCCCTTCTGATTCCTTTTCCCCTTGAATTGACAGCTATGGATACTGATTCTAGGAGCCACCTTTGGGTTCTCCTCTTATGGACCAATCGCATTGTTTGGAGTAATAGCCAATGAGAGTGCACCTTCAAACCTGTGTGGCACCTCTCACGCCATTGTTGCGCTAATGGCTAATGGTGAGTGAAGCTTCTTCCTCCTGGTCCCAGTAGCAGCGCTCCCGTCTGGTATGACTGGCTACGGCAAGTGTGAGGGGATCCAGGGCCAGCTCAAGCCAGCAGCCCCCTTCAGTTCTTGGCTCTGGCCTGTGGACCCAGTTTCTACTCTCAAACCCTGTACGTTTGTGCTGAGGAAGAGAGGAGACATGTGAGTGCACCCTCAAGGGTCGGGAATGGATCTATGGCATAGATCTAGGATTCCCTCCTCTCCCTTCCTTCATCCATCTCTTATCGCCCCCCGGGTTTGGGAGAGGGTATGGGTAAAAATCCCAAACTTCGGACTCTTCCTCCACCCCACCCCACCCCCAGCTTGTACAAAATGTCAAAGCGGCCCATGTAAGGAAAAGGGGTGTGTGGCTTACGGCAGCCTGTAAGGGAAGCCTTCTCCCACAGTGTGAGATGAGAACCCTAAAGGGAAAGAGTTTCAGCTTTTCCCCTACAAATTGAGTGGGGGAGTGTGGATCAGAGACCCTCTGCCTGTGGTAACCCTTTGGGAGGCTGAAGACATGCAACCACATCCATTGTCGAGTAGGGCCTAGCCTCTAGGTCCCTGCGTCTCAGGCCCTAGTCTTACCCCTTTCTCTGCTTTCCCTGCAGTTGGAGGCTTCCTGGCGGGCCTACCCTTCAGTACCATCGCCAAGCACTACAGCTGGGCCACTGCCTTCTGGGTAGCTGAGATGACCTGTACGGTCAGCACCGTGGCCTTTTTCTTATTACGGAATATCCGCACCAAGATGGGCCGCGTGCCAAAGAAAGCCGACTGAAAACTGGCCGCGGCAGCAGCTTGGGCACAAAGGATACAAGCATGGGATGGCAAGTGGCTGGAGACTTGCAAATTCTCTGTGCAGCTCAGACCAGGGTCACATAATCAGGGTATTTATAGATAGACTAGGCAAACCA
Organism: Sphenodon punctatus; assembly: GCA_003113815.1. Lineage (NCBI taxonomy): Eukaryota > Metazoa > Chordata > Lepidosauria > Sphenodontia > Sphenodontidae > Sphenodon > Sphenodon punctatus. The sequence goes on from QEPC01006384.1 coordinate 270,554, forward strand.
CGGCACCATCGTTTATAAAAGAACAAGCTCTCCAGCGAGCGCCAGGGTACAGCATTTTTGGTTATGCCGTTACCGTTTCATGACCTTGCCCATAAGGCATTGCTAGCCGATGCCAGCAAAGGCCAAACCGTCTGCACCTCACAAGAACACAGTTCCCTTCGGGTAGCCATAAACCACCAACATTCAGAGTTTCTTGAAGTCCTTAAGGGAAAGCGTGATGCCAGCTGGAGGCTCTTGTTCCTCCCCAACACTGCAGTTTGGAGACAGCGGGGGTCGTTACCACACTTGTTTCCTGCATGCTGCAGCTGAACTAGGGCATGAGGCCTAGGATGTTTCTACTGTATAGTACAAAATACTTCTAGTATTAAGTTGCAGTACCAGAGCAAGGAGTCAGTTCCTCCAATAGCCTAAAAATGCTGTATAAAAGTAAACTAGATTAATACCTAATCATGCCTATTGTAAACTATTGAAATAAAGATGGAGCAATGCATGGAAGTTCTAGACTCTCGATGCAAAGACATTCTTGGTAAGAGGCAGGTACTAACTAAGCAGAGGTTGTTCCTGCTACTGGACCTACTAGCTTCAGTTAGAATTCATTGTTAAGCCCTTTCCGCTTTTCCTTCATTCCTCTGGCATGGTACCATCTCTTGCTAGAGTGGTGACAACTCAGCACCCTGGTTGCACAAGCCTTTGGGGATAGGGTGGGGCAGAAGACGTGTTCCTCAAAGCTCCATCTGTAAAGAGTTCCCATCCCCCCTCACGTTGAAGGGCACGTTTATTGTCTGTCTTTACAGCACAACCATAAGTTAAAGCAGGACAGGAGAAAGCAACACACGTACGTTTGAAGTAAGAAGGGTTCAACTTGGGGGAGGAGGGGCCTGCCAGCTTCCCCCCCCCCTTCAGCAACAGCCTCAGGTCTGTGGCTCTGGCTTTACCCAAACCTGCTACAGTCACTGCTGGGGTGAGATCGGGGGGACAAATACCACATGCACGATATACAGCAGAGTTTCTGGAGGGTCTGGTGTGCAGGTGGGTCTTCAGCGGAGACAGGCGCCAAGGAAGCATTTCTGCCCAAGAGGAGTCTATTAGGGTCACCAACACTGGACAAGTTCTAGGATCCTGGCCCAAAGGATCCTGCCTTTTCTGCTACCTCCAAGGCAAGCTTCAAATTCTGATCAAACAGCTCACACCTGAAATGTTCAGACAGGCATCAGGATGGGTCACACAATCCCCATTTACAAGTCAAGCCCATTAGTGCAGGGTGTGTCAGAACAGGAAGTCAGTTCCATTTTACTTACAACTCGGTGACTTAATCATGGTCCAGTAAGACTTTCAGATTTGGTGTTTCTGAAAGGTTATCTGAGATGGGGGATACTGAACGCTGTTCTGCTCAAGCTGCCTCCGTGTACTCTGAAAGGAGATTCTCTACAGGTCAATGCAGGGAGATTTGAGGGCCTCCTTCCATCTATTAAACTACAGCCCTGAACTCTGGAGCTTAGTTTCTAAAGGCCAACTCACCTTATGTCAGCAAGACAGAGTCTTAACACCAGTCTCTTGAGGGGTGGAGCCAGGGGGTGTGGTTTCTGGTCACATTCATCACTGGTATGTCACTGACATTATTGCTTGAGACTGTGCAGTCAGAGGCCAAACCTGAATCCAAGCTGTAGATTTCTACACCAGCCCCCACGTACCCATCTCCTGTTTACTGGTCGCTCCTAATGCCCAGGCTGTGAGAAGTCAAGAGCCTGGCCAATTCCTGTCCCACTGCATATCCATTGCGGGAGGACTGTCTGCTGAACTCTGTAAAGCTGGATTGGATTAAGACACTGTCTGCCTCTTTCCTACCTGATCGGCATCTCCAGCGAGTAGAAAGGGTTTTTCAGAGCAAAGTCAGAATAAATTTCGTAGATCTTGCGCAGAAGGGAATCTATCCCAGCCTGCCGGGGGTCAGCAAGCACCACAAACTTGATCCCTGGAGAGAGAAGCCAATTACAACACTTCACACCGACACAACAAAGAGAATAATCCTGAGCAATCAGATATCGGTGATGTTCAACAAGGAATGCTAAACCTTGCACTCGATTAGAGCTGGAAACCCTGCGGGTGTGTTTTAGAGAGATGCGATTGTGCCTACCGGGAACGTTGTAACGGTGCCTGCAAGCAGCTCAACCAAAGTCCCGTAGCCATCGCAGCAAGGGCTCATGCACCCAGCACCCCCACCCAGTGCAGACCTGCTGATCCCATTGCACTTCAGTGCTTTCACCCACCCACTTGTGTGTTATGTCCCACAATGCAAAGGGCAAATAGGAATGCCCTTGTGTTCTAGAAGAAGCGCGGAGCACAGAGTGGAGTCCCTGCTCTAGGACTCTGGCCACACCTCCATTGCCACTCAGAATTAGAAAGTGATGTACGAGAACTGGAGCTTGCAATTGCACAGCCCCGCTGCCACTCACTGAATCACAGGGTTTAAGTGAACTCAAAGGGCATCTAGTCCAACCCCCTTCTCCAAGGCAAAATGCCCTAGAGCGTCACAGATGGGTGGCTTGTCCTGCCAGTTCCTCAACTTCCAAGAAAGAAGATTTAACAAGCTACTTTGCTGCCATCTCAGCTCATGCCCCGTTGTATCTTCGGGGCCAATGGAGAGCAGATGTCCCAGCATCCCTAACCTTTTTGGTGTCTTTTTGTTATACGGCAGCTCTCCTCTGAATTCTTGAAATGCGAGGCCCAGACTCAATATAACACTCCAGGTGAGATCTCACCAGCACCAAGTAAAGTGGCGTCCTTATTTCCCAGGTCTGGTATGCAAAGTGTCTGCTGTTAATAGAGCCTGATCCACCCCAGCCCCTTCCCTGCAGAGCTGCTGCTAGGCTAGTTCTATCCCCCAGCTTATATTTATGCATCTGCTGTAGTCTGCATTTGCCAAGTCTCGTTTTGTGTCTTCCAAGCCAGCTCCCTAGTTTATCTAGGTCGGGGGGGGGGGAACCCCACATTTTCCCTCCCACAGGCCCCTTTGAAAATAGTACAAGTGCTGCAGGCCAGATAGGAGAGTCTCCGCATGCCTTGAAATAAATAAAAGTCAGCCAGAGGCTTGAACTGGTCCAGGCCGGATCTAGAGGCTCCTGGCATCTGGAGAAGGGATCAGCAAGAAGCCTAGAAGTGGGAATGGTTTCATGAGCCTCCACCTCTATGCCTGGTACCCTATCTCCAGTGCTAGGGGAATGACAAGGGGCAGCTAATTAATGAGACTAAAATGCCATGGCATTTTGGCTAAAAAGCGCTAAGGTTCCCCTAGGCACAAGTAGCTGGCAGCTCACAGGGCCTTAGAATACAGAAAAGCCATGCTTGGGAAGATCAAACAGATCCCTTTGCAACAACCAGTTCAGCAGAACACACTCCGGTGCTATTCTAAGTGGAAGGTGTAAAGTCTGCAAGATACAATCCAAACCACAGAATCAAAAAGACATTATGAAGAGTCAATTTTACCTGTCAGGGTCTGGAAACAGTGCAGTTTAAATGTATCTGTCTCCAACATCTCAATCCCAGAACTTCCCAGCTCAGGAGACAACTGGGAGCCAATTGCAAACAACCTACACAAAGAAGGAAAGTTGTTGTTATAAATCGCCATAATTAGAGAGAGAGCGACGAGTTCCCGGAGGCAGCAATGTGGGGGGGGGGGTATTCCCCCCTCCCCGGTCTGAGGGGACAGACTACACCCGCTTTGGGGTAAGAACGCCCCCTCCGTCAGGTGGGGCAGAGCACTCACGAGTGGAACATCGACGCCAGCATGAGCTTCTCGTTGGAGGAGAGACGAGGGCGGCCGAAGCGGATGGAGACAGGGTAGTTGGCGGGGTTGTTGAGATACTCCAGCACCTCCTTGCCGTCGGCCGTGTACTTCCCGTTCACGTCAACGCCATTGATGGCCAGCACGGCGTGTCCCACTGAAACCAGCAACCGAGAGAGAGTCACAACCCTCACCGGGCGGGGGCGGGCAGAGCCGCAACAGCCGCCCTGGGGCAAAGGGGCGCGGAATGGGGCTGAACCTGCCCTTCTCAGAGACAGGATACTGGGCCGGGGGCGGGGCCCTACCTTGGCCTGTAGCCCTTGGCGACCGCTGCTTCCCAGGGAGACGCCGAGCCCGGGTTACATGCCCACCCCGCCCCGCCCCCCTTGTTACCAGGGGGACCCGGCCTGGCCCCGCCCCCTCCGCTCCACCACCCCCCCCGGTTGCCAGGGGGACACGGCCTGGCCCCGCCCGCTCCGCCACCCCCCCTCACCGCGGATGCCGTCGCGCTGCCCGAAGGCCACCAGCGCGCGCTCGTCGTGGGGCCTCAGCGCGAGCTCGAGCGGGAAGCTGAAGGTTTTCTCGGCCTCGGTGCGCGGCGCGTAGTGGTCGAGCTGGTAGATCAGCCCACCGGCCTTGTTCACCACGTACACGCTGAAGATGGCCATCGCCAGCTCCCGTAGCTCGGACCGGGGAGGGGCGGGGCCACGGCGATCACTTCCGCTTCAAGGAACCTTCTAAGCGAGAGGCGTGACGGGAATAGTAGTTGTGACGCTACCCCGGAAGTGGCGTGGCGGCGTGCTCCGGAAGTGCTCTGCGGGCACGGGGTTTCCCAGGCTGCCCCTGCACGTGCTTCCTTCCTTTCTCGCCAGGCCCCGCCAAGGAGCAGTAGCTGCTGTCGCCGCCGCCATCATGGTGAGAGGGGCCGGGGCTCCTGCTGAGCCACGCGGGGGAGGGGGGCCCGGGTGCGGTTCTCGCTGACTCTCTCTCTCCCCCCCCCCCCGCGCAGCCGCCCAAGGACGACAAGAAGAAGAAAGACGCCGGGAAATCGGCCAAGAAGGACAAGGACCCGGTGAACAAATCCGGGGGCAAAGCCAAGAAGAAGGTACCGCCTCCCGCGGGGACACGAGCGGGGAGCGTCCCTCCCTCTTGGCGGGCCGGGCGGGGGGATTCCCGGCTGCACCGATCCGACCCGACCTCCCCCCCACGTAGCAGGCAGAGCCAGGCGCGGGGGGGTTCCCGGCTGCACCAATTATTATTATTATTAACACACATTTATATAGCACCAGCAGTGTACCTGGCACTTTACAAAGTAATAAAATAGACAGGGTCCCTGCCCCTAGGGCTTACAATCTGAGAGACAGGAGCTTGGGGGAGAGACTTAGGAAGGGGAACAGAGGGAGAGACAAGGGGTCTAACATTCATGAAGATGCGAGGTCTCAAGTGCACGTACTTGGCTTGGGTACGATCTGACCCGACCCCCCCGGTAGCGGGCAGAGCCGGGCGGGGGCTGGGGAGACGATGCCCGGCGCTGGCAGCCCAGCCACCGCCCCCTCCAAGCCGGGCAGCCCTACAGCAGCCCCTCGCTTCTCTCCTAGAAATGGTCCAAAGGGAAAGTGCGGGACAAGCTGAACAACCTGGTGCTGTTTGACAAAGCCACGTATGACAAGCTCTGCAAGGAGGTGCCCAACTACAAGCTGATCACGCCGGCTGTCGTCTCTGAGAGGCTGAAGATCCGCGGCTCTCTGGCTAGGGCTGCTCTCCAGGAGCTGCTGGGGAAAGGTAGGGGGGGGGCTGCTGCAGGGGTGGGAGCTGCTGCTGATTCAGGGAGGCGGGAGGAGCCGGTTCCTGGCTGGGGCTCTCCATGCAGCGGGTTGTCAGGAACCCGTCGGGCATCCCGGAGCTTCAAGCTGGTGGGTGGCAGCTTTATAGACATGAATGGGGATGCTGCCTACGGCACAGCTTGAGAACGGTACCCGCTCCAGAGCAGTCTGCCTCCTCCACGGTCCGAGTTATTTGAATTTCCTGCATGCCACCCTAACGCGCACTGCATTCCTGATAGGTCTGATCAAACTTGTGTCCAAGCACCGAGCCCAGGTGATCTACACAAGGAACACAAAGGGGGGTGATGCACCAGCTGGTGGAGAAGATGCATAGAAAGGTGAGGTGCTCTCAGGTATCGTGCTCCTGGCTGAACTGTGATTGGATGGACACAGACTCAACGGTTGTCTTTGCTCTGTGAAGTTATGGGATTATTTGTCTTGAGATGGAGGTTGGAACCACCAAGCTAGGCTGAAGCCCAGTGGGTCTTTCCCCAGTGCCCCTCTGATTTGGGCTATGGAGAATGGGCATCCTCTGGGTCCCAATCCCTGCTAGAATAATAAATCCCAGTCCTGAAGCCTACTTTCACCCGTCAGTTAATTGTTCTCTTGGAACTGCTTCTCTAACTTGTCTCTCTTACTTTTCAGGTTCTCGGGTGACCATTGTGGCAATTTCTTATGTAAATGTTTCAAATAAAGTTGTTCAGTTGAAGAATGTTGTCTTCTGGGTGCTGATTTGGGGGGGGGAACAAAAAGCTTGCCATGAAACTAGAGAACATGGAGCGGCTGTGCTATTTTCTACTTAAGTAAAGCTAAGGTGAGTTTTTCACTTAAATTTCTAAATTTAAGACCCTGCTTTCCTTTTGCTGGGACTAGACACTTCTGCGGCTACAGGGTGCCTGCTTGACACCACGTTGAAAAGTGGGTTTCGGTATTCTCTACTACTCCCCGCAGTTAAATGCATCAAGGAGTATTAAAGCGGGGATGCCAAAAACATAAATGCAAATACCCTACCCCTAAAATTAAAGACTGTCTCCCTTGCCAAAGGGCCGGTGGAACAGGTGGGTCTCGTAATGTCAAAAAGAGGCAAGGTCCAGGGCCTCCGCTGGGAGCGACTTCCCCAGCCTCGGCACAGCCAGCAAGAACACCCTCTCTGTTGTTGCCCCCCGGCAAACCCAGGGGACTTAAAGAAGGGCACTCATTGAGTGCAGGGGCCGCTCCAGGGCACAGGGAGTGAGGTAGGCCTGCAGATACGTGGTGCCCAAGCTGTCTAGGGCTTTATAGATAAGAACCAGCATCTTGCATCAGGACCAAAAGACTTGGCAGCCAGTGCACAGAACAGAGCCCGTGTAACAGGCTCCCAATGGCCCATCCCCATACGAAGCTAGGCCACTGCATTCTGCATGCGCTGCAGCCTCACGTTGAGTGTATTACACTAGTCCAGTCTCGAGTTGATGAAAGCATCGATGACAGTGGTAGAGATCTATAGCCTAAGCTGTTGCACCAGATGCAGTTGGCAGAAAGCACTCCTTGCTGCAGCTCCAACTTAGGCATCTAGAGAGCACCCCCAAACTCTGAACCTGGGGAACGCATCACCTCTGGCTTGTCAGGGCAGTGATAAAAACCACAGGCTGCTGTAATTGTATGTTTACCAGAACAGATCTGTGCCAGCACCAAGGCCATTTGCTTAGAACTAAAGATACAAGAACTAAAATTAACAAATTCAACTAGGAAATAGACACAAAGTACCAGCCGTAGGATAGGAGCCTTGTATGGTGGTGGTTTTTAAAAGGAAACAAACTGCAAAGGAACAGCACATTCACCCTGCAAGAGGGAGGGTTGACTAGTCTTTACTGCGGGTGTTTTTTACCAGGTAAAAAGTTACTGTCCTGGAGAAAAGGTAACTTTTCCCACTCCAGGAAAACTAGTTAGAAAATATTCATACCTTCTACTAGCACTATTATTAAAACTGATTTATTAATACACAGCAGATTGCAATGGGTAACACATAGGCAATCATAATTTGGAAATAGAACTAAAACTACTATAACTGTGAGCCAAAGACAAATGAATCCTATGAAAACCAACAATGCAGCGCTCAAGACTCGGCCAGGATCTATATAAGGCCCTCTGTTTCTTCCTCCCCTCAGCTGGCCAGGGCCCCGCAAGCCAAGCAGATGTGTAGTTGCTAAGACCAATACTAGCCAGGGAGGCGTCTAGCAGGAGATGGCAGCGGGGCAGACAGGCATCAAGGCACACAAAGCTCAGAGAGGGAGCCTAGGCTTCTCCTTTGCTGCACTGAGGTGTGGGGCAGCGCAGTTGTGGCACAGGAGGATGGGGGAGGCACAGCTGCTGCAACTCTGGTCCCTCTCATGAGGGGACATGGGACAATACAGAATCTGGGGGCAGTGGGGCAACTGGTACAGGAGAATATTGTTAAGCAGCTGAGATTGTGAGCTCGGGGAGGGGGGAGACTCCTACCCGCCTACAAGGACATTAAAACACTAGAGAAACCTAGGAGGAGAACCTAAGGAGGCGAAAGAGAAACCATCTTGACCAGCGAGGAGCAAGCAACTTGCTGGAGAGGCTGCACCGCTATGAACAAGAGACTTTCCAAGGACCGAGCCCGGCCCCAACACCAGGCCGAGAAGCACTGACCCAATCTGGCTGAGCCTTAGGGTAAGAGGGCAGGCAAGGAACCTCAGTGCAATTAGAATGCGTTGGTTTGGATTTGTTTTATGACTTCACACTACTTTGATCAACAGCCTGAGTTTTGTGCATATTTGCATGTAATATATTCTTGGTAATCAAACCTAGTGTGTTTGCGTGTGTTAATTTGGCCTTTCAGGGTTCCTAAGTGGGGATACTCTATCTGGGTGAGAGCCCAGATTAACCGAACCCTCTTAAGATAACCCTGCTGGGAAATCTCCCCAGCTACGGGTGGCCTGAGGGGTCTGCGCTACGGCTGGGCAGGAAGGTGAAAGGGAGGCGTCGCTGGGGAATGAGCCGCCGGGGTTTTTTTCCTGATCATGTGGGCAAAGGACAGGGGGGGGCAGCCTAAAGAGAGGATGATGCCCCAGCTCGACAGTCCCTATTCCAGCAATGCCCCTGCCCCGGACAGCGGCTGCCGAGTCTCCCAGCAGGGCCATGTCCCAGAACCCTCTCAGGTACCAGAGGGAAAGGGCAGATAGTAGCACTCTGCTCCTTTCCATTCCTGCCCCACTACGCCCCTGAACCAGTGGCTCCCAGGGGCCTGCAAACATCACGTGTGAATCTGGTGAAAGGGTCCAGTCCCTGATGTGGATGCAGGATGACTACAACAGCCCCAGCAGCCGGTGACCCAGCCTGGTTCTGAGAACCCGGCAACAGAGCCTGCAACTTGATCCATTGCCACAAAGCTTTGTTAGGACAAATTTTCCTGACAGCTACCAGAAATCTACTTTTCTGCCTTCCCTCTAGCAACGAAGAGCAGTTCCCTGCCTTCTCCTCAGTGGCAGCCCTTTAGATAGACTGCTATAACCCCTCCCCTTCATCTTCTCTTTATTAGGCTAAACATACCACGTTCCCTCAACTTTTCCAGATAAGAATCTTTGTTGACCTCCTCTCAACTTTCTCATTTGTCATGTTCTTAAAATGAGGTGCCAAATAGACTGGACTTATTACCTCTGCTGACTTGGAAACTGCTTCTATTAATAATACCACCTAAAATTGCATTGACCTATTTTGCAGCTGCATCACATTGCTGACTTCTGTTCAATTTGGGATCAGCCCCAATCCCTAGATTCTTTTTGCTTGTGCTGCTGCCGAGCCAAGGATCCCCCTTCTTATACTTCTTCAATAAGTGCAGAATTTTAATAAAGTGAAATTCAACCAAGATCAATGTAAACATCAGCCCAAATTTCCAATCTATCAAGGTGTTATTTTTCCCCATTCTGGTTCTATATTTCAAGGTGTAAGCTACCCTTGAAAAGTATTCCCTCCACGTCATCTAAGATGTTGAAAACATTGAGAAACTTTCTAGTAAAGAGCAAGCAACGTCCTGCAATAATGTTTGATTGCAATACCAGCTCTTGACAAATCCTGACGGTATTTAGTCCCAGATAACAACTGAAGCCTTCATTCAGTGACTCATCCTCAGCCGCCGGCGGTGGCAATAGCTGAGCCCCCAAGATCAGAAACCGATCGTCACAGATTATTGGGCTTTGGTCGCTCTTTCTTCTTTTGACTGGCTGCCTTCTCTCCCGATTCAGATTTGTATTGGTGCCTGGGGAGAAAACAGTAACAATCCTAGTAGCGTCTCATTTCTTCATTTTATTTTATTCACATTTTTATCCCGTCCTTCCCAAAAGGCTTGGGTGCCCTACAATCAGAGATACATTTAAAAACCAGCAGAAACCCCAGCCTCCCCCCACACCTTCCCCTGCTCCTCACCAAATGCTTTTTGGAAAAAAAAAAAAAAAAGTCTTGCACTGCTTCCAGAAGATGCTTAGACTGGGTCAGACAAACCTCTAGGGGAAGGGAGTTCCACAAAACCCAGGCAGCAACTGAAAATGCCCCTTCGACTGCCACCTCCATGGGGGGGGCCGCACGCACACACACACTCCCCCTTCGACTGCCACCTCCACAGAGGGGGCGCACACACGCACACACTCCCCCTTCGACTGCCACCTCCACGGGGGGGGGGGCACACACACACACACTCCCCCTTCGACTGCCACCTCCACAGAGGGGGCGCACACACGCACACACTCCCCCTTCGACTGCCACCTCCACGGGGGGGGGGGGAGCAGACATGCTCACCTTGACTGCCACCTCCACAGGGGGGGGCGCACACACTCCCCCTTCGACTGCCACCTCCACGGGGGGGGAGCAGACATGCTCACCTTGACTGCCACCTCCTGCCATGATTCCAGACTCGGCCGAAGGAAGGGAGCCAGCCGTCCCCTGTCTGGGAGGCGTGATCAAAGTTGGCACCGACACGCTCAGGAGGAAGCTTTTGCAGATTCTGTTTCTCCCCTAAGAACAGACCGTTCCAAGGGAGGAAGCACCCAACAAGTTAGACCATCCCCCCACCAGCCGCAGGCCACATGCCTACTCAGAGCTCTAGGTTTGCCCAATCCAAATCCTCGCCAGGAATGTCTGGAAATCCCCATTTTGTAGCATCTGTGCAGAACTCTGACCCCTCACATATACTTGAAGGGTCAAACCTTCACTCCCTACGGCTATTTAGAATTCACTTTTTAGTGAAGCCAAAAGGTTTAAAACTCAATCTTAGCCCGGAGCCACTCACTTTCCTTGAGAAATTCCTCATAAGAAGGGCCAATCTGTTTGCTTCCAGGTGCTGCCTCGTCCTGCATCAGCCACGGAGGTTCAGCCCCTGAAGGTTGTAGGGGAACATGCTTAGAAAAGGTAAGTAGAGGGTGGGAGGGAATGTAAAGACATGGAGTTGCACCCAACGCAAGTGACAAAACATCTGCGTACTGGGCCTCCTCCAAGTTCTCAGCGTGGAGGGACAGGATATCTCCTATTTAGTGGTGTGTGTTCAGAGCCACAGCCACCACTAGTTACTAAGGAACTGGATTTTTGCTGCACCCGCTGTTACTGATGAAACACAGCATAACAACCCCCCCCCCCATAGGGCCAGAGGGGACATTCATTATAACAGGGTGTTTGCTCTAACGGGGTTGGGCAACATGTTGGTCCTTGAAGTTGAGATCATTATAAATGGAAGTTTGTTATTGGCCCGTCAGTAACATCCCTCCTCAAGGCGGTAACGGTAAGATGTCTCTGTTTCTTCCTGCGGTATTTGAGCCATGGGGTATTTGAGAAAGTGGTCAAAGCAAAGCCTTCAGCCAGTTAGAGATACCTGTGTGAATGTTCCCCTTGCCTGCCGCTTCCTGTTGTCAAAAACGAGAGAGAGTGTCCCAGTTAGGAACTGGCGATGGTTTCGGCCAGAAGAGGCAGCTGCCTCATGCCTACAAATAGCACATTTTCCCAAGAGGATTCAGTAGGGACCAGGGCAGGGCTGGCTGGAGCAGGCTGCCACGTGTTTCTACAACCTTTAACATTGTTTTAACTTGATGTTTTTACTGAAGGTTTTCATTTTGAATGTTTATAATTCTGTAACTTACTAGCCTTTTAGCCTTTTTCATTATGGGGCCTGGGAAAAGTTAGCCTTCCCCAGGCAACCCTGCCTCAGGCTTCTGGCCACTAAGAAGAAACCGTTCTTGGATATACACGTTTTGCGTGCGATTCCCAGCCCAAATCTCAAAGATCGGCTGAGTCTGGGATGTGGCATTTGCAATCAGTTTCTTTTAGGCTCTGTATTCAATTAAACAAGCCCCTGCATCACCTGCTCAATCCACAGGTTCTGCAGCAGGGAAAGCGTTTGGGGATCGGGGGGGGGGGGG
>QEPC01006384.1:358481-374600 GCA_003113815.1 Sphenodon punctatus
TATATATATATATATATATATATATATATATATAAAATATTAGATTAAAAATTTAAATAAAAAATAAAATAAAATAATATATATATATATAACTACTATGAACTATTTTAAATCCTATGAACTAAATGGATTATCTAATAAGTACAAAGGCCTACTCCTACAAAAACTAAATCACTAAACACTATCACTAAGCTAACGCCTACAACTGTCTACTATCTCTAATCTCTCTCTCTATATATATATGTATATGGGTTGGGGGGGGAATAACAAACAACACAAGGAGGGGTACAAAACTGAAATTAAACCTAAATCAATCAAATAATAATCCTACTCTAAATGAATAAAAAAACAGGGGAAGGGAATCAGAGATGGAATATATGGGAGAGGGAAAGGATTCAATGGAGGGGGGAGGGAGGAAGGAAGATTGAACACAGGGAGGGGTAAAAACAAAAAATAACACCTAAATCTATCTAATCTAATCTAAATAAATGATAATATGGAGGTAGATGGGTTGGATGGGTGAAATAGGAGGAGGATGGCAATGGATTGAGGAGAATAAAAACTTCTGGGAGAGGGAGCCTTCTGAAACGCCTGCTGTTCAGGAACAGTGACTAGCTCAGAAGGTGTGGGGAAGGGGGGAGGCAATTAGTTTTGTTACTTGCTGCGCCCCCCTCACCGCAAGTCCCATTGACTCCATGCCGCCTAGCCCGTGGCCAATCGCAGACTGCGAAACCAGTGGTCTGTGGCGAAAAGGGATGGCGATTGGGCAGGCTGGCTGCTACTCCAAGCCTCTCTACCCTCCACCCCTGGTGCCTGGAAGTCTGCTCCTCAGCTGACTCCCCCTCCCTGCCACGTTTGGCCTTCCAGTGACACCACATTTTAGCCACCTGAACTCACCCGAACGTGATCCAAACTGTTCGGCTATTTTGGCGTTTGGAATTGAGTTCGGTTCAGTCAGTTTGTGTTCGGTTTCGGTCGTCCGACTCCGAACAGGCTGAGTTCAGGCCGAACTCTGAACTTCCGAACTGCGTTTGCCCATCCCTAGTGTTCTCTGCTAGTTCCTATTGCTTGGGGGAGGGGGGCAATTCTCCCTGCTCCTGAGCCCCTAGTTCTGTAGTGTTCTCTGCTAGGGCTTATTGTTTGCGAGGGTGGAAACCCCAGTCCTGCCTGGTCCTGAGTCTCTGGTTCTACAGTGTTCTCTGCTAGTTCCCATTGCTTAGGAGGGGAAACCCCAGTCCTACCTGGTCCTGAGCCCTTGTTTCTGTGGTCTTCTCTGCTAGTTCCTATTGCTTGGGGGAGGGGGGGCAATTCTCCCTGGTCCTGAGCCCCTAGTTCTGTAGTGTTCTCTGCTAGTTCCTGTTGCTTGGGGGAGGGGGGAACTCCAGTCTTCCCAGTCCCGAGCCCCTGGCCAGACTCCTAGTGTGTTATAGTTCTTGCTGCCTTGTCGTGTGCAATCTCCTCCTTGTTGTTTAGCCCAGTCAGGCAGGGCTGTTGCACTCTTGTGTGTCTGGGATTCTCTTTCCTATCATAGCTTTGGTCTCGTGTAATGACTCTCGCTTGTCCCTCCGCTCATTCACAAGCATTGCCCCTTGCCAGCTGCAGCAATAGCTTTTATTTCTCCTTGTCTGCGCCAGTCCTTAACCCCTGAACCTTCCCCCAGCGCGTGGCGCACTTGTCACCTCCCTTTCCCTGTCATTCCTTGGAAGCCGCGCTACTTCTTGAGCTTCTGCCTCACTCCGTCCTTGTGATTCTCTTCATCCATATTCGAATTGCTTGTGTGTGTCTCCCCTTCTTGTGGAACAGACTCCTCGGTCTGGTTTGTGCTGCAAATACGCTATAGCCTTCCCTCACTCCCTGTCTCTTCCTTTGCTTCTCTTGGATGGCCCTTGTGGTGGCTCTGGGACATGGACCCCCTCAGCCTACCAGGAGATTGCTCCCCATGATGACTCCTGGCATAACCTCGTAGCCTGGTCACCGTCCCACCATGAGAGAGCACTGAGCTTGCTATTGGGCTCTGTCCCTTCTGATTTCTGAGCTGGGGGTGGGGGGGACTGGGGCTGTCTGTGGCTTTTCCTCTTCCGGTGCTCTGTAGAGTCTTGGCCCCTGTCAGCCCCTGACACCTGGGCCTTCGTACCATGGGATTCATACCTCCCCCCCACTCAGTCCTTCGTACCATGGGATTCGTACCTCCCCCCCACTCGGTCCTTCGTACCATGGGATTCGTACCTCCCCCCCCCTCGGTCCTTCGTACCATGGGATTCGTACCTCCCCCCCACTCGGTCCTTCGTACCATGGAATTCGTACCTCCCCCCACTCGGTCCTTTGTACCATGGGATTCGTACCTCCCCCCACTCGGTCCTTCGTACCATGGGATTCATACCTCCCCCTACTTGGTCCTTCATACCACTGGATAAACACACACCTCCTACCCTGGGTCTTTGTACCATGGAATTCAGACTGTCTTCCTTTTGTCTGGTGCCATCGGATTCATGCCAACCCAACACCCAGTCCTTCAAACCACAGGATTCATGCCTCCTCCACACCTGGTCCACCATGCCAAGGGATTCATGCCTCCCCCCACTCATTCCTTCGTACCATGGGATTTACCCCACACAAACACACTCCCACCCTGGCCATTCAGGATTCGCACATGCCCACCCTGGGCCCTTGTGCCATGGGACTCTCCCCCACCCAGAGGCCTCCTCAAACCACAAGCCTCCTGTCCCACCTGGGTCCTCCTTGTGCTGGGGAATTCACTCCCCGGCTCTGGGCTCCCGTGCAGCAGGCAACAGAATTCACCCTCAGGCCCAGGGGCTGGTGATGCCGGTCAGGGTAGATTTGCAGTCCCTGCTCCGAGCTTGGGGGAGGAAGGAACTCAGAGTCGGAGGACTGAGCACCCCATTGTCCATGCTAGAAACCGGGACATTGTGTCTTTAAGCCCCCCCCCCCCATCTCCGTCCCGTCCCCTAATACCTCCAGGCCTCTCTCGGTGTGGGAGCTGAAGGCATCTCTCCCTGCTGCTGCTCTGCTCACTTACTGCTCTGAAGGCTGCGCTTTGCCATTTCCATGGAAACCAGGAGTTGCTAGGCAACTGGAGCATCATCTGTGCTGAGCCCTCGCATCTAATTATCCCATCCCAGTGGCTGAGCGCGAGGGGGATTAGCTCTTCTACCCTCCATGGCAAATCCATGCACTTAAACGGGCTGTGCTTATTTCTGTGCCCCTTTAGAGCCAAGTCCTGTGGGCCTAGGTCTCTGTGCTCTGCCTCTGCGCTGGGGGGGGGGGACACAGACCTCTGTTCCTCTCAAACTGCTGCAAAAGAGGGGTCCCTGTGCTCTGCATCTGCACTGGGGGGGGGGAACACAGACCTCTGTCCCTCCCCCCAAAACTGCTGCAAGAGAGTGGGGTCCATGTGCTCTGCATCTGCACTGGGGGGGGGACACAGACCTCTGTTCCTCCCCCCCAACCTGCTGCAAGAGAGGGGTCCCTGTGCTCTGCATCTGCACTGGGGGGGGCACAGACCTCTGTTCCTCCCCCCCAAACTGCTGCAGAGAGGGGTCCCTGTGCTCTGCATCTGCACTGGGGGGGAGACAGACCTCTGTTCCTCCCCCCCAAACTGCTGCAGAGAGGGGTCCCTGTGTTCTGCATCTGCACTGGGGGGGGCACAGACCTCTGTCCCTCCCCCCAAAACTGCTGCAGAGAGGGGTCCATGTGTTCTGCATCTGCACTGGGGGGGGCCACAGACCTCTGTCCCCCCCAACCTGCTGCAAGAGAAGGGTCCCTGTGTTCTGCTTCTGCGCTGGGGTGGGGTGGGGGGGCACAGACCTTTATTCCTCCTCCCTCCCCCCCCAACCTACTGCAAGTGAGGGGCAAATGCAGGTTCCCTGCCGAGTTATCCCCGTCCGTCCATTTCCTGGTCCTAGCTCTGCATCTGACTGCTCCCCTGCCCAGTCACAGCCGGACGCGGCCTCTCCAGTGCTGAATTAACATTGGGCTCTAGAGTCATTCCCCACGGAGAAGTGCTGTGGAACTGGAGATTCAGGCCCCACTGCAATCAACTACACTTGATTAACAACGTTTTCTGCCCCCACACATGCTGGAGGCTTGATCTCTCAGTGCTGAGATGGGTGTACGAGGCAGCAGCAGCAGTAGCGTCCAGAGGAAGAGGCCGAATCAGAGATTCCTCCAGGCAGAGGCCAGGCTACCCAACCCAACCCGGCCTGGTCTGGCTGTTCCACGCTTAATGCCAGTGACATCACTGCTTCCAGCCATGCTGATTGGTTGGAACATCACCTCTCTTGGCATCATGGGAAGGAGGGGATGCTGGCCCTTCGGGATGTGCCCCACAGCCATCCTGCTAATCGGGTCTACTCCCCCACCCTGCCCCGTCTGTAAGCTCATGTGAGTGCTCTCCATGCTGGGCTTGGCCTGGCACCAAGGAGCAGCTCCCTCGAGGGAGCCTCAGAGACAGCTTCATGGCAGGGGGCCTCACAGGTGCAGGGGGCAAGAGCCTTGTAGGGGCCCACAGGTGCAGAAGGCACAGCAGGAGGCAAGAGCCTTGGAGATGATGGGGCCCCGCGGACGCAGGAGGAGCTGAGAGCCTCATAGACAGCTGCACGGGGCCCCGCGGACGCAGGAGGAGCTGAGAGCCTCAGAGACAGCTGCACGGGGCCCCGCGGACGCAGGAGGAGCTGAGAGCCTCAGAGACAGCTGCACGGGGCCCCGCGGATGCAGGAGGAGCTGAGAGCCTCAGAGACGGCTGCACGGGGCCCCGCGGATGCAGGAGGAGCTGAGAGCCTCAGAGACAATCTTGTACTGCTATTAGTCTTAAACTAAAAGCCAAGGCTTGTCTTAATTATGAGATTATAATAATTAATCTGTCTGGGATTGAGACCTCTCTGCCCCCTTCTAGGCTAGCTGTGACTCAGTTTCCCCTCTTATGTTCCCACTGGACCAGCTCAGTCTAGAACTGTCTAGTCTATAAAGGGTTAACTCTGTTAGTCACCTTTGCCTCCGAATTTCCCCAAACACAAAACTCTTGACCAGGTTCATCTGAGCCTGCTGCCTCAGAATCTCCCCAGACTGTGACTCCAGAGTTAGGAATCACTTAAGCTCACAGGCTTAGTTAAAGGAAGTTTATGATAAGAATTCAGATGACTATGCAATGATCCGAGAGCAGTGTTCAAATAAACATCAAAGATAACGCACGGCTAACTTACGGGGGAAATTCTGCCTATTGTCCCTAGTCAGCTCTGTGTTCTCTCGGCCAAGCGGCTTGTCCCAGCTCTAATGTTAGAACTGGGGGGTCTCCGCTTCAGTTGCAGTTAAGAGTTCCTTTCACATGCGCCTTCAGTCAAGGTGTTTTGGACTCTCTCTCTCCTTTAAATATGCAAGCTGGTCCTTTGTCCTTCTCGCCCTGCCTCTCCAGGTAGCTGGTTGATGTCATTGAGTCTGTATGGATGCGTATTTGGGGCAGATTCTTTTCTCTGAGCTGGGCTCTGAATTACATTTCCTGGTCTAACTCCCTGTTCATTTCCCCCCCAAAAGTTACATTCTTGCTGGTACAATTGATACTTGATGTCTTGTAAGTTGCACCATGTTATTCTGTACATTATAGCAATCAGTTTGACACCGAACATGGGTAGAAAATAGTAACAAAGCAGCGTTTGCTCAGATACATGCATGTTTCATGTGTGCTATGCGTGTCGGTTTTGTGATCTTCATCATACCCCCCCTCCCCCCCCAGACTGCAAAGCTCAGACCAGCCTCTCCCCTGCAGAAGCTCTGTAGCTTGTAGTTCCTCTGTCTCCCGGAGCGCTGGTAGCTCAGCTGCGTCCATACCCGGCCCTCTCTAGGCTCTTCCGGACACCACTCCTCATGAAGTGCTCCAGCAGTCAAGGGGTTAATCCCTGGTCACCTGGATCTTAGCAGGGTAGAGTGTGGGTCAGGCTCCTTGGTTGAGAGATTCCCCAAGTTGGCCTACGGACCGCACCAGCGACCATGCTCACACACAGGTTTAGGATAGGGCACGTTTATGTAAAAAGTACTCAGGTGGGATGGAAGGTTCAGAAGTTACAGAAAATGCATAAAACAAACTAGCTCCACTGGTCAGTTCATCCAGTCCTTGGGTGTAATCACACGTGCAGCAATTATCTGGATTTTTTAAAACTGGTTCTCAATAGTTCGCTGTTAACAAGTCCTGTTGCATTCACATGCATGCCATACCGATTTTAAGTACAGCGAAATAATGCATTCAGACCTTCTTGTAGTGCGTGCTTACCCGGCTGCTCAGTGCGGTTCAGTTACAGGAAGTGGCCTGTGGGGAGCCAGAAGGTTGCTACTTTGTAGCAAAGTACAACTTTGCTACAACCTTTGCTACAACTTTGCAACAACCTTTGCTGCAACTTTGCAAACTTTGCAACAACCTTTGCTACAACCTTTGTAGCAAAGGTTGCTACTTTGTAGAATCAGGGAATAAAAACGGAGAGCCTGAGGCTGCTGGAAAGAAGCCCCTCGCATAGTGAGGCGCGCTGCTTCTCTCCCTGGTTTCTTTCCGGTATCCCGCTGCTGCTACTGCTGCAGCACTACGGTAGAGGCAGAGGCAGATGATTGAAAGTCCCTTGGAGGGAAGAACTTTTTTGGGGAGAAGCATGGAGGGGAAACATGGAGGGGAAGAACTTTTTTGGGGAGAAGCTGGCTGCAGCCTGCACCCAGCGAGGCAACTACAGGGCTCCAGCTGGTCTCACTGCTTCCGGTAGGGGCAGGAGTAAAACAGCGCACTTGGAAGCACGGTTGCATTCACATCAGAAAAGATTACACACTAGTTAAAACCAGTACGATGTTGCTTTCACACTGCTGTTAAGTGCGGATTTATTGAAAACGGACAGCAAAAAGGTAGGTTTGAGTAGCTTTTCAACACGCATTGCTTTAATGCGATATTGACTACATTTAATCGAATTTAGGTGTTCAGACAGGCATGAAACATTCGTTTTTTTTAAAAAATCGCACAAATCAGAACGTCTGAATCCCCCCTTAGTCGCTGCTAGAAAGCAGCAGCCCAACCTGCCTCGGTCTCCAGCTTGTGTTCTTAGTGCAGCGTCCCGCAAGTGTCTCTGGACATTCCTTGAGGGGCACCTCAGCTAGCCAGCGTGTTATTGGTGTCCTGCAATCTGGCTGGCCTCCCTCCTGGGGAGGGTCTTTTACTGACCCCACGGTCCTTAATGTAGCCTTTAATCAGAGGCTGCAGGCTTGTCTCAGCCTCCCAGCCATTTTGCAATCACAGTCAGTATTAGCTTTTACAGTCGATGAGACTTAGCATCAATCATCAATTTATGCAATTAATAACATGAGATCACATAGCACCAAGAAGTAATCATAATCCCCAAGGCTTCCCATTTCGTGCACTGCGCCCCAGGGTCCTCAAGACACTTACCGTGCGGAAGTTTTTCCTAATGTTTAACCAAAAACTGCTTTCCTGTCATTCGAGCCCATTGGTTCTAGTCCCGCCCTCAGGAGCAACAGAGAACAAGTCGGCTCCATCTTCTCTGTGACAGCCCTTCAGAGATTTGGAGACGACGATCGTGTCTCCCCTCAGTCTTCTCTTCTCCAGGCTAAACACACCCAGCTCCTTCAACCTTTCCTCACAGGACTTGCTTTCCAGACCCCTCCCTGACCCGCTTTGTCGCTCTCCTCTGAACCCGTTCCAGTTTGTCAATGTCCTTCTTAAAATGTGGTGCCCAGAACTGGACACAGGACTCCAGGTGAGCTCTGGCCAGTGCAGAATCAAGTGGAACTAGGACTTCTTCTGACCTAGACAATCGGCTTCTGTTAATGCCGGCGAAGATTGCATTAGCCTTTTTAGCCGCTGCATCCCACTAACTGACTCATGTTCAGCTTGTGATGAACTGCAATCCCCAGAGCCTTTTCACACGGATTACTGCCGAGCCAGGCATCACCCATCCATCCTTGTGCATTTGATCTTCCTTACCTAAATGCAGAACTGTACATTATTCTCTGTTGAACTTCATTTTGTTAGTTTCAGTCCAGTTTTCCAACTTATCAAGATCTTTCTGAATTTTATCAACAAGGATATCATGGGGGACTTTAAAATACTTTGCTGGAATCAAGATATATTACATCCACGGCATTCCCATGATCCACTGAAGTAGTAACTCGATCAAAAAAGGACATGACTTATTCTTGACAAATCTATGCTGCCTTCTAGTAATCACTGCATTGTCTTCTTAAATGCTTACAGACTGACTGCGTTATAATCTGTCCTAGTGTCTTTCCAGGTACTGATGTATCTAACCATCTCTTTATCTGCCCTGAGCTGCAAGCCTTTCCCCTCATCATTTGTGCTACTTTTGCCAGGTTGGACACAGTTTCCCTTTTGGGAGAGGATGGAGGTAAAACAGATGTTGAGCAATTCCACCTTCTCTCTCTCATCTGTTAACATTATTTATTATTAATTAATTAATGTATTATTTATTAATTATTATTATTATTTATTATAAGCATTTGTATAGTGCCAGCTGTGTACCTGGCACTTTACAGAACAATAAGATAGACGCGGTCCCTGCCTACGGCTCACAATCTAATAGACACGGAGGGGGGAGACAAGGAGAGGGGATGTAGGGAGAGACAAGGGATAAATAACATTCAAGCGGATGTGCAGTCTCGGGTGCACGTGCTTGGCTTGGTTGCAGTTAGGCCGGAGTCTGCAGGAAGGGCAGACAGTAAATATTGCGGGGAAAGTTCTAACAGGCGTCGTGAAAGGCGGCGAGGAAGAGGTGGGTTTTGAGGAGGGATTTAAAGGTGCGAAGGGAGGGGGCAAGGCGGATGTGGGCAGGGAGGGAGTTCCATGCATGGGGGGCAGCAAGGGAGAAGGGACGAAGGCGGTTGGGGGAGCAGGGGAGACGAGGGAGAGCGAGGGAGAGCGAAGGAGGGGACAGAGGAGGAGTGGAGAGTGCATGCAGGAATGTGTAAGGAGATTAGGGCTGAGAGGTAAGGGGGAGCCAGGTTGTGAAGGGATTTGTAAGTGAATACCAGGAGTTTGTGACGGATGCATTCAGGAAGGGGGAGCCAGTGAAGTGAGGAAAGGAGAGGCTGCACGTGGTCGAAGCGATGGGCTGAGTGGATAACCCTAGCAGCAGAGTTTTGAATGGAGATAAGGGGGGACAGGTGAGAGTGGGGGAGGCCAGCAAGGAGGAGGTTACAGTAGTCAAGGCGAGAGATGACCATGGCATGAACAAGGGTTTTGGCTGAGGAGACAGAGAGAAAGGGGCGAATCCGAGCAATGTTGTGGAGGGCGAAGCAACAGGACTTGACAACAGAGTCAATGTAAGGTTTAAAGGAAAGGTGAGTAACGAAGACGAAGCCCAAGCTACGGGCTTGAGGAACAGGGCAGATGGTGATCCCATCAGTAAGGATGGACAGGGAAGAGGGAGAGGAAGGGTAGGGAGGAAAGATAAGGAGTTCAGTCTTAGCCATGTTGAGCTTGAGCTGACGTTGGGATCCAGGCGGAGATATCAGAGAGACAGTTGATGAGGCGAGCTTGGACAGAAGGGGAGAGAGAGGGGGTGGAGAGATAGAGTTGAATGTCGTCAGCATAGAGGTGATATTGGAAGCCGTGGGAGGCAATGAGTTTGCCAAGGGACAGGGTGTAGATAGAGAAGAGGAGAGGGCCCAGGACAGAGCCTTGGGGGACCCCAACCGAGAGGGGGAGGGAGGAGGAGTTGGAATTGGGAAGAGACATATTAAAGGAATGATCAGAGAGGTAGGAGGAGAACCAGTCAAGGACAGAGCTGCAGAAGCCGAGGGAGCAAAGAAAGTCCCGTAGAAGTGAGTGGTCGACAGTGTCAAAGGCAGCAGAGAGGTCAAGGAGGACAAGAATGGAGTAAAAGCGCTTAGATTTAGCGACAAATAGATCATTGGTAATCTTGGCAAGGGCAATTTCAGTGGCGTGAAGGCTCTAAAGGAAAAGTGTTACCAGACGGAGTGTGAGTCGATGGAGCCGGACTGGGGAAGGATTGTGCAGGGTTGGAACCCCAGGAACTCTAAAAGCCTAAGAAACATGACAGGGTGGTGAGAGAGCCGGTCATGGGTGAGAGAGGGGCGATAGAGCCAGTCACACCAAAGCTTTGGTAGCAGGAGAGTGATTGAGCCGTCTACAAGACAAGGCTAGCGGTCCCCAACCCACTATTGATTGGGAAAACATTAGTGACCGTTAAGTGGCTGCTATTTGGCTAGATGGGTGAAGGTGGTAGGGTGCGAGGCGATGGAGCTGACCACCAAGGAAAGAACTACTATCTGTATAGGAGGTCTATAATGAATATTGGATTTCAGCCGCTAAGCTGGATCCAGAATTGTGAAAATTCTAAATGCAAATGTTGTTCGCTGGGTGTAAGGCGATAGAGCTGACCACCAAGGACAAAATTGTATATATTGTTGAATGGCAGGTATGTGACTATAAACCCTGAGCACTTAGGGAATCGAGCGCTAGTTGATGATTGTCTGCATTCTGACCTGTCAAGAGGGTCCCAGGGTGGGAGTGTCCGGGAGGCGTGATGGGCCCGTCTCCCAACCCCAAGAGGAATGACTACAAGACTGTGAGCTGGGTGGAGGATTGCCTCCCTGGCAGGGACAAAGAAATGAGTTGAAGGAACCTCTGTGATAATGATGTAACCTGGTGGAACGGGCCCAACTATAAGGGGTGAAGTGGAGGTCGGGAGGGCATTAAAGCCCTGGTTTGGGGTGCTAGACCTCAAACAAACCATGTAAAATCTGGCTAATTCAGATGGTACAAAACTGAGAAAATTGAGTTGATTGTACTCCTGAGAGACTGGGATACTCATATCTGAAGGCTACACACTGTTTTGAAGGGTTAAGAAGCCAGCCCTATCAAAGATCAGACTGTCTCCCTCAGAGGGGAGGGATGTAAGAGAGTGAAGCCTGAGAGGGTGTTAGCCCTTTAAGAGAGCCTGAAAGTTATCAACAAGCCACTAACTAATGGTAAAAGACCAATATGACTCAGCTGATTGCTGAGTAACAGGAAGAGGAAGTAGCTGGGCGTGGCTACCCAGCTACATAAGGGAGCTGAGGCAGCTAAGCCTCAGTCTGTCTTAAGACTCAAAGAAGGAAGAGCCTCTGTTCTTGGGGTTCTGCTGGGGGTTCTTGAGGGTAAGGCCCATTGTTGCTCCTGACGGAGAGGAGGCTTAGAAGCTGCCCCAAAGGCAAGTAAAGCATGCTTGTTGTTTGCCAGTCAGTGGCCTGAGACCTGGGCTGGAGGGGTTGCATACCTGGCATAGAGTTAGTTGATGCTGTGAACTGTATTTAATAAACTGTATTTGAACTAATTCCTACTCTGTTGGGACTACGTCAGGCCCTGATCCTGACCAGACTTACCACTTTTCACCACCAAGCTGCTACGTATTGCTTAGGAGCTGGAACAGGGAATTCAGATCTGTCCCTGACCAGGAGAACCAGCAACACAGACCCTTCCAGCGAGCCAAGGTGTGTCTGAGGCCCTGTGCAAACCAAGGGTCTCTTATACAGCCTGGGAGAACTGCAGGCAATGGGAAAGGGGAACATGGGGGGGAGTCTGCTCTTGGGCGGTGTGAAAGGCTCCACACCTCAAGCCAGGGAGGGTGTCCGTGGCTGGTAGTAGGAGCTGCTCTTTCAGGCTTGTGTATAAATACAGGCCAATATAACCTTACAAGGCCTTTTTGTTGGTTTTAACAATTTCTGGAGCTGCAGACTGCCCTTGACATGCCAGCACTCCTATTGTCTGAATTGCTGCTGCATCTCCTCTCCTTGGTCAAGGAGCTGAACCCCTTGGCCAGGCCCATATCTGCACACTGTCCTTATGTCCCCAAACAAAATAACAAACCCAGCACTTGTGCTCAATCTTTCCCTTCTTTCCCCCACAAGTTAGGAACCAAGTTTCAGCAGTAGCCGGTGACTCAACCCCTTTACCTCCCTGAACCTTCGTACACAATTTTGGGGTTCACTGAACTGGCTTGCCACTGTGATGGGGTTGGGGTCTTTCTGTTGTCTCCCCTCCTGACCGGCTGTGATCATTTCCCCATTTACTTTTTAACTTTATTAAACTGCATGTACTGTCAGATATAATGCAGAACATTAATTACAAAATTACAGAAAGGAGAAAATAAAAAGTTTTCCATAAAAAACAAGGCATTACCAATTGTAACAACTTAAAAACAGGTAATTGAAATAGTACCAAATTAGCGTTCCCCCCCCCCCCCCGCACACTAGAACAAAACAAGACAGGAGAATAATCAGCAAAGAGGCGACCGTAGCAATGGGTACCTGACCCAAACCTGTTCCGTTTTAAAAGCAAATATGGCAAGTTTCATAACCACCTTCATGTCTTTGCTTTGAAGAAGCCATGGTAGCTTCTCACACTTACTACAAAAAGGAACTTTGTTCAACAAAGGATAAATTAGTGTTTCTCTTAACTCTTAATATATAATGCAAGGTGTTCTCGATTACACCCAACTGGCAGGGGCAGTAACTGTGACTTGTGGGGATACCAACGTCTTCCCCTAAGGAAAGCAGGGGCCTTCATTCACAGCGTAACCTGCACAGGGCTGTCTTGAGCGTGTGTTTGAATATCGCTGGTTCAAGCCTCCCTCTTTCTTCCACGAGGAGTATAAAGGAGCTCTTCTTGAATGGCAGACCACAGCAATATCCTCTTGTAGTGAAATGTCCCTAAACTTTTGTACCACTAGGGATTTTTTATGAGTAGAAAAAAAGCGGTCATCATTGTTAAAATAGTAGCCCAGGTCGACTGTAGACAAGGAAAGTTGTACAAACCGAACCCAAGGTAATTTAAAGAGTGGGTTCTAGTCGAGCCCTCCAAGTAACCTACCTTGGGAACTGGGAAGCCTCCAGGGTGAGAGAGTAAGTATATTAAACCAGTAATTAATTAGTGAAATCTTGGCTGTGACTTTCATGGATTCCATTTCCCCACTTACGTCTCCACTGGTCACAGCTCGCTCCAGAACTTCTCTGTCCCAGCAGTCTCTCAGGGGACTCTCCTGCCACCCACACCCCTGCCTGGAGGTTCCCAGTCACTTGGATGAACCTTCATACAATTTCTGTATCTGACCTTAGATGCCTCATCTGTGTCACCCAGTGTCCGTATCACACATGTGCACCACTGCCTGCTTAAAAGAATTGGTATTTACTAATAAACTCATTAATTACAAGACAAAATTGATTCAAAAGTGCAAGTCAAACAAAGGATTTTAAGCAATAACATGTGGCTGGATTCAATAGAAAATTCCCTAACAACTTACCATGTTACCCAGCTGGAGCTGGGCCAGCTTCTTTGTGATCTCTTATGATGTTTCTCAAGCCATATCTTGGCTGGGTCTGGTCCAATGGGTGTGGACTTTATCGTCTTAAATACTTCCTAGATAGCCCTAAACGGTCTGGACCCCACATATCTAAGAACATACATAGTGCCATACTGAGTCAGACCAACGGTCCATCAAGCCCAGCATCCTGTCTCCGACAGTGGCCAATCTCGATCGCATGGAAGAAGAACCAACAGTCACAATGGGGGATCCATTCCCCGCTGTTCACTCCCAGCTCTCGACAGTAAGATGTTCATCCCGTAAGCTACTTGGTTAATAGCCATTAATGGATCCACTCTCCAAGAACTTATCCAGGCCTTTTAAAAAAAACAAACCATCTATACTACTGGCCTTGACAACGTCCTCTGGCAACAAATTCCATAGGTTAATTATGCGTTGAGTGAAAAAGTACTTCCTTTGATTTGTTTTAAATCTGCCGGCAGCTAGTTTCATGGAGTGTCCCCTAGTTCTAGTGCTACTTGAGAGGGTAAATAACCGCTCCCTTTCTATTCATTCCACACCACTCTAGATTTTATAAACCTCTATCATGTCTTCTCTTCTCTAAGCTGAAGAGACCCAGCTTGTCAAGTCTCTCTTTGTACGGAGGCCGTTCCGAACCCTTTATCATTCTTGTTGCCCTTCTTGGAACCTTTTCTAGTTCAGCGATGTCTTTTTTTGAGATGGGGCGACCAGAACGGCACACAATATTCCAGGTGCAGTAGCACCACTGATTTGTAGAGAGGCATTATGACTGCCTCAGTTTTATTCTCTATCCCCTTCTGAATAATTCCTAACATTGTTTGCTTTTTTGACTGCTGCTGCGCACTGCGCTGAGGATTTCAGTGTATTGTCCACAATCACACCCAGATCCTTTTCCTGAGTGGTAACTCCTAGCTTAGTACCCAGCATTGTGTGCTCATAGTTTGGATTATTTTTCCCTACGTGCATCACTTTGCACTTGTCCACATTAAATCTCATCTGCCTTTTAGTCGCCCAGGCACCCAGTGTCGTAAGATCCTGTTGCAGTTCCTCACAGTCTGCTCATGTCTTACCTGAAGGGCTGCCTGTCCCGCCAAGTTCCATTGTGGCCCCTGTACCCTCTTGCAGGTTCCGTCTCCTACGCTTGGCCATAGGGCCGGGGTGGGGTGCAGGAGGATAATCTCGGTCACTACCCCCGTTTTGTGGAACTCCCTCCAGAGGTTCGTCTGAGCTTGGGTCTAAGCATCTTCTCGAGGTGGTGCAAGATGTTTGTCTTAAAAAGCATTTGATGGGGAGGGGATGGGGGAAGGAAAAAGTTGTTGGGGAGGTTATTGTTTGTTGTTGTGTTTTAATGCTATTTTATGTTTGTAAAGCTGCAAGGCGGAGCAAAAAACAGGAAAACACAACCAGCCAACCAAGAAATAAATGGCCCCCAGAAGGTTCTCCCTTCTTTCTGTTTCTGGGCCATTCCCTCAGTCTCTGGAAGTTACCGCTAATTCAAGTCCCTTCCAGTAACCCTTCATCACCATTACAATCGTCTTTCCTGCCTTTCCCAAAACCTACCCAACTTATTTGGGGCTCGCATTTTATTTTCTACTTTCTAAGTTTAACTTTTCTTTATATTGTCCCCACAGACAAATTTCCCCCTCATTGGACTCAATGTTTCTAGACAACTCCAACATCATCAGATGTGTCATGGTTTACATAATGGTTTCAAAAGCACAAATCTATTGTTCATTCACATTGTGACAAGGCTTGTGAAAAGAACATACATAGAACATAGGTACATCCATGTTTCTGGTGTGAGTACTCGATGTTCACATTTCCTAGCTGTGTCTGGAATCAATCCACTCATAATTAAGACAAAAATAGAACCATGATGAAAAGTTTTTATGAAAGTAATGCAATGAAAATAAAATTGCAAATTGATTGTGAGCCCATGAAACTCAGTAACAGGTTCCTGGGAGAGAGAAACAAATAGAAATGTAAATGAAGACTCTCAGGCTGAGACCAAGCAGAGAAGGTCGGGAAGGGCCATCACAAAGGTATGGAAGCCATCAAAGAGAGAGAGATTCAGGAATCCTCTCATTCCAGCAGGAAGAGCCATGCCATGAACTAAGGAACTTCTGCAAGAACCAGACAAGATGACAGACCCAGCCCTTGACACTGGGCTGAGAGAAATGGACATTTAAACATGAAACCAAGGAGGGTAATAGCACAAACAAGCTCCCCCTTACCTCTCGGTTAGGGTTAGGGTTAGTGCGTAGGGAGATTAGGTCCGAGAGGTAAGGGGGAGCTTGGTTGTGGAGTGTTTTAAACGTGAATACCAGGAGTTTAAACAGGATACGTTCAGGAAGGGGGAGCCAGTGAAGAGAGGAGAGGAGAGGCTGCATATGGTTGAAGCGACAGGCAGAGTGAATGACCTTGGCAGCGGAGTTTTGGATTGTGATAAGGGGGGACAGGTGAGAGCGAGGGAGGCCAGCAAGGAGGAGGTTGCAGTAGTCGAGGCAAGAGATAACGATGGCATGAACAAGAGTTTTGGCCGAGGAGGTAGAGAGAAAGGGGTGGATCCGAGCAATGTTATGGAGGGCGAATCGGCAGGATTTGGCCACAGAGTCAATGTAAGGTTTAAAAGAGAGGTGCGTGTCAAAGATGAAGCCCAAGCTACGGGCTTGGAGAACAGGATGGATGGTGACTCCATCGATGCAGATGGGCAGGTTAGAGGGAGAGGAAGAGGAGGGAGGAAAAATGAGGAGTT
>QEPC01006384.1:401200-413087 GCA_003113815.1 Sphenodon punctatus
GGGGGGGGGGGGGGGGGGGGAGGAGTGGCTCCCCCTGCTGGGAGCGTGTGGTGCTGTTGTTGCTGCCCCAGCGCAGCAGCTGCCCCACAGCCTGCCCACTCCTGCAGCTGAGCTGCATTGCCATGCCACAAGCCTGCTCCCTCCCTCCATCTGGGGCCAGTCTAAGGCTGCCTCTGCCAAGCCAGCGGCAGCTCCTGCCAGCAAAGGGTTAACGGCGCCACGGCAGGAGGGTGTTTAGCCGCTTGCTCCAGTTGGCTTCTTTCCCAGAGTGCTTTGGAAAAGCACTGACCTTTGACCCCCAGTACAAACTGAGCCCAGCACGTGGGAGGGAGAAATGACTCCCAGACCTTCCGGCTCCAGCGTGGACGAGCTGCCTGCCATCAACAGCCATTTCCCCCAACACTCAAAGCTTCTTTCTCGCCCCTCCCTGGTGGTTCTCCTTCCTCTGGGGTGGGAGGTAGGATGGGCTGACGCGGACCCAGCGTGCCTCTGCCTGGCCACTGCCTTGTGCTCCCATGAGGAGGGCGGGTTCCTCCTGTGGCCCCCTCTCCGTGTGTGCGCGTCCTCCTCTCGGCTCCCTGCCCCTGGAGAGGGTTCGGGTTCACCTGACCGACCCCTCTTCTAGTCGCTGGGTCCTAAGTGCAGGTGAGAGGAGAGAAAGTGCTGAAGAGGCTTCCAACTCCTGTGGGCGAGAATGTGGCACGTGTGTGAGCGTCGAGGGGACAATGGAGCAGCCCCCCGTGGAGGAGGTGCCCCCAGGAGGCTGGAGGCTGCACTGATTGGTTGTGTGGGGCAATGAATCACCCTTTGCTATGGAGGATTGGCCGTGTCTTCCCACTAGTGAGTCGTGGGGGGTTGAGTTGGTGCCACTCAGTCTCTTGGGCGCGTGCACAGGGAGTTTATGGATGCGAATTGGTGACGCCCTCGAGGATTTGTGGCAGAGAAATAAATGAGGGCCGAATGCTGCTGTTTCTGACTGACCTGGCCAGTCTCGCTCACTCTGCTGCGGGAGCACGTGGGGCCAAGCCCGGGAAGCGCTGAGCTGCGTGCCAAGTGCTCCTTCCAGGTGGCTAGCAAGCCCACGTCTGCAGCAGGGCGAGGGAACCCCGGCAGCTAGGCCCACATGGGCTACCGGCCGGGCTCTAGGCGTCCAACGAGCTCCGTTCAGAGCACTGGGCCATGTTGGCATCTCCACCTTCAGAGCGGCCTCTCCTGCGTGGGGAACATTGGGAGGAGCTCAGCCAGCAGCGCCTTTGCTGTCTGCCATGCTGGCCGGAGTCGCTGGACAAGCAGGGGGAGAAGATCCATTTCCTTGTACAGGCCGACACGTTCATGCCAAGAATCCCTTCCCTCCCCATGCTGGGAAATCTACAGGGCCGGCGGGCTACCAACGGGCTGAGTCACTCGGCTGGCCGGCCACCAGAAATAAGTGCGGTTTCTGTCCCCGCCCTCATCCCCTCCCCCCCCACTGTATTTTTTTCCTCTCCTTCACTTAGCGACAGTTTCGTGTATTCACAACAAAGCTCCCGCTGCCTCTTGGGGCCGGGACAAGTGCGAGCTGGTTTGATTCTGCTGCCAATTGATCTTCAGGGAGCTCCTGCTGGATAGCTGTTTGTTTACAGTAAGGGGCTGTGGAGAGATGGGTCCAAGCCCCCCTGCACGGCTAGCCCCATGGCACGGCAGCGCACTCACGGCACCGGCCCGTTTCTTGGAGGGGGGGGTGATGGGGAACGTGGCACGTGAGTGTCGGGCACGGAGAATGGATTCATGGATCCAGCAGAGCAGAATTCCTGCCGCTCCCACTGGCAGCTGCGGACGTTGTGGGCACTCAGCACCCACAGGGATGCTGGGAGCCCGGCAGGGTGGGCTGGCCTGCCCTGATGCAGAGGCTGCCAGGAGCCCCCTGGCTAGAGAGCAGGAGCAGGTGGGGCCTCCCAAGGGCCTGTGCCACAGCTTGGCAGTGCTGCTCCCCCCAGGCCTTTGGGACGGCTACCAGCACACTCCACCCCCAGGAACCCTCAGAGCAACGTCCTCTCCCAGCAGCCACGGCCACGCTAGTGCCTCACAGCAGCTTCTCCATGGCTGCTTGGTCCTGGGTGAGCCCCGCTCACTCGGCGCTTGGCCCCATGGTCCCCCCCAGCCTCTCTGTCCCTCCCACACTCACTCTCCCTGCATGAGGCGTGTCCGGGCGAGGGCAGCACTGAGCCTGCCCGTGGGAGGAGGGGCAGGGTGGGATGTTGTGTGACCAGGGCTGCGCTGTGGGTCCGTAGGGGGAAGCTTCCTCAGCTGCTGGCCGGGCTGGCTTTGAAACAAGGTGCGTTAGTTTCATTTAAAAACCATTTTTCACACTACTTTTACAAGTGACTTTCAGCCCAAACCTGCTTTTCTCTGTTTGTGCGAATGCACTAACGCTGCTTGCGGCAGGTGCTCAACCTAGGTTTATCATCTCCAGTTTAGGCTGCCTGTACAGTCTCTGGCCCGCCTCTCGCTCCCCATACGTGCTGGAAGGAGTTGCGGTGCCCAAGCAGGCAAGCCAGACGGAGACTGATCTCCCTGCTCTGCTGTGCACAGACAGGCCTTGGCAAGTCCCCAGGCCAGCGCTGCATGGAGCAGAGAAAGGAGTGGGTGAGGAGAGGAGGATCCCCACACTGGTCTGAACTAGTTTGCTGCTTCCTCATGTAATAGATCACCGCTCAGTTGCAAGCCGCGCTCTGAGGCGGGCGGCGGCGGCACAGCCAGGGAGGGGAGAAATTGATTTACTGCTCTTATTTTAGCAGGGGCTGTGATGGGCTAAGAAATGTAAAACGGGGAATAAATCCTCCTGTAAGGAGAGCGGGTGCGGGTGGATTTCACTCAGCAGACCTGCCTGAGGAGGGTCATTGGAGTCCTCGCTGCCAGCGGCCTTGGCTGCCCTGGAACGTGGCTTACGAGGCAGTTTGGCATAAAGCGAAGCCAGGGTTTGGCTTGGGCTGGGGGTGCCCGTTTGGTGGTGGAGTTGGGCCAAGTGGGAGCGGGTACCTGTGGGGGCGATGGCCGGGAGGGGGGCGGTGTGGGTGCTTGCTCTCCAGCAGGGGGTGCCATTGCGTCTAGTAACAGCTATTGCAGACTCAGCACACGTGTCCGTGGGGTTTGGGGGGGCGTGTGGCACTCAGCACACGTGTCCGTGGGGTTTGGGGAGGCGTGTGGGACTCAGCACACGTGCCCGTGGGGTTTGGGGGGGCGTGTGGCACTCAGCACACGTGTCCGTGGGGTTTGGGGAGGCATGTGGGACTCAGCACACGTCTCCGTGGGGTTTGGGGAGGCGCGTGGGACTCAGCACACGTGTCCGTGGGGTTTGGGGAGGCGCGTGGGACTCAGCACACGTGTCCGTGGGGTACGGGGAGGCGTGTGGGACTCAGCACACGTGTCCGTGGGGTACGGGGAGGCGTGTGGCACTCAGCACACGTGTCCGTGGGGTACGAGGAGACGTGTGGGAATCAGCACACGTGTCCGTGGGGTTTGGGGAGGCACGTGGGACTCACCACACGTGTCCGTGGGGTTTGGGGAGACGCGTGGGACTCAGCACACGTGTCCGTGGGGTTTGGGGAGATGCGTGGGACTCGGCCCACGTGTCTGTGGGGTTTGGGGAGGCGCGTGGAATGACTGCACGCACTCGGTGTGGGTGCAGTGTGTCCTCCTCGTTGGTGCTGTGGTCTAGCTAGCCATGTTGCTCCTCCCGTGGGCTCCGCGCGGTGGCTTGGCTGGTCGGGCGCATTGCAGGTCCGTGCGACACAGCCTGGGCTCCCTCCGTTTGGATCAATCTGGCCAGGGGGGCCTGCGTGGGGGCTGGAGGGGCTGGGCTCTTCGTGGACGTAGCTGGGGAAGCAGGGGGGCGTAGGGTGCAACTTGGAAGGAGAGAATCGGCTGGAGTTAGAGTGTGGAGTCAGTCCCGATGCCCAGGCTGCGTGGCTGCATCCCGGTGCTGCCCACCGGCCGCTCGGAGGGAGCGCCGTTTCCTGGCTTCTGGAAATTGGTGATCTGGGTGTGCTGCACTTCCTGGCCCCAGGCTCGCTAGCTCAGGCCTAGCTAGGGGTCTGGTGTACGTGTGCCAGTCGCCATGCTGAGACCGGGGAAGGGGGGTGGGAGGACACTAACGGCTCTGCTCCCTGCTTTTCTAGCGCCCGTGTCCTGGGCTGGGGGTTAAAATGCAAGCTGCTTTCCCTGAAATTGGAGCAAACGGCAGCAGCCCCTCCCCAAGTGGAAAGCTTTGCCCCACGCTCCCTGTCACTGCCATTCCCTCGGGGCCCGCACTGCTTTGCCGGCTGCTGCTGGGGTTCCTCCCCACTAGCAATGGTGGGGGGCGGGGGGGAGGAAGAAGCCTCCCTGAGGGACTCTCTTAACTTCCACACCTGCCTGTGGACTGCGGCCCAGCCTGGCTCTCATGAAATTACCGGGAAAGCCGCTTGGAAGATGGTCTAACCTGTGGACAAACTTTCCTGCCAATGCAAACAAAGCTCCCGGAGCCAATCGATCCCTGGATCAATGGATTCTTTTCCTGGCTTTCAAGGGCTGTCGTGGTGGGGTTGGTGACTGGCAGGAGACCCCCACCCCCAGCACATCAGCATCTGGGGAAGATGCAGGAGCAGCTCCTCTTGGGCATTCAGTCCTAGGGCAGAGAGGCCCCTTGGGTGGGTCTTGCCTGCGCTCTGATTGCTCTTTGGGCCCGACCCCGATGCAGTGTTGGGGGTGCTCAGCAATGGCCCTGCGGTGCTTTCCTAAAGCAGAGTCCGTCCCAGCAACTCGTGAGTACGGTCTCCGTGCAGCTGATTGCCAGCAGGTCGACCACAGCCTCACTGGCAGGTACGGCTCAAGAGTGCGTCTCTCGGCCTTTCATTGCCGTGGTGGGGCGTGCGCGCGTGGGGCCACCCACAGAAATAGTCAGGTCCAGGAGAAATTCCCAAGTTGTCCCCACCCCCACAATCTCCCACAAAAAAGCCATTCATGAGCGACAGTAACATTAAAATCAGCCAGTTGGGCCTCTTGGAATGCCAGCGCCCAGGACAAAATATTCCCAGTTCCTGCACCGCTGCCGCCGCCATGCTATTGGAATGGAGCCAGCAGCTCCTGCGTGGCCAGCTGCTGGGCTTGGCTGCTCTCGAAGCAACCCATTGGATCTTCGGGGGAGAAGCTCGCCCTGGGGTGGCTGGAGGCCTTGCATGGCCCAGACTGCGCAGAAATGGTTTGGTTCAGTCGAGGTGACTGAGCCCGTGCAACTTTGAGGTGTTGCCGGTTCCAGGCAAAGTGTTTACTCTGGAAGGGACTGTTCCCGGCTGGGGCGGCACCACCAGGCACAGTTTTGGTCCCGTGGTGATTGTGCACCGTCACTGGCAGGGGTGTAGGGTAGGGTTAATGCATGTTTTGTGCAGGCCCTGCCTATTTGCATATGTGGCAACCCCAGTGAAGAGTGCCTAGCGGAAAAGGCCGTGAGTTCAGTGCCTGGCCAAGCTGCTGAAACGTCCATCTGTGAAGTAGGGAATCATTGTCATGCCCTGCCCAGCGGAGGGCAGGCACTACAGATAAATCCACTGGGAGTCTGGTCCTGCAGCTGGGAAGAGCGGGGGTGACGTGGAGAGGAGAGCAGCACATCCCGGCCGTTCTCCCTCCCTCAGGCACACACGCTGACGTGCTCAGACACACCAATAACCCAGCATGTGCAAGAACATGCCCGTGTGGATGGATGCATGCTTGTGCCCCTAGCTGCGGGAAAGACATGCTTGCTGGCACCATATAGACAGATGTGCCCAGGCAGGGCCGGCCCCAGGCATGTGCCACATGTGCGGCCGCACATGGCCCCACGGCTAGCTGGGGCCCAGCACTTGCCTGGCTGGGCAGCAGGCTGCAGCCAGCTTCTCCCCCAATAAGTGATTCTTCCTCCCCTCCCTGGCTCCAGACCCCATCCCTCACCTGCCTCTGCCTCGTAGTAGTGCTCGGCCAGGAGATAACACTGCTTGTTTACAAACAGCTCCTCCCCATGTGCATGATCAGAAGGTTGTTACCTTATAAAGAAGGTTCTTCGAGATAGCTCCAAACATTCTTACAACCGGGTTTTGCCGCTCACCCTATTCAAACAGGCCACATGATGGTCTCAAGCTCCTCTAGTATAAAAAGCACTGACTCTCCCCCTCAGAATGACAGCTCCTTTCAACCCTTTCTAGAAATATAAGAAAAAAATTCCATGCGGGGCTGGAAGGGTGGGTGTTGTGAGAATGTTCAGAACCATCTCAAAGAACCTTGTTTCTTTGAGTGGCTGCTCACAGGCTATTTTTAAATGGCTCTGCCAGGTGGGGGATCCGTAGGCATGCCGATGCATGGGCGGGGCATGCACATGGCTGCACACGCATCCCCACTCACCCCCCCACTCATCCACACCCACGGAGTGACCGCCGTTTCCCCTGGTTGCTCCGTGAGCGGGGATGCGTGTTAGGCATGGGCGCCATGGGCGCCTGCACCACATCATTCACACGGGGCTCCCCCACCCATGAACACTCAGAAATCTACATGTTCGTGGGTGGGAGAGACCCATGTAAAAAGGGCCACATTCTCACAACTGTCTGTCTTATGCTATCTTAGGTAGGAATTTAGGATGTAAAGCTATATCTAGTCTATCTTGGAAAATAAATCTGCAAATATGGTTCTGAGATTATTATGGCTGCTGTTTCACTAACTTTTCTTAATGAAATTATTGCTAACGTAACTAGTTCATTTGCGCTCCCCATATAATGAATTCACGCTGCCCCGGGGGCACAAATTAAATGGTTTTGGGGTGGGGGCAGCATGAACTGATTATGGGGGCACAACTGAACTGGTTTTATTTATATATATATATATATACACACATACACACACACAGATAGATAGATAGATAGATAGATAGATAGATAGATACTGTGTATGTGTGTGTGTATATATATAGAGAGAGGTGCATATATACACAGATATAGATATAGATATATACACACCCATAACAGTACCGTGTGTATATATAGAGAGAGAAGTGCATATACACACAGATATAGATATAGATATATACACACCCATAACAGTACCGTGTATATATATAGAGAGAGGTGCATATATACACAGATATAGATATAGATATATACACACCCATAACAGTACCGTGTATATATATATATATAGAGAGAGGTGCATATACACACAGATACATATATATATACACTGTATATATGCACCTATCTCTGGGCACCATTTGAAACCCAGTGCGCCAATGACGAAGGCGGAAGCCGAAACGTTTAGCTCCAGCATCAACTTTTTATCGTTCCATCTACCTCTGTTTATCAGTCTACGTCTACAAAAAAAATATGATTCAGTGATTGATTGACTGCATCCTCCTGGGATCCAGAGCTTCCTTGAGAGTTGTGCTGTTCAGTTGCTTTCCAAGTCTCTCTCTCTCTAATGTCCCTTTTCATGGCATAAGCGCTTACTAGGCTGGCTGCATTTTGGGCATCTGGTGCGTGTGAAAGCAGCGACAGGCCCTGGCGGCCAGGCTGACTAAGCTCCCCCCTCCTTCAGTAAGGCAGTGGACACAGTCAGTCTCTCTGTGCCTGCCTCACTGCCCACCCAACTGCCCCTGCAGTGGAACCACTCCTGGGGAGTGGTGGTAGACGCTCAGCTGGGGAGGGTGGGGGGGAGCATTGGGAGGCCGTGCTTGTCTATGGCCGCTCGGCTGAGTGCCAGGTGTCACCGGGATTGGGGCCCCCCTCTCTCTCTAGGCCGTCCCCCGGATGCCCACTAGGCCGGCTGCAGCCCAGTTGCCTGTGTCCACATGGGTTCCCAAGTGATCAGAAACCCCCACTGCAATCAGGGAGCTTTCAGAGGTCCGCACCCCCAGAAACGCCTCCCCTTGTTCTCCCAGCCCAGCCGTAACTCAGAGAACCGTCTCTGGTCACCTGTAGCTTGGGAGACTTCATGGTGGGGTTGTCTTATATAAAAAAAAGGTCCGTCTAGGCTCTCGCCTAGATACGGCACCCCCTTAGTGACCCCCCCAAGGCTGAATAAACACACAAGCACGCTAGGCTTGGTTATAAAACATACATTTAGTACATACACGTATAAGGCTGTTGATCAGATGGTGCAAGTCCACAAATCAAATATAAAGCAAACACATTCTAAAATCCACTGAAGTTCCCTAACTGTCCTCTTATCCTAAGGCGTTGTACAGGTCCATCAGAGTCTCTTGCGGTCTTGGTAGTGAGACTGGGCTCAGTTCTTTTAGTGAATTGGAAAGTCTCTAGTTCATGGTTGGGCAGCCTCTCCTGCAAGCTGCTTACTCCTTGCTGGTCAAGATGGAAGAGAGTGTGCATAGATCCTGTGTCTTCACTCCTTTGCAGGTTGAATCACTTCCCCCCCTTCCTGCTCCTTTTGTTATTCTGAGCTCGTTGCAGATCCCATTCGGGCATTACCTTGGCAACAAAATGCTCGTTCTGCGTGATAATGATTTTTCTGTCCCCCCGCCCCCCACCCTGCCAAACCAGTTCAGCAGGGTGGTAAGGCTCACAATCTTCTCATATTTCTCTTTGGCTGACCTTGTTAGTAGCCAAGTTTATTCCCAGTACCCCCAAATTCTGTGTCCCATTACCCCCAAATAAGTGTGTTGCCCCCTTTCCCCCATGACACCAGGTAAGGCAGCCAAAAGGTGCCAAAGTGAGGGGGAGAAGCATAGGGAGGCCGTGCTTCTCCATGGTTGCTCGGAGTGGTGGAGAATGGGAATCCTTTCTGTCCAGAGGGAGTAAATTCTATGTAAATTTACACATGTGCATAATTAGGTGGGGCCTAATTATGCAAATTAGATCCCACACCAAGACTTCGCACATGGCCTCACAAACCCTGGGGCCAGCCCTGTGCCCAGGCAGACACGCTAGCACACGCACAGCCGTGAAGACGCACAAAGAGACGTGTACCCGGGCAGACACGCCAGCACACGCACCGCCGTGAAGGCGCACAAAGAGACGTGTGCCCGGGCGGACACGCCAGCACACGCACAGCCGTGAAGGCGCACAAAGAGACGTGTGCCCGGGCGGACACGCCAGCACACACACAGCCATGAAGGCGCACAAAGAGACGTGTGCCCGGGCAGACACGCCAGCACACGCACAGCCGTGAAGGCGCACAAAGAGACGTGTGCCCGGGCAGACACGCCAGCACACGCACAGCCGTGAAGGCGCACAAAGAGACGTGTGCCCGGGCAGACACGCCAGCACACGCACAGCCGTGAAGGCGCACAAAGAGACGTGTGCCCGGGCAGACACGCCAGCACACGCACAGCCGTGAAGGCGCACAAAGAGACGTGTGCCCGGGCAGACACGCCAGCACACGCACAGCCGTGAAGGCGCACAAAGAGACGTGTGCCCGGGCAGACACGCCAGCACACGCACAGCCGTGAAGGCGCACAAAGAGACGTGTGCCCGGGCAGACACGCCAGCACACGCACAGCCGTGAAGGCGCACAAAGAGACGTGTGCCCGGGCAGACACGCCAGCACACGCACAGCCGTGAAGGCGCACAAAGAGACGTGTGCCCGGGCAGACACGCCAGCACACGCACAGCCGTGAAGGCGCACAAAGAGACGTGTGCCCGGGCAGACACGCCAGCACACGCACAGCCGTGAAGGCGCACAAAGAGACGTGTGCCCGGGCAGACACGCCAGCACACGCACAGCCGTGAAGGCGCACAAAGAGACGTGTGCCCGGGCAGACACGCCAGCACACGCACAGCCGTGAAGGCGCACAAAGAGACGTGTGCCCGGGCAGACACGCCAGCACACGCACAGCCGTGAAGGCGCACAAAGAGACGTGTGCCCGGGCAGACACGCCAGCACACGCACAGCCGTGAAGGCGCACAAAGAGACGTGTGCCCGGGCAGACACGCCAGCACACGCACAGCCGTGAAGGCGCACAAAGAGACGTGTGCCCGGGCAGACACGCCAGCACACGCACAGCCGTGAAGGCGCACAAAGAGACGTGTGCCCGGGCAGACACGCCAGCACACGCACAGCCGTGAAGGCGCACAAAGAGACGTGTGCCCGGGCAGACACGCCAGCACACGCACAGCCGTGAAGGCGCACAAAGAGACGTGTGCCCGGGCAGACACGCCAGCACACGCACAGCCGTGAAGGCGCACAAAGAGACGTGTGCCCGGGCAGACACGCCAGCACACGCACAGCCGTGAAGGCGCACAAAGAGACGTGTGCCCGGGCAGACACGCCAGCACACGCACAGCCGTGAAGACGCACAAAGAGACGTGTGCCCGGGCAGACACGCCAGCACACGCACAGCCGTGAAGGCGCACAAAGAGACGTGTGCCCGGGCGGACACGCCAGCACACGCACAGCCGTGAAGGCGCACTCGGAGACGTGTGTCCGGGCAGACACGCCAGCACACGCACAGCCGTGAAGATGCACAA
Organism: Sphenodon punctatus; assembly: GCA_003113815.1. Lineage (NCBI taxonomy): Eukaryota > Metazoa > Chordata > Lepidosauria > Sphenodontia > Sphenodontidae > Sphenodon > Sphenodon punctatus. The sequence continues at coordinate 411,661 of QEPC01006384.1, forward strand.
AGAGACGTGTGCCCGGGCAGACACGCCAGCACACGCACAGCTGTGAACGCGCACTCGGAGACGTGCTGCTGTCTGTTTTGGGGAGTGCTTGTAGAGTCTGGAACCTATTTCAAATGTTCCAGTCTTGGAGGGGGAAGTGGGAGCAGATGGCTGGAGGGGTCAGAGCAGGAACCCTGCTGGGAAGCGCTATTTCTAGGTGGAGTTAACCCTGGTGTGGTCAAGATGCTGGGTCTCCCTTGCCACAGGAAGCATTGTGCAAGTCCAGCCCAAGATTGTCCCTCCCCAGGTCACCCTAGTAGGGAGAGTTCCGGGGTCTCTGCCCCTGGCCTTGCTGGATTGAGCTCCCCTTGCCTCAGGCTGCTGACTCAGCAGGGCTAGAGGTGCCCCAAAGGGCATCAGTGCATCCTGGGCAGGAAGGGTCACCCACCCACTGGCGGGAGTGACTCTCCTCCAGCTCCGATCCTTGCCCTATGGGAAGGACTAGAGACACCCCCAGCCAACCTTGCGGTCACCGGCCTTTACTTTAGCAGGGATCCGGGCACCCAAGCGTCCCCTGGGGGCCGATATACGTGGCTCCCTTCCCTTGTTTCAGCAGCAGTCAGGCAGTTGCACTTAGGAAATGCCAGGTTTCCAGTTGTTTGTGCAACTGGGCATCAAGTGGGACAAGGTTCTGCCCAGGAAGCAGAGGAGTGTGGCGTTAGAGGGGCTCTCAGGAATGAAGACCTGGTTGTTCAGTGACTGGGGAGGTGGGGGCACTGTCCTGCTCACAGTTCTACTGGGATTGCACGCAGTAAGCTCTGGCTCCCCAGCACCACTAGGTTAGCCCCCCCATGTCCGAGTGGGGCTGGAGAGGATCCTCTGTGGGTTCAGAGCCAGAGCGGATGCCAGTGTCCACGCGTGCCCACTGCACCGTGGCCCGGGCAGGGGCTGGTGCTTGCCGCCTCCCAGCATCTAAAGTGGCCAGAGAGAGACCTCAGCCCCACATCCTGCCCATGCGGGCAGACGCTGTCCAGTGGCTCCCCTCCTGGCCCACATGCAGGGACCCCACAAAACTGCCCTGGGGCTGCAGGCAGGTACCCTCTTTTCCAGGCTTGGTGCGTCTGTGTGAGGGGGGCTGGGGAAGGGAGCCGCACTTCTTGTGCCTCTAAGCTAGAGAGGATTGTGCTCTGCAGTTGACTCCCCAAAGCTGACATTGCTTGGCTACCCCGGATTGCAGGCCAGGGTCTCTCCCTGAAGGACTGAAGGAGTTGGGGATGTTCAGCCTGTCAATGGCCTGGGGCACGAAAGCAGTTGGGAAGGGGGTGTAGCTGCCCCGCGTAGGCTGTACTGCTCCTACTGGGGGGGGGCATGAGCACAGCAGTCAGAGCACCGGGGTGTGTGTGTGTGTAGCTGCCCCGCGTAGGCCGTACTGCTCCTACTGGGGGGGG
>QEPC01006384.1:456877-472946 GCA_003113815.1 Sphenodon punctatus
CCTGATCCTGGGCTGGCACTGCTGCCTGGGGGGCCCTGATCCTGGGCTGGCACTGCTGCCTCGGGGGGGGCTTATTCTGGGCTGGTGGGGAATGGGGCAGTCTCCTTCGCCAGGACAAGGAAAGGGCTGAGCCCCCCCAGCCTGGCCAATAGTCCAGGAGCAAAACCAGCCTGGGATCTGGGCCTCAGGGCAGGACAAGGAATAGCCACAGAGCCGTGGACTCAGCATTTCTGAACTCTGCCCAGGATGGATTTCTGCCACGTTGCAAGGCAGCAGCGAAGCTCCTCAGCGGCTGCCGTCTGCGAGGGGAATCAGAGCATCGGGAAGGAGGCAGACATGCCCCTAAGATGTTGCGCTGCACCTCCGCCATTTCCTGCCTGATGTCACACACACTTAGTGGGGAAGAGTCCTGTGCACTGAGCTGGCACGGCACATGGGGAGGTGGATCTGGCTCTGCGTTGCAGCAAGGGACAGCGGGACCCCAGTGCTGGCCAAAAGAGATCCTTTGGGGGCACATTCCCTGTCAAGGAATGCCTGAAAGACAGAGCTCAGAGGGAGCTCCCCAAGTCAGGAGTGAGAGCAGCACTTTGTAGCCGACTGTGCCCATGGAGGGCATAAAACTCCAGTGGCCCCCAAGGCAGAGTACACCTCCCACCCCAGGGCTGGCAAACTCAGTGTGCCTGGGGTCATGGGATTAGATGGGGTCAAAGCATTGGGAGCTGCTGTCTGCCCTGACCCACAGAGGGGCAGAGTCTCCAGCAGCTGGGGATGGCTCCTGTGGGCCAGGTGCCCGCAGCCAGGACACATGGGAGCAACCTTTGGGGTCCCTTTGAACTCTAGGATTCTGTGAACCCACTGTCCTTGAGACCGAGCAATGGGAACTCGCAGAATCCTCACTCCGAGAAAGCAGGCATGAAGCACTGGTCTGTGGTGCAAGCAGGAGTCCAGAGGCCCCCGCCTGCGCTCCATGATAGCTGTATCCCCACTTCCTCAGCGTCCAAACAGTCCTATCTGGGAGAGGAAGTGGCCAGCTGCAGTCAGGACAGGGCCCCCGCCTCAACCCACCTGCTCTGACAGACAGAGAGACAGAAGACAAATGGCAGAAAGGGGGAGCTTGTTCTTCTGTCATTGCGCTCAGTGTTTAGCGCCAAATGCGTCTGGCAGGTAGTGTTCTAGTGCCTGTCGGCATGTCCCAGCCGGGATAGGTTTATACAAGAGCCAGACAGACACAGCAACGGCACTGGCCAGCGAGCCCCCTTCTGGGTGATTTCACCCTCTCTGTAAACAAGGGGCTCCTCCTGCCTCTCAGTGGGTCAAGCAGACTCTGGGAGGCTGCTCACGCCGGGTGTTTTGTGGGGCAGAGCAGCCCCCACTGAGGAGGGGTTGTCCGACTATCCCTGCACCTCTCCGAGGCAGGGAGCACTGATGCTGCCTTGCTTGGGGTTTGCTGCAGCGCCCCCTGCGCTGTGTTTGCCTGGGGCATGTGGGCCAGCTTGGAAGAACCTGCCGCGCTAGGGGCAACAGCATGTGCCCATGGGGGGGCGGAGAAGGAAGAGGAGCTGCCGCATGAGGACCAGCAGCAGCACGGGCCCACTTGGGGGTCGGGTGAATGGAGAGGGAAAAGAAGAAGAGAGAGGAGGAGGAGGAGCCGCCGCCACCGCATGAGGGGAAGAAGAAGAGGAAGAGGAAGGAGATGCCGTGCGAGGGGCAGCAGCGCGTGCCCATCAGGAACCATCTGCTGAACCTTCATTTTCAGCAGCAACATATGAACAGAAGGAAAGCAATTCCTGCCAAGCAAGTCAGTCTCAGCAGCAGGGTAGAATGACCTGTGACCTCTTAGTGACCATGTTCCTGCCCTGGTTGATGCGCGCCTAGGCGGGGCCTAGACAGCTGCTGGCAGAGGACTCCCCTTCACCTGTCATGGAGCTGCCAATGCTCTTGGAGGAATAGTTCCGTTTGCAAGTTTCACGCAAGGTGTGGAGACGCACGGCTAACTTGCAGAAAGAACACAAGTTTGTGAGCTGTCCCTTCACTCAGGACGATTCCATGAATCTCCTTGCCTCTAGCTCGGCTCAGGGATATTTATTGTGAAGCCCCCTCAAAGGGCTTGGGGATCAGATGAACAGGGCAAGAGTTCATTTCTCTCCCAGAATATTTATAATCCCGAATCCTGATCTCTGTTTAGTCCGGGACAGACCTTTATGTGGCAGAAACCAGGGCGTAGCCCAATGTCGTCCTGAGAAAACAGACTGGTGCAGAGCCTTGCCGCTCTCTGTCATCTGCAGCTCTGCTCAGCACCTAACATCAAACCAGGCCTGGCAGTCTCGGTGCTTACCCGGTGTCTGGCGGCGGTGGGGGACTGGATGAGGCTGAATCCCGACAAGACAGAGGTGATGTTGGTGGGTAGGGCTGGGGGAGTGGTGGCCCCTGTCACTGATGGGATCTGCCCTCCCCTAGCCACTCAGGCCTGTAGTTTGGGGGTGCTCCTCAACTCGCAGCTTCACCTGGATTCCCAGCTGGAGGCGGTGGCGAGGAGCGTCTTTCGCCAATTCCATCTGGTACGACGGCTGCGGCCGTATGTTTCAAATTCGGATCTGGCCACCATCATCCCTGCCTTTATTACCTCTCAATTAGGCTACTGGAACGCGCTCTCCATGGGGCTACCCTTGGGGACGGTCCGGAGGCTGCAGCTGGTGCAGAACGCGGCGGCCCAGCTCCTTATGGGGACGGGGCGTCGCAAGCACATTACGCCAGTGCTCCGGGCTCTGCACTGGCTGCCGACTGTCTTCTGAGCCCAATTCAAGGGGTTGGTGTTGACCTATAAGGCCCTAAACAGCCTAGGCCCCACATACTTATGGGACCGCCTCGGGCCCTGGGTCGTATTGCGGCCCCTGCGGTCGGCTCGAAGTCCCCTGGGTTTCCCGGGTGGTGACGATGGGGAGGGTGTTCTTGGTGGCCGCTTCTAGGCTGTGGAATTCCCTCCGGATGGAGGCCGCCTGGCCCCGGACCTCCCCTCTTTCCAAAGACAGAGTAAGACCTGGCTGTTCCACCGGGCCTTTGGGGAGGGAGACGGGGAGGGGGGTTGGGTTGGGTTGGGTTGGCGGGAGGGGGTTTAGTTCTGCTCTTTTAAATGTATTTTATTGATTTTATGAGTTTTAACAAGTTTTAATTTTATAATTGTTTTAATTGATGCTGTAAGCCGCCCCGAGCTACCATTGCAAGCAGGAGGGCGAGGGTGCGGGATATAAGTGTATAGAAATCAATCAATCAATCAATACACACAAAATCACAAAATATAAAACATGACAATAAAATCTAAATGAGTCAGGCCCATTTTGGTATTTAAAATCACCCTAGAATTCTAGTAGACAGTTTCAGGGAGTGCAAAGACACCAGGTTTATAAGAGAGAGTTTATATATAAGTGTCTGTGGTTATCACACAAGTTCTAAGCTTATACTCCTGAAGATACATAAAAGAAAGTATCAATAAACATACCTGCTAACTTGACTTAGATAGTTGTCTGGCGTCGAGGCATCTTCACACTGTCCAAGCCGTCTCCCAGAGTGAGGGTCCTTCGCTCTATCCAGGGGAAGATGCCTCCGGTGCTCTTGGGAAAGACTTCCAAAACCCTGTTTTTCCCTGCTGTGTGAGGTAGGCACTCTTACCCAGCTGATCCGTATTCCTGGTTCTCCGTTGCTCCTGGCCGCCGGGCAGATGCGTATGCTCTGACTGGGTCTCGCACACAGGAATCTCTTCCCAACACAACTTTATAATATTTATCATAACCCTTATCATCATTATTATACATAATATTCTCTCACTATGATGTATGATGTTTCATGCAAATCACATTGAGGTCAAACACCATAATTATTCACACATTCGTTCAGAAAATTAATGTTACTTTTTACAGGTTCCTACCTACTTTGATCTTCAGACTCATGTAATAATTCTGAACTCACAAAATGATGGTGACACCTCCTCCTTCTCCTCCACACTCCTCCTTCTCCTCCAGGAAGATCCAGCAAAGAGCATCTGTGATTCTCTGCTGATTAAAAAAGAAGTGTTCTGCTTGAAGAGCTTTGAAATAACAGAACCTGCTCTCCTCCTATGGAGGAAGCTGCGGTTACAACAGCTGAGGGGGAAAGCCCCCATCAGTTGCCATTTGTGAAGCCCTCCCCAGCTGAGGAATTTCAAGCTACTTGTCATGGGACCCATGACACCTGGGGTAATTCTGATGAGGATGTTGCTTTGGCAGAGACATCTGGGGTACCCCCTTGACAGGAGTAGGAGTGAATTTTTGCATCCAAGTAAGAACTGAAAATGGAGTGGAGACAGATGCAAAGCAGGGGTCTTTCTCAGTCTGAATCATTTTAAAAGGACCAAACTGAATAAAACTGCACCATTAAAATGAGACCCTTCATCTCTTTGCATAAAGCAACACTGCCTCCTCCACGTCCTTGTCCTGCCAGCCACTCCGAATGAGGCACGCACAGCATAAAGCAAGATCCCCAAACGACCAAGGAGAGTCTCCTGTGATCCTGCCCATGCAGGGGCAGGGCTAGCCAATGTCCCGGCGACTCATTTGGGAAGGGCAGTGATGTGCCTCCTTGCCCTGGGGCATCTGCCTTCTGCCTTCCCGAGCTCCAGGAAGCAATCCATTCTTTTGGCCAGAGATGCTTTGTCCGTGTCCTTGCAGTGCAGGCCAGGGGATTCACCCCAGCAGCAGCTCCCTGCTACAGGGGTCGGGCTGGCACATTCCTCCAGCCAGGGGGAGGATTGGGCCCAAGGCTGCCCAGGGCAGGTTGGAGAGTACGGCTCCTGCTGCCTGCCAGCTGCCGGCGTGGGAACAGGGCTAATAACAGCTGGTACAGAGCTGGTTTTACTGTTTCAGAGTCTTCTTTCTGCCAGTAAAAGAGGAAAGCTTTGTTGTTCTAGTTCTCTGGTTTGTGTTTTCTTGAACAAGATGTGAGGATAGGGGGCATCTTAAGAAATTAAGAATTAAAGGTCACAGGGCATCTCTGTCGGGGTCAGAACAGGCCGGGGGGCAGCTACCATGGGGCAAATGGGGATGTAAACTGGGGCACAGCTACCATGGGGCAAGGGGGCTCACCTGAGCCTCGGCCAGGCTCTTTACAAGTGACCAAGTCCTGCTAGAAAATGTTCAGAGGGAGGAAGCCATGGCCTGGGCCCCACAGTCAGAGGGGGCCCGCAGGGAGGCCAGTCCTGGTAGCACCGGATGGGCTATTCTGGGGGGTCCCTCTCCCCATCCGCCACTCTCAGCCCTCAGGGTGGCGGCTTCCTCTGGGACCCTGCGCACTCGCCTTAGGTTCAGTAAATCACCGATCCTTGAAACCCCCTGCCAGAGGGGAGCATGAAAGGGAGGGGGGGTGACAGCACTCAGCCCTGCCCACTCTGAACATAGTGACACTCAGTCTGCTTGCAAGGAGTCTGGCAAAGTAGGAGGTTTTCAGAGTGGGGGGAGTGGCCCCAGCCATTCTAGTAGGATTGCTGCTTCTGCTCCAGGAGGGACTGGGGCCTGGGAGCTGGGGCTGTGCTACCATCTTGAGCAAGCCCTGCCCCCTCACCCTGGAGTTTCCTTTGCCCTGGGGGGGGGGAGGAGCATAATGAGGACATGAGCCCCCCCTCCCTAGCTTTGGTGGAATTCAAGCTGAAGAGAGTCAACATGTAGATAAGGCCCCATCAGCGTACTGACAAAGGGACAAAGGCACCGCCAGACACTTATGTGCCTGCTCCTGGCACCGCCACAGATGTGTAACAAGAATCCTGCTGAACGCCCGGAGTTGACAAAAGAAAACCACTGTGAACAGACAAGTGGGACATTTGCAACTCTGCTACTGACTTCCAGGTCAGGAAAAGAACCATCCACTAAAGATAAAGATGCTAACATGCTCAGAGCCCTTCCTCCCAGGAAGACCCTCTTTTGATAGGCTAAAGCACTGTGTGATGTCACCATGACATGGCATCTGGCTATTACTGACCAGTGCCTCAGAACTGTATAAGAAACCTGGCCGTGCAGCATGGCTTTGGGTGGGGGCTGGTGGTCACCCATTTGGTGAATCATGTGGCTTCACTCCCTTCCTGACATTGCACACACGGATCACAACTTATCCTCGCTCGCCAGCAGCTCTACTCTCCAGCAGCAAAGGGCCCTCTCTCAGCCTTTTCCCTGAATCAGCCTGCGAGCTTCCAGGATTTGGCCGGTCACAGGACATGTAAGATCTCTTTACCTGGGGACTCTCTGTATAATGCTGTGTGTGTAGTATAATCCTGCCAAGAATAGAAAACCAAGGGGTGCCGTTCCAATAAAGTTTTGTTTTCTACCACATCGGAGTGGTGTTTTATGACGATCTCGATCCCAATCATTTATTAGTTCCATTTGGTGCAGAATGCCAGGGAAGGGAAACTGAGGCAGAGTTGCTAAGTGTCAGGTCCAAAAGGGAAAATTTGAGAATTCTGACTCTCAGGGACCCTTTTGTCGTTGTTTTAAGGTTCACGGGCACTGCTGGCTCAGTGTTTAAGCGTGTTGTATTTTTGGAGACACACCTGGTTTCTAGATCTTTGCATTATTATATTTATCGCTCTATATATTGATATCTATGGCTTGGTTCAGAAAGAAACGTAATGGAGGGGTCCGCTCAGAAGGGTGGGAGAAAGTTCAGAAACTGCCAGCTATCTCATGAACTGTTGCAGAGAGTGGTATTTGCCCATGGGTGAAAGATGCATTGTGCTCAAATTGGAAAAACGAGACAACAGCCAAAAATCTCCTGTAAGTCCATCAGCTGACCAAACTTGAAAACCAGAACAGCCAGTTACAGCTTGAGAGACAGACACAGGCAGACATGATTTCACGTCTTCAAACACGCTTGCAAGAAAGTCAAGCTGCCACTAGGGCTGTCGTGCAAACATTAAGAGAAATAAAAATGGGAGAGGGAAATTCAAATAATTCTGCTTGAGAAGCTAAAATCTCAGCTCTCACTAAACAATTGGAAACCAGAAAGGGTCTCATAGCTGCAGTCCAGTCCAAACCAATACAATTATGCAGGTCTATTGACCCAGATGAAACCCCAACTTCTGAAGAAGAAGATCTGGTGGATGAGATATGCACACAAAATATTCCCCAAGAAATAGCGAATGCCCCACCTCCATATAACCCAAGGGGGGTTATATGGAGGTGGGGCAGAAGGGGGAGGTTAAACAGAAGGGGGAGGAAAACCAGACCGTCACCACTATAGATGCAGCTATGTTGCAAGCAGAAATTAAAGCTGCTGCTGGCACTCTGAGGACTTGTGAGTGGGAGACTCCGGCACCTGAGACGCTGCATCCAGCGATCAGAGACAGTTTGGCTTTTGTTTTATTATTTATTTTATTGAACTGGACGGGTGCTGAGGTGCCTGTATGCCCGCGGCGCTTTCCCTTAATTGTGACGAGCATATGAGTCACCTGGGGATTTTGGAGTTTTATTGCCTGGAAGATGTGGCTGCAGGGCATCTCACGATTGGCTGCTTGCGCCTGAGACCAATTTAAAACGCCGGCTACTTCCTGTGGCACGCGAGTGGCCTTGTGCGCGCGGCCTTAGGCGCCGAGCCGGCCTAGGCCCGTTCCCCTGGTTTTTTGTGTTTTTTTTCTTTCTTTTCTCTCTCTTTCTCCCAAAATGGACCAGAAACGAGTCTGTTTGCCATCTCCTCTCTCAGCTCTTGAGGAACAGCCCCAGAAAAATAGAAGATGTGACCGTTCCTTAGAGAAGTCAGGGGAACCTTTACCGTTACATAATAGGTTTGCCTCCCTCCCTTTAGAGGAGGAGAATATAGAAGCTCTGAATCAGAGAACAGAGAGATGCTTAGATCAATACTCACTGTTGCAAGAAGAGAAGTCAGATGTAAGACATGATGATGTTATGAAAGACTTTTTGATGGATCAAACTAAGTTAATTGCGAGAACTGTTGCTACATTATTTACAAGTAAAGTAGAGATTAGTAGTTCTCTCGTTAAAGCAAGAGAGCAACTAAATGAGACTATGAGCAAATTAGATATTACAATAGTAGATAACACTAATACTGCTCTTGATGGTCAGTCAATTATTGGAGCTAGTGGTAACCCCCATAAAAGGCAATTTTATGGAAGGCCACAGGGCCGGAATCTTGCTACACAGGTTACATCTAGATATGTTAAGAAAATTGTCCCTAATGCATTTCTCGTGAAGGTGGGACCAGATTATACTGGTTTCATTCCTTTGTAGAAGAACACTGAGGACATTTCTAGTAACCTAGCCTGCCTGCTTGGAAGAGACGTGAGCCCAGGGCTCATAGAGCGGGCAGAATGGATTCAGACTTGTGATTGGGATTACTGCTTAGAAATCTACTTCAAGTCTGGAAGTAGGGTTGGTTAGTAATATCGTCCGGACCTGAAAATATCTCCAGCAAAGAGGGATTTCTATAGATAGAGTTGTCTTTGAACAAAGGACTATTATGCTACTAGGCCCTAGTCGCATCCCGCAATTGGGGACTGTGCTCTGTCTCATCTTCTAATTTGGTCCCCTTGGGAGTGTAGAATTGTAGCTCTAACTACCCATAGACTGAAAACAATGTGCGAGCCCCAGTCGAGGGGAGGAAATTTGACCTCGTTATTACAGTACCTGAGGATCTTACTTGAATTAGAGCCTCCAACAGATTGGTGTTTTTCTCAATAAAAAATAGAGGTTACTTACCAGTAACTCTGTTCTTCGAGAGAGCTCCGCGTATTCTCACTCTTGGGATTCACTTCCTGCTCTGCAGGCAACGGAAAACCTCTCGTCAGCAGTATCCAGGCAGAATATGCCTGGAAAATACTAGAATATGGTGAGGGCTCCGCCCCCTCCATCCCCCTCCCATCCAGAGAAAAGCACGGCCTGCATCACGAGGGATGGGTTAGCATAAATAGGGGGAGGAGCCCTCACCGCCTCAGCTCCTTCCAACCCTGGTCCAGAAGACCCCAGTCATGTCCATCCAAGACAGAGGGGATGGAGGGCGGGATGTGAGAATACGCGGAGCTCTCTCGAAGAACAAAGTTACTGGTAAGTAACCTCTATTTCTTCTTCAAGGATCTCCGCGATTCTCACTCTTGGGAGAGTGATAAGCAGTTTCCAACACCTACCTCAAGGAGGAAGGAGTCGAGGATGTCCCTCCAATAGTGAGTCGAGCACTGCTTTCCCCACTTGGGAGTCTGTCCTGGCCGCAAGGTCCAAACAGTAGTGCTTGGTAAAGATATGGACTGATGCCCATGTGGCAGCTTTACAGATGTCCGATAGATGTATCCCCTGAAAGTTTGCAAGAGATGCTGCCGTGGCTCGAGTTGAGTGTGCTCTTAGCCCCAACGGTGGGACCATGTCCGCTAATGCATAGCATTTTTGAATGCATAGGATAATCCATTTTGAAATCCTTTGCGAGGAAATCTTGACTCCGATTCTCTGACCCTCATACGATATAAACAGTCACATGCTCTAATGCTCTTAGTTCGTTCAATGTAGAATGCGAGTGCCCTTTTAACATCCAGAGCGTGGAGCGTCCGCTCCGCAGGCGAAGTATGAGGCTTTGGGGAAAAAACTGGCAACAAAATCGTTTGGTTTAGGTGAAAAGGAGATGCTCTTAGGAAGAAATGAAGGATCGACCCTTAAGTCAACTTTATCTCTATGGAACAGGATATAAGGTGGTGATGCCCTAAGAGCGGTGAGTTCACTCACCCTTCGTGCTGAAGTAATTGCCACTAAGCATGTAGTCTTAATAGTCAAGTCCTCTAGACTACATGAGGCTAAAGGTTCAAAAGGGGGAGACATTAACTTTGAGAGCACGAGGTTCAAGTCCCACTGAGGTGCAGGTTGGGATCTCTGTGGAAATGTGTTCACCAGGCCTTTCCAAAAAGATCTCATTAAGCAATGAGAAAACAACGTTTCGCGGCCTTCTGGCTGTAGTCGTGCTGATAGAGCCGCCAGGTGTACCTTTATAGATGTAATTGCTAATTTTGATTTTTGTAGGGCCAGAAGATAAAGGAAAACATGGTTCATGTTAAGAGAGCGTAAGGAGATGGCCTGTGATTTGCACCACTTAGAAAAGCGCCTCCACTTCATCTCATAGCATCTGCGTGTAGATAGTCTCTGAGAGTTTATCATAATCTCCGAGAGCTCAGGGGGTACATTCACTATGAGGGCAGGATCAACCATGCGGAGAGGTGGAGCATCTGTCAATCGTGGTGTAGTATTCTCCCCTGATCCCGAGATAGAAGATCGTGTATGAGCGGGAGGGGTCTGACTCGAGATGCCATCCCTTGAAAAGTTTGGAACCAGGTTTGTCTGGGCCAAAAAGGTGCGATTAGAATCAGGTGAGCCTTGTCTGTCCTGATTTTGCACAGGACTCTGTGGAGAAGAGGGATCGGTGGAAAGGCATAGAGGAAGGTCCCGTGCCAGGAGATTGCAAAGGTGTCTGAAATCGATCCTGGTATTGATCCTGCTCGACTGCAGAATTATGGGAACTTCCTGTTTTCTTGTGACGCAAACAGGTCTATCCCTGGCGTCCCCCATTCTTGAAAAATATCCAAAAGAATGTCTTCTTTCAGTGACCATTCGTGCTGATCCGCTGTCTTACGGCTGAGAAAGTCTGCTACTGAGTTGTCCTGGCCTGCTAGATGAATAGCTTGGATATATATGTCGTGTGATATGCACTAGTGCCATATGGTCTCTGCTTCTTTGGATAGACGTGTGGACCGTGCTCCTCCTTGTTTGTTTATGTACCACATGGCGGTGGTATTGTCTGTTACAAGTAGTATGTTTCGTCCCCTGATGTGGGGTAGAAGGGCTTTCAGAGTCCAGCGTATCGCCCTGAGTTCTAGCATATTGATGTGAAGGCGTGCTTCTTCTGGGGACCACAGTCCATGCACTTGAATGCCTCCCATGTGGGCACCCCATCCTGTTAGAGATGCATCTGAGGTGATTGATGCATGGGTGGTTGGGGGGGTCAAACGGTACCCCTTTTAGAACTTGGTCTGTGTCTGTCCACCACTGGAGGTTCCTGAGAAGGTCCTTTGTTATGGACAGTTTCATATTGAGAGAATGGCGAGTGGGTATGTAGTTGCGTGTTAACCATTGTTGCAGCGGCCTTATGTGAAGGCGCGCATGGGGTGTCACCATCGTGGTGGATGCCATTAGTCCCTGTACGTGGAGGAAGAATCGGACCGACTTGGTAGGATGGGTTTGAAGGTCGTCCAGGGCACGGCCTATGGCCAGGAATCTCTCTGCGAGCAGATAAGCTCTCGCCTGGCGGGTATCCAGAATCGCGCCTATGAAGGGCAGGTGTTGGGACGGGTGTAGATGTGATTTTGATAGGTTGATGATGAAGCCTAGACCTTCGAGTAACGACATCGTTACTTCCAAATGTCGCTGAAGTTCCTGATGCGATGTCGCTGCGATCAGCCAATCGTCCATATATGGGAATATTCTGACCTTTAGACGTTGAAGATGGGCAGCTACCACTGCGACACATTTGGTAAAGACACGAGGTGTCGTAGATAGTCCGAACGGAAGGACACGGTACTGGGATCGAAGGTTCCCTGCAACGAAGCCTAAATATTTGTGGTGAGACGGTCGAATAGAAATATGAAAGTATGCGTCTTGGAGATCAAGGGAAGCTAACCAGTCTCCTTGTCGTAACCCCATGAAGATAATAGGCAGGGAAATCATACGAAACTTAAATTTACGGACAAACTTATTGAGATGTCTGAGGTCCAGAATAGGGCGGAAGCCCTTGTCCTTTTTGGGGACCACAAAGAACCTGGAGTAAAAGCCAGCATTAAGTTCGTTTTTGGGGACCGGCTCAATGGCCCCCTTTTGAAGGAGCTTTTGGATTTCAACTAGTATTTGAGTTGAGGGGGGGGAGCTCCGTGGGGGGGCAGGGAGAGAAGGGAGGGAAGGTGTGGAACCGGATGGCATATCCACATTCAATAATTTCTCTGACCCAGCGATCCGTAGAAATGACTTCCCATTGGGGTAAGGATGGTAGAAGGCGGTCATGGAATGAGGGGTTATCCTCATCGTTTCCCTTGATCAAGGAGACGTTAAAAGCGGGACTTCATCTGCTGTCCAGAAGATGAATTCGAGGACGCCTTGCCCTTGCCCCTCTGTCTCTCAAACGCTTCGCGTTGCTGGGTGCCCTGTGGCTGATGGTACTGGTAAGGAGCCTGTTGTTGGAAGCGTTTCCCAGCCTGATAGTTATACGGCTGGTACGTGGACCTCCTAGGGGAGAAGGCATAGGATCCTGGGGTAGGGAAGGGTTTATTTTTTATGGTACGAATGACCCCTGTAGATCTGGCTGTTTGGTTCATTTCTTTGATTTTTTTCAGGGTGTCATCGGTCGATGCAGAAAAAAGCCCTTCACAATCGAAGGGTAAATCCTCTATTCTTGTCTTGTTTTCTTGTGTTAAGGCCGTGGAACGGAGCCATGCATGCCTTCTAAGAGCAATGGCAGATGCCATTCCTCTGGCATTAGCGTCCGCCATATGCATGTTTGCCGTCAGCTGGAATTGGGCCATCTGCATGCCTTCCTTCTGAAGGGCTGCTATTTGGTTGGGGTCTGTAGTGTTGCTGAGCCTAGACCACAGCCAATGCTGATAGCCGCACATGGCGAATGTATAATTGGCAATCCTGAACGACAGGGAATCCGAGGAAAATATTTTCCTTCCTAGCACGTCTAGCCTCCTTCCCTCCCTTTCAGCCGGGGACATCTGTACTGCTCCTGCTCTAGATTTGACTGATGCGGCGGCAATAACTAGGGAGTTGGGAGGGGGGTGTTTGTGGAAGATCTGTGCCCCTTCTTTGGGTACCGCATACAGGGAGTCTGCTAGTTTGTTGGTGGGAGATACAGAGGCGGGTTTACCCCATTAGGTCGAGGCAGGTTCCATTAGCTGCTCTAAAAGTGGGAGCATTATATGCCCCGATTCCCCAGTCCCCAGAATTCCAAAGATGGGCCCCATCTGAGATTTTTTAACTACCCTTGTGGGAAGTTTAGGGAGGGAGGATGATATCCTCCGAAGCATTTCCTGAAAGGCCTTCGAATCCTCTGTGGCCAGGGATATATTTGGATCCGAAATGGAATCTGGAGGAGGGGGGGAAATCGTTTCGTCCTCCTCCATGGATGGAGATGAGGAGGAAGCTGAGCAAGACGCTGATCTTCCTGGGGAATCTGCCCCAGCTGGTCCCAACGGTACCGTCGGTGCCGCATCTTCTCTCAGGCCCCCCAGTAACGAGGTTAGGAACTGCGTAGCCCCCGAGGGTGCTAACCTCTCTTGTGGTTGCGTCACCACATTCCCCATCACTAGAACCTGGATCCTAGCGTCGATGGCACCGACGTCCAGGGGCGCCTGCACCGAGTCTGTCTCCGAGGGTGGAGGGAAAGACACCGTAGCTGTCGGTGCTGCCCTTGGTGTAGCTGGTGGTACATAGGGCTGTTCCCGTGCCAGGAAGCCCGGGTCCACTCTAGCCCTATAGGGTGATGGGCTTTGGGACCGGTACCTGTATCCTTGGATCTAGGTATAGTCTTGTCGTCCGTCCCGTGGATTGTAGGGCGAGCATCAGGAGCACGATGAATGGGATCTGCGCTCCCTATGGTACATTAGTGGGGTCCTACGTTCCTCTCGGTACTGCAGGGATCAGGACCGTGAGTGGTAGTGCCGATGCGACTGGGATCGGGAGTTTCTCTGCACCAGTGGTAGCGTGAGCAGTAAGGGTGGGACTGCCCGCGCCAGCAGAGTCGTTGGCTGTAGTAGTTGCTGTTGCACGGTACCGTCTGTCGGCCCCAACATTGGTGTCGTCGGCTGTAGGGGTTGAGGTTGTGCAGTCGTGCCTGTCGGTCCTGACGGTAACATTTCCTGCCTCTGAGGCACCGCCGACTCCCCTGTTCCGCTCCGTTCCACTTCTCTTGAGGAGCTCTTCTTTTTCTTTTTCTTTTTGTCCCCACTCTTAGTGCCTCGCTCCGAGGAGAGAGTTAAATTGTGCGCGTGAGGCGCGCCGGTACCGCCTTCCATGGAGTGGATGGTACCGGAATGAGCAGTACCGGAGACATGGGAACCGTCCTTAGGCGGAGATGGTACCACCGGTGCCGGTTCCGTCGGAGCCTTCTAAGCCATTTCCATCGCTGGTACCGCGGAGTGTCAGGTGGGGAGCCTGAGAGGTCCCTCTTCTCCACCCTCCAGTGCCCTTTTAGTTAGTAAGTCTTGCAGGCGGAGTGCCCTGGCCCGTTTGGCTCTGTTCGATAGTACAGAACAGGCTCCGCAAGTCTTCGTATTATGGCCTTCTCCTAGGCAGGCCAAGCAGCGAGTAGCGGGACACAAGCTACATCGTTTAAACCCCGGCTGCTTGGGCATTCCCGCTCGCCCCGAGGGGCGGACTAGGCCTGGGGAACGTCTCGCGGGCTAGGGCTAAGGCGGCACTCTACTCACAGAAGTCTTCAATCTTTCTTTCTTCTTCTTCTTCTTCTTCTTCTTTTTTTTGCTGAACAAACGCTGAATAGCGCTAAGAGGTCTCCCAACGCCGCGCGGTTGGAAGGAACTGAAGCGGTGAGGGCTCCTCCCGCTATTTATGCTAGCCCATTCCTCGTGATGTGGCCCGCGCTTTTCTCAGGATGGGAGGGGGATGGAGGGGGCGGAGCCCTCACCATAATCTAGTCTTTTCCAGGCATATTCTGCCTGGATACTGCTGACGAGAGGTTTCCGGTGCCTGCGGAGCAGGAAATGAATCCCAAGAGTGAGAATCGCGGAGATCCTCGAAGAAGAACCTAAATTTAGTCTCCAATAAGGCGATAGGCGCTGGGGATAGAAATGAACCAGATCCAGTGGACTTTATGGAAGGTCCGCTTCTTCCTTGCATTCCCGGTAAGGATTATTCCTCTACTGGGGGTGATGGAACAAACTTGGATGAAGGATCCAAGAAGCCCATCCAGAAAAAGCAACAGCTTATTTCTGAGATGGGAGCTTTTTAATTGGACGATACAGGGCTAAAAGATGTAGCTATAGTCTATAATCTGTTTAATGGTCTCCCTGTGATTGACCAGGATGCTATCCTGCAAAAGATTGATCGTTTTCAATCCAACACTCAGTTGGAAGCACTGGACTTTAAGGCATCAGAACTTACTCATGGTTTATCTTTGCATATCTCTGTGCATACTTTGGAGATTCTTACTGCTGGCCGATATCTAGATCCTGCAGTGGAGGGAAGTCCCCCTGGGAAAAGGAGTGTAGACCATAAGGATCCAACTGTAGATTTACACCAGATTCCTAAAGATCAGTTAAACAAATTTCAACCACAAATTAATGGATCTAAGAACCAGTTAGATGTAATAGACCTAGATCAGACATTGATAGAGTTAGTCCAGAGTTCTACCTGACTCAAACAGTCTAAAGAGTGTCCAGGAAGAAGAGCCACTGGAGATTTACACCCATCTCTTAGTTATGGGTATCCAGTTTCTCATTTGACCAGTTCTTCTTCCAGGATCCTATTGAGGTTATTGTCTTGGAACATCACGGGCTTTAAAAGCAAACTAGTTGATAAAGATTGGATAGACTATATATCAGAATTTGATTGTCTTTGCCTACAAGAAACCTGGTTGGGACCTGGAGAAGATCTGAAATTTAAATTGCCCAATTTTGGGATTGAAATTCATGGAGGACAAAAATCGAAGAAAAAGGGTAGGATATCGGGTGGTCTGGCAATGATAGCCGACTTTTATATTCCCTTTTTCCAACTTTTGCCCTCTGATAGACCAGAATTCCAGACAGGGCTTCTAAATTTTGGCAGATATGTTCAGTATATTATCGTTAATATATATATCCCCCCTCCTCCTCCCCCTCCCCCTCTTATAAATCGATCTTGTCTCCATTATTATTTAATATCTACATGCAGCCCTTGGGGGAGGTCGTGAGAGGGTTCGGGGTGCGATGTCACCAGTATGCTGACGATACTCAGCTGTACCTCTCCTTTTCTACTGACCCAGACCCTGCTATCTCGGTGCTATCCCAATGTTTGGAGGC
>QEPC01006384.1:480875-513259 GCA_003113815.1 Sphenodon punctatus
CCCGGCGCATTGGGGAGCTTGGCTCTACTTACAAATACCAATCTTTAAAACCGAGACGTGTCTGGTGCACGGAGCGTGCGGCACAACAGTCATCCCAGTTGTGATTCTGGTTTAAACCTGGCATCTCACAGGCCTGGCAAGTGAGGGGCATTTCTCCCCGCGCTAGGAAATGCACATAGAAACTCTTTTTCAAGGCCACTTGGCTAATTCTTATTTATTTATTATTTATTTCTTCGCATTTTTATGCCGCCCCCTCATGCCCACGGCATCTCAGGGCGGCTAGCAATACGGTAAAACGGTAAAATAGTCTATTTCTGAAGCGTTGATGGCGTTTGAGGTGAGAGGCTGCTGCCGTAATCTCATTGCTGATAGATAGCACATTGAATTTCTTTACTCAAAAAGAGTTGGGTTACAGTTTTCTGGAATGGGAGCCGCATTGGTCTGAATCGATTATTGAAAGCCTAGTTGCTGCCTCGCTCATAGTTGCGACCAGTCTTCTAATTGGACCGACTCTGGCTGGGGGTGGGGTGGAGGGGGGCAGAAGCTTCTGAGCTTCCAGAGCATCTGTTTGTGAGGCAAGAATAAGGAAGCAAAACCACAAGGTGGGTGTGGCTTGCCGTAGTTACTGTGTCCCATTGGCACCTTGCACAGCTGTAGGCTAGGTGGCTCTGATCCATCAGGAAGCCAGCATCTCCATTTACTCTGTCGTGTTTGGTCTCCAGTAAAGTTACCAATCTTGTCTCTTAAAAGTGTGTGCAGGTTCCCTTTCAGGACAAGAACAAAGCTCTGAAATGAATTGGCTGAACTGGGAGAAGAAATTAAAATGATTGTAAAGGCAGAGTTGATTTAGATAATATTCTCTCTCGTTGTAGGCCTGGCGATGACTGGAAGAAGACTTTAAAACTCCCTCCAAAGGATCTGAGAATCAAAACTTCGGTAAGGATCCTAAACTACAAGCGCACAGGATGGTGTGAAAGGGAGAAGTGTAGTTCCAGTTTTGTGCTGACGGAGAACTTGAATTTTGGTCTCTGAGTTTTTAAACTTAGTTGGAAGGAGTTGGCAAACATGAGGCTTTACATTGCTAAGTCTATTTGTTTGATGATTGTAACGAGGGAATCTGCTCTTAGTGCCTCCTGTAGAACATGCTGTAAGTAACCGCTGCAAAGTGCTCTTCTTCCCGAAGAGTCCTTTTCGTCTGACATTCTGGTTAAGATGATGATGGTGATAGCACGAGCAGGCCAGGAAGGCCAAGACTCTGAATGAGTTGAACTAGCGATAACGGAAACGCTGTGGGTCTGCTGTTCAGTGGGAAGGGGAAAGCTGAATTGCTCAATAGCTACTCCCGATGTTTTAAAAAAGGGTAAGCTGTGACCAGCTGCATAAAGACGAGAGAGAGACGTTGGGGTGGGCGGATGTAGGTCAGGATACCTAAAGAACGTGTTGGAGAATGCTGGCTAACTTGAATGATTTGAAATTGGTGAAGCCTGATGAACTGCATCCTAGGCTTGTGAAGGAATCCGAGTCACTAGCAGTTCTCTCCAAACTCTGATGAGAGACCTCAGAGGACAGAAGAACAGCACAAACACTGCCTATTTTTAGGAAAACGAAAGCCTGTCCAATTCCTGCGAGGATACTGGTACAAATTATAAAACTGATTTGTTGAGCACCTTGAGGAAAATGACTCTCAGATCAGTCTAGTTTCCTTCTTTGACAAGGTAACTGGCTTAGTAGGTGTTGGGAATGCAGCAGACAGACTGTCTCGACTTCAGTAAGGCATTTCACCTGCTCCCACAAGATCTCATAAGTAAGCTGGAGAAATGTGGGCTAGATGAAATCATCATTAGGTGGGTTCATAGTCATAATTCATGGAACAATATCAAATTGGGAGATGGTATCAACTGGAGTCCCACAGGGGTCTGTCCTGGTTCCAGTCCTCTTGAACATCTTGTGTACTGTCCACTCCTCCAAATCACTAACCATCAGATTTACCAGCGGCACAAAACAGGCTGGTTGCAAGCACTTTGGAGAGCAGGATTAAAATACAGAATGATCTAGAGAGAAACAAGACACTTGGGCTAGAAGAAAAAAAAAGATGTTACAAAGATGAATGCAAAGTATTGTGTGTAGGAATGAAAAATTCCCTGAATATAAAATGGGGGACAGTTAGGAGTAACAGTGCAGAACATGGTTTTGAAATGAGCCCCAAGTCCTAGGAGGAAAGGTAGAATGAACCTAGAGAAAAGATGAGGAGACTTCGTAGCAGTTCTCAGCTACCTGAAAGGATGTTAACCAAAAAGACAGTGACCGTTTGATCTCTGCTGTCACAGAAGAGAGAATGAGAGGGAACGGGCTTAGATTGAGGAAGGGAAGAACTTAACAGGTTTTTGTTGGAATAGGTTGTAGCGTCGCCTTGCTCATATGTTTTCAGAAAACTATCTGGACAAACATCTGTCTCGTGGGGATGACTCTGGCAATCCCTTCCATCCTACAGTTCTGTCGGTCTAGGCTGCTCAGTGGGAGTGGGAAGGTTCCTTACTAACCTCAATTTCTCCTCCTTGCTGTCTTGTTTTGATCCTGCACTTGCCTGTCTGCTACTCTGTTTATGAGGAGTAACTTGCATGACTTGGTCTTACTGTCCTACTTTATTTATTCAGGATGTGACTTCCACGAAAGGCAATGAGTTTGAAGATTACTGTTTGAAAAGGGAGTTGCTGATGGGAATTTTTGAAATGGGCTGGGAGAAACCGTCTCCTATTCAGGTTGGTATGAAGCACGTGGCTTACAAGACATGAAGTTCTTCATGCCAAACGGGGACTTGCTAAAGTAAATGTTAACCTCCCCCCTAACTAGTAGAAGCCCACGGTATGCTAGCCTTGTGTTGCTGATCTGCACATTCTCTTAATTGAATTTTTATAAACCTGTTTGAACTCTGGGGAAGGAGTCTGCCCATCTAGCCACTCTATCCTCTTGTCAAGAGAGTGATGTAGGGGAGTTGGGACACTTCACTTGGATCTGGGTTTTATAGTTACTATTGTTTCACCCAAAGATTTTGCACAAGTTTCTGGGTTTTATGCTGCAGTGAACACCAAGAAGAAAAATATTTTTACCCGTTGAGTCTGGAGCAGATAACTCCCTCACTTTCACACTTGTGTATGTTGACATCTACAGTTTAAAGAAAGGTCTAAAGACTGCTGCCTCTAGGCTAGTGGATGTCCAGAGTTAGGGTCTGAGTAGAGTGTGCGGCTTCTCTCCCACATGAGTTTGCTTTGCGAACTCTTCTCTGTGGCTAGCTGTACCTGCTGTGTGTCAGGCAGAGAAGAAGCATTCTCATGACAACTGCTCCGCTCACTCTGGGTTAGGATTTGGTAGAACTTGGATGCTGATTTAATGGGAAGGCAAGTTCCTTTTGGGAGGTGAACTGTTCCTGCCCAACCAGAAGGAAGTTTCTTACATACCTGATGGGTTCAGACAGAGGGTTGGGAACCCAACTGGGGTCATGCTGTCTGCAGTTGCGTTCGTCTCGAACTGGAGTCACGCAGGGAAACATTTTGGGACTGCTGGCAGGTAGGGTCAGTGATTCATCGTCAGTTTTCTTTGCCTCTTTGTGGGAGGCAGACCGTGTGGGGTAGCCATCTTATTTTAAAAGACAGTAAGTTATTTACGGCTGCCTCATACTGATCTCTGCAGGTTTCTTTTCAGGAGGAGAGCATTCCCATTGCTTTGTCTGGTAGGGATATCTTGGCTAGAGCTAAAAATGGAACGGGCAAGAGCGGAGCCTACCTCATTCCCTTACTTGAACGGCTAGACTTAAAGAGAGACCACATACAAGGTCAGTTGAAGATGGTCGTGTGTGGAAGTCTGTCTAGGATCCAGCATCAGACCAGTTGCTGCATCCCCATTATCTGTTGGGCTGGGCCATTAAAGGGTTGTTGTATGCCTTGGAAAGAGGAGTCAGTGCCACTTGAGTCCATAAATGATTAGTATCCAGTGGTGTGGCATTGTCCTTAGCCTTGTGCTTGATCAGGTTTGATGAGCACATTGTCAGGCTGAAGCTCCTCTTGCCCAGGCCAGCAGGAGCTGGGAACTCAGCCAAGGCCCGTCTTGCATTGCCTTTCTGTCATTTTAGAGGCAATGACAGTTTCCAAAGGGTGCTCCAGCCACACACTCGGGAAAGATATTGCCCATGCTGGTCCTGAAGGTGGGTGGGGTGGGCTTCAGGCACTGTGCAGGTGCTGGCTATAGTGAACCCTTGGCAAGAGAGATGGGGGCTTGTCCAAGACCCCACATGTGCATCTAGGCAGTCTTAACTGCACAATCCAAAACCAAGTGCTTGCCTGGATTCCCAAGTCTGCTCTGCCACGAAGCCAGTGCAGTTGGGTTGGCAGGATGGTAGCCCGGCTCAGCGTGGATTTCTGCCCTGGGCTGAGCTGTGACGGCAGTATACCACCATCCTGTGGGCTTTTACCCCATTCTTTCTAGCCAAAGCAGCTCAGCAGCTTACTTGCTGAGGCTCTGCCTTCGCAAAGCTTGCGTCCATGTTTCTAGGGACACAGGTTCCTTGGTTGCTTCTGTTCTATGAGGAAGGCAGGTTGTAGCCAGTGTATGCTGAGGCTTCTCTTCTCTCCCCCAGCGATGGTGATCGTTCCCACCCGAGAACTAGCCCTGCAGGTCAGTCAAATCTGTATCCAGGTCAGCAAACACATGGGAGGTGCCAAAGTGATGCCAACAACAGGCGGAACCAACCTGCGTGATGATATAATGAGGCTGGATGACACAGGTAGGACACTTCCCCGCACCCTCACGCTCTGCGGAGCTTCTGGCTGTTTATCAGCTGAAGCTTTGTTGACTCCACAATGCATGTTCTTTCTCCACTTGGCATGTTTGAGTCAAGCCCGTGATGTGTGTGACCCAATCAGACGCTCACCTTTGTGTTCTTAAACTTGCACAGTGCACGTGGTGATAGCTACCCCTGGGAGAATCCTGGATCTCATCAAGAAAGGAGTAGCAAAGGTTGAACACGTCCAGATGATCGTTCTGGATGAGGTAATGTTGGCTTCCCATGTTTCGCAGAGAGAGAAATGAGAGGGAACAAGCCTGCTGGTTAATGTATTATATGTAGACCGAGATCAGACTGCATTTTGTGACTAAGAACTTGTTTTTGTCGCTTGGAAGTTGCAGCAATCAGACTCTTGCAGGGATGCTGTTATCATTTTGAATGTTTGTTAATAAAGATCTCTCCAGAGTGGTCTGCTGTCTCGCACAGAGCCATAAAGGTGTTTGGGGGAGCAGCAAGAACTGGGCTGTAGCAGCCTGTCCTGAAATAGGAAGTTTGCTCTTCGCTGAGGCTTGTATTGCATCCTATTTTATATAAACGGATCAGATACGGTAAAAGAAGCCTTTCCTCCCATCTCTGTTGAAGGAAGGTGGTTTGGGGAGATGGGGGGGAGGCATATGAAGCGGAGCCTGCTCTGTCTGTGATGGTTATTGCATTCGCTGCAGTTAAGGGGTGAAAAATACCCACTCCTTCCTATTACTATTATTTACAGTGCCGGCAGTGTACCTAGACTCAAGCTGCTGTGTTTGGTTGTGAGGTGGCGGCAGCTAAACTGCATTTATCGGTACAGCTGAAAACTGGTCAAGGACCTGTTTCCCTATTTCTGCCTTCATTCAGATTCATACCCCGGCCTTCCCTTAATGCTCACGGCAGCCTGTAGGGACTGTGGCTCCCTGAAAATACTCCCCTTAAAGTAAACCAACCCATCCATGGATTACCCTTCAGGATAGTGATGCTGCGGCTGGTTTTATTCCTTCTAGTTTTATTATTTAATGAAAAGATCCTGAGCTCACTGCCATGAATTTGTTTTCCTTCTCATTGCAGGCAGATAAACTGCTGTCTCAGGATTTTGTTCAGATAATGGAGGACATTATTCTCACGCTACCTAAAAACAGACAGATCTTGCTTTACTCAGCCACTTTCCCGCTCAGTGTACAGAAGTTTATGGTGAGTGCAGAGCTGTCTGAAACGCATTGTCACCCTGGCATATGTTTGGGGATCCACAGGCACCTAGCAAACGAGACTGGAGGTTGTCTTTCATTTTGAAGTGTACCTAGATCTATTTGAATTGTGTTCTGGGTTTAATTTAGGATCCCAATAGTATTAATCACGCATGCACTCTCCAGAAAGCCTTGTTCAGATGTTAGCCCAGGCTACTGAGTGACTGTCCCTGTTGCTGCATTTCTAGGCTGGATACACTTGGCCTTTACATGGACTTACACTCTGAGCTTTTTCCAGGTTTTCATAAGCGTTTGTGCTATTACGTTGGCAATGTAGCCTTGGTGCAAAGCAAGGAGTTGGAGGGTGCGGCAAGGGGACATCAGAGAGCAGTCAATTGCTTCGAGTAGATGGTTCTGTCTCTTCTGCGTTTTAGTCTGAGCTTCTTTATTTCAGAATTCCCATTTGCAGAAACCCTATGAGATTAATCTGATGGAGGAGTTGACTCTGAAGGGAGTTACCCAATACTACGCCTATGTAACCGAGCGTCAGAAAGTACACTGCCTCAATACACTGTTCTCCAGGGTAAGGAGTGGGGCCTTGGGACCCTCAGTCTAAGCCTTTTATAAGTTCAGGCCAAGAATTAAAGCACGTTCTGGCTCCTCTTAAACTGGCTTTCCGTGAAACAACCCCCTTCCCCCATCAATTTGCATTAAAACCTAGCTTTACAATCTCAAAAATGTCCTGCTATACTGTGAGCCCCCTTCAGTTCTTTGCCTTCTCCCTCCGATGCTGCTGGGAGAGTGCTGCCACTTGGTACCTTGTCGGCATTTCAAAGATTTCTGAAAGGGTTGGTCTCAAAATTGTTTTGAGTGAAATAATGTAACTTAAAGCCCTTCTCTGTCTGTCTAGCTCCAAATTAATCAGTCGATCATTTTCTGCAACTCCTCCCAACGAGTTGAACTGCTAGCCAAGAAGATTTCCCAGCTGGGTTATTCCTGCTTCTATATTCATGCCAAGATGAGGCAGGTGAGTGTGAAAGTTAGCAGGTGTAAAGTCGAAACTCCAAGACCATCTCCAGACCTATTGCCTGTCACTGTGCCGCCTCTTCTGAATGGGAGGGACTTTGTCCCTGGTTCTGAGCGCAGCAGTGTGAAGCTGGAATAATCTATCCAGATAGTAAAGCAGCTCTCATCGACTCTAGGGGTTCTTTGAGAGTGAGAGGATTGCACCCCATTATTATTATTATTATTATTATTATTATTAACAAACATTTATATAGCGCCAGCAGTGTACATGGCACTTTACAAAGTAATAAAATAGACACAGTCCCTGCCCCTAGGGCTTACAATCTGAGAGACAGGAGCTGGGGGAGAGACATAGGAAGGGGAACAGAGGGAGAGACAAGGGGTCTAACATTCATGAAGATGCGAGGTCTCAAGTGCACGTACTTGGCTTGGTTACAATGAGAATGCATTCCCATCCCCCTTGGAAGTCAATGGCACTGGCTTTAATGTGGGAGGGTTGTCTTAACAGTTTCTAAATGAATTTACTTCTAGTGCCACTTGCGTGGGGTTGCTGCTACCATTGGCAAGTGCTCGGAGGCCCTCTGGGGGAAAGGCACTGGAAGTGCAGCGGTACTCCAGTGTAGAGTGCGTCTCCCTCCCTTTGGGGAGGACTGGCGTGCATTTCCTCAGTGAAAGCTCCATGTTCAGCAGGTAACAAGCTGCTTTCTTATTTTACCAGGAACATCGAAATCGTGTGTTTCATGATTTCAGGAATGGCTTATGCCGCAATCTTGTTTGCACTGGTGAGTGTTCTTTAAATGGCTACATGTGATAACATAGGAAACTGCCACCTTCCCTAGTTGTGCCCAGAGGGTTGAGGTGGTTGTATGTACCATTAGTGTCAGTATCTTAATGGAAGTTAGGCGTAAGTTGCATAGAGCTGGATTCTCAGAGGCTGATCAAAGAGTAAAAGGTAAACATGAAGTTTTCCATGTGTCTAGTTCACGTAAATTAAAATAATGAAAGCCAAAAGCTTCGCGCATTACTCATGTGTAACGTTTCCTGAGCTTGAGTCTGTTTTCATTGGCTCTTGCATTTAAAATTACATTTAAGACATTGACCCTTTGGGGCAAGCGTCTTTCATAAATAGCTAAAACCAGAACGTACTTGTCAGCCATTGACAAAATAACACTTTTCTTTGTGACTAGAATTTCCTAAAGTTATGACTACACGCAAGAGTTGCCTTGTTTTACCTATAGGGAAGTCACCCTCTCATTTGACTAATCTGGTCTAAGGCTTGGTAGCTAGCAGCAGTGTCGGAGTGCTGATGCTTCTGGTGCTTGCCAAGTTGCACACCTAGCTTTTGCCATACTAATGTATTTAAAATAGCTCCGTGTTTATAAAGGCTAACACAGTTGGAGAAATTAACTGACATTCTGTGAAGCACCTGCAGAAACCTTTTGTTAAATTTCATCTAATCGTTTTACAGATGGAAAGTGATTAATTAGATAAGAACTTTTGAGGTAAAATGCTGCTGGATTTTCTGTTTCGAAATTGAGTAATTATTCACAGGTGCCCCCTGCTGTGTGTTAACTAGGAGTTGTGATAGTTCCTCGTCAGTCTCTGATTAAACACAGCAAAATAGCTGAAACCCTAATTGTTTAATCGTTTGAATTCTCTTGTTTGGGACATGGCACACAGTGGGGTGGGGTGGGGTATCATGAGGGTTAGCTAGAGGAGGCTCAGCTTGTGTCAGCTTTACAAATGGCTTGACTGGTAGAGATTCCAATTCTCCCTTCTGGGTATTTCTCTGGTGAAACAGCCCTAACACGCTCCTTGTCAGCAGCTACCAAAATTAAATGGCATCTTGGACTCAACCTTCAGATGTTGCTCTATGGAAAGAGACAGAGTTTCTGTTCTAGTTCTCCAGAACTGGGTCTTAGAAACGAGTGTTGGGATAGTTAATGTTGATCCAAATCTCAAATGTATGATTGAGGTAACTCACCAAGCGAGTCATGATTACAGGAGAGAAACGCCACAGTCTCTTACAAACACCAACCATACGAAGGGTGTTCTGTCATTCTGAAGGGAAACCTTTCTTTGCTGCGGCATCTTAGTGAAATGACTTCCCGAATGGAATGGAATGCTTCTCTTCCAGATCTGTTTACCCGAGGTATTGATATCCAAGCTGTGAACGTGGTGATAAACTTTGATTTTCCAAAGCTGGCAGAGACGTATCTTCATCGCATTGGGCGCTCAGGTGAGGAACCTGCATCAGTAAATAAGTGTCCTTTGCTGCTGCGCATTTTTCTGATACTCATTCCTGATCTTTTTGTGGATGACTAAATATACAGACGTTATCTTTGCCCTGGAGAAAGACCAGCTTTTCCTTAGGAAGCGAGTACTTACCCATTTTGTTTGAGCATGATGCTTAATATCTTGCTACTGGATAACTAGCTGTGTGTTGAGTATTTAGGATTGATTCACATTTTGGATCCCAGGACTGAGTGCATCTCTCTCCTCTCTCTGAAATGATCCTTTTATTCATCATTTAGTAAAAAGCCATCATGATAAAACAGAATAGAAATAATACATATAATAATAAATGATTAAATCACAAAAACCCCAAGAAAAGACACTACAGAGAGCTGATGAGCTCTCTTCCAAGGATCTTCTAGATGGTTTTAGATCTCAGTCACTTAGGGTAGGTTGCAACTTCTGTGACTGCATTTAGATATACCCTGTTAATGGAGACCTGGAGGTCACCCCACACTTTCACTAAGCATAATGCCATTGACCTGGCAGAACAATCTGATGCTTAGTTCGGTTGTACTGTTCTTCAATCCATTTTCTAGACAGGTTTTTTTAATGGGAAATAAAGATGTTTTAACTTGGTTAAGACTTTTCCCGCCTCCTTCTTTCTGCTAACGCATCTACATTAGTGTGAGTGTGGAGAGGTGACTCGAAGGGTAAGTTACTTACCTGTGACGTTTGTTGTTGTTATTATTATTATTATTAAACATTTATAAAGCGCCAGTAACAACCTGGCGCTGTACAGAACATATAATCAGCTGCGGTCCCTACCTGTGGCTTACAATCTAAAAGATGGGCGTCTACCACCTTCTCTTCCTCCCCCCAGAAGTGAAAACATGACTGAATTCCAGTCTGGGGAGACCAGGGCGTAAGAGAGGTTATTTATAGCACTGAATGACGTCACCTCTCCACTCCCCGCCTAGGAGCTGCTTGGAGACTGCCGGTCTCAGCACCAGATGGCACCAAATTTCTGGGCAGTTTTTTTTAGTTTTGTTTTGTTTAAATGAAATTGGAAGACAAAAGAAGGGAAATCTATTGCTCCTGCAGTTCTTTGTGCAGTTGACCTAACAGATGAGACAAGTCCTCCACAATCCCAGTTTTACAGGGGCATAGACCAACGCTCTCGATAAACCCTTATACTGGCCCCTAAGATAGCAGAGTAAAAAGCTTGAAACGAACACAATAAAAGACTTCCTTAAAATATAACCTCTTGGTATGCTAATACACCTTTCCAGAGACACACTTTAATCCTATTGTCTATATCCTCTGTTCTAGCACAAATCTGGGACATAGCTTGTCTCGATAAATCGGAGGATTCCCTCGCCTTGGCCATTGCCATTGCCACTGGTGTATAGTTAGGAAGGGCCAAGAATTTACAAATACTCTGAGGGATTTCTAGGGTTTTAAAATCATGAACTCCCCAAATGTCTACACTATAGAGGATTTGAGCAATAAGCCTTTGCCCTAAATACCCTAATGGCGGCAGGTTCTATAAGGTTACCCACAAGCGATGAGTGAAATGTAGGATAGCCTCTCAGCTTTTCAAACAGACCTTTTTGGATTTAAGAACATGCAAAGCCCAAGGCCCAGACTGAAACAAATGCCTAAATATTTAAAATATTTATACCTAGCCATCCATGAGCCCCTTCGATGACCTTGCGTTATTGCCAAAGACCATAATCTTGGTCTTACTATAACTTAAAATCAAATGCTCGTGCTTACAGTAAATCAAAAGATGTTTGCGCAGCTCTCTCATCCCTACAGGCGTTTATGACAAAATAATAGTATCGTCCATGTACGGAAGCATGGAAATCATTTGGGATTTAATTCTGGGTGGGAAAACGATGGTCTCTGGTCAAAGCATCGACAACGTTGTTAGTAGAAACATTAAAAAGAAAACGTGCCAGAAGGCACCCCTGTCTGACCGTCTTTGTGAACACCAGATAATGCTTAGAACGTCCCATCCCAAGGAAAGGAGACACCCTCACCCCCAAAAGGTGTCGATTTAATGGCCACGCGTATCTCTTCCCGCTCTGCCAAACTGAACCTGGATAAAATATCAACTAATTTTTGCCCAGAGCTATTTATCACAGCATCCTCAGATATCCTTTGAGGAATAGAATATGTCCTACCCCCTAAAGGCTCATCCAAAATACCACCACCCTCCTCTCCTGAGCCTATCCGGGTATTTAAATCCCCACAGAGCACACAAACAACTCTGGGAGAGATCTCCCTTATTATCTCATTATAAAAAACAGCACCACTGGCAGGATATAAACATTTAATACAACCAGAGAACCAGAATTCATAAAATCAAAACACAAAGCCTTTAAAAGTCACACTCAAGCTCTCTGTGATGTATCTGAGCAGCCAACAAGACAGAAACTAATAAGGCAAGGCCACGATGTAGATCTTCCACATTTGAGGGCTGGAACAATCCAAATAACGGGGCAAAAACACTGAATTGCCATCTTCCTATCTGAGCCCAAGTCTCTCCCCCCAAAAAATAAATGTATCCTTGTAGATCCCCTCCCCTCGGCTTCAAATCCCTTTCGACAGTCAGTCCTGCTGCAGTACTAGGGGGCATCATTCAACCTACTTACCCAATTAACACTAAGGGGAGTGGAGACAGGTGGAAGAGTCCTTTTTGCCATTTTAGAGTCTAAGGAGTGTGAAATCTCAAATGGCAATAACGAATGGATCCTGCCAAAGTGTTTTCTATTCTAGAAATAATCCCATACCCTTCGACCTATTTCTATCCTTCCAGATTTTCTGGGTTGTATTCCAATTCATAAATGCCACTTTAAACCTCTCAAGAACTTCAGGGAATCAAGCAACAAATTGATTCAATAGCTTCTTCCCAACAAGGAATTAGCCCAACTCATCTGACAAACTCCACTATATTTTGATTTAATATTGGGTATATTTCCATTGTTCAAATTCATGCCACAATCCTCCCAACATGATCTTAAAACAAAATAACACCTTCTTGTACAAGTAAAAGTAGGACAAAATGGAGGCTCCCTATCAATAAACCCATCAGTATCAGAACTATCCCCCAAGTCCTGACTATTAACATTAGCAGTTCCATTAGGATGTTCATCACGGTTGTCATCTAAGATGTTAAAGGAGGCATGTTGATGTAGATCATCCACAGCAGACAAGGAGAACTTACAGTTGGCAAATCCACAGATGGGAGAGGGTCAATCTGCTTTAAAATAGTTAGTTTACTTTGTGTAAAAGGCCTAGGACTCCCAGGCAAAGCTGCTAGAGCTGAAGCAGGAACCTGGGGGCCCCTAGTGTGGGGCGCACGAGATCTGATCTTACCCAAGTGATGCATCATAACTGCCGTGTCAATAATGCTTCTTCCAATCAAAGTAGCTTCCCCCGCACCCCCCAAATAATCTGGCAGGATAACCCAGCCTCGGCTACCAAACAGCCAGCGTTTTTTGGCATTGCCGTCGGCTTCTCGGGCTCTGGCTAGAATAGTATATATACCTGGTAGGGGGCAGAGAACAGCCACAGGTGTAAGGCAATAGCTTGGAGACAGCTGCCACAGCTTCTATCACTGCACCGTCACCGTCACGTCCTCCCCCCACCCACAAAAAAAACGTGTACTTGGAGGATTTTGTGCGCGGCAGTTGCAGATGTTTGTACTGTTTTTGTGAGCGCTTAAGATGAGTTTCTCGGGTGCATAGAGTCCGTTAAGCTTAACTCATAATGGTTCATTTTTAGCCGTGGGACTGAAACTCTGCAGAGCGGTTTGTATTGGCAAGAGCGGAACGAAACCCATGGGGGCCAATCCAGTGGCCTGCATATGCCGCCCTGGGTCGCTGCGCTGTGCTGCGCGCAGGCCATGTGGGCACGCCTGAGCATGCACGTTCTAGCCTGTGCACAGCACTTGCGGGCAGCATACGCAGGCCGCTGGATTGGCCCCAGGGTGGATGTTGCCATTTTCCAGCCTTGAGAACAATTGATTGATCTTTTCAGGAGAAATTGGCCGTTGGGCGCTGTCCCAACATGCAGAGACAGCTTGAGAGAAGCCTAGGGATAACCTTGTTCTCTCCTCTGACCCCCTACAAAACCCTTAGGAGCGAAGAGTCAGGTGACACTTTTACTTGTCCGTAGTATTACTAAAACTGCAATGGCAGATGAGGATGTGAAACTCGAAAATTGCTGCTCTGATGCACTTGAGGAGTCCTGGATTTCTCGCTGTTTGTTTGAAGATGTTTTTAGTACTGCAGAGCTAATCATGCATGCGAGATCTCATTGCATAAGGGCTGGTGAACTTGGACAGGAAGCTTTTTACCCCTTTCAGACTGTAAACTTCTTTTTATGAAGGTCGATTTGGTCACCTTGGCCTGGCCATCAACTTGATCACCTATGATGATCGATTCAACCTGAAAAGTATTGAGGAACAGCTGGGAACAGAGATTAAACCCATCCCAAGCAACATTGACAAGAGCCTGTACGTGGCTGAATACCACAGCGAGCCGGTAGAAGATGAGAAACCTTAACCATGTGCGTATTGCCCAATTCTCTTGGTGTAGTGGGGGGGGGAACAGGGTTATTAAGGCAGTGAGAAATTCTCAATTCTATCCCTTCCTGTCCCGTTTCTGTTTTTGAATTTTGTTTTTCTGCATGATGGCTCTTGGCATGCATAGGGTAGCACAGTGTGTGACCTAACTGGACACCATTATGGAAGAGGTGCTTGGAACTAGTAGGATTAATTTGCTAGCAAATAGGTGTAATGAGATTACCCTTTAGTGCGATGCTTGAATTAGCACCTTCACCCAGTTGGTCTCTTGTATGGTTGGGTAAGAGAGCGTTGCCTGGTCACCAGGGGCATCTACAGAGCAATCAGCAGGTTTTGGACTGTTCTAATTGGCAGCGACGACTCCTGGGTAGCATGAGGAGACCAACTAACAGGCCTGTGGTAGTAGATTCTCTGCAACGAGTGCCACATTGAGCCCCCTCAGCCTGCCAACATGTTGGCTCTTTGGCGTGAGCTTAATTCTTTCTGTCGGTGATGCAGCCAGAGAGCTGTGCTGTTCAAAGGCTGCCCTGGAGGAGTTAAACAATTTAAAATGAACAAAATAAAATGAAGTTGTGGTACTAGGAGTTGGTGGCAGGGGTGGTGGGTAGGGTTAGTGGCTCCTGTCCATGAGAGACCCACCCAGTGGAGTGGCGGGGAGGGTTGTGGCTAGCAAGTAACCAATGCTTCCTGTCTGTTAGTTGAGCTTGGTGCCCTGGTACTGTCCAAGCACTGACTGCTGGGGCCTTTGCTTGCTGCTCTTATAGCCCTTCTTGGGCTAGAACAGAACGTGGGTTGAAAGCAAACTCTCTGGGAGCAGGGCCCAAAATGTTCATCAAAAGAATGGGGTGGTGGGGGGGGCGGTGAGAAATAATCAGGGACCTATATTTGAAGGATATTTATTGAAATCACATGAAGGAAAAGTCTCTTTAGGCTAACTAATACCAGCTGGCATTCCTAGTCTGCTCTCCGTCTGGAAATGGAAAACTAATTCTGACTAGTCCAGACAGTCCTGTTGGTGAGGCATGGCTAAATCCTTTGGAAGCAAGACCATCAGTGACTCTTTTGGCTAAAGATTATGCAGCTGTACTTGATATTTCTTTGCAAAGCTTCAGCAGCACTGGTGTTCTCTTCTCTCCCCCCCCCCCCCTTTGTTATAAGCACTTGTATAGTGCCAGCTGTCTACCTGGTGCTTTACAGAACAATGAGATGGACGTGGTCCCTGCCTGCGGCTTACAATCTAAAAGACTCGGAGGGGGAAGGCGCTTAGATTTAGCGACAAGTAGATCATTGGTGATCTTGGCAAGGGCAGTTTCAGTAGAGTGAAGGGGCAGAAGCCAGATTGTAGAGGGTCCAGGGAGGAGTTGGCAGAGAGAAGATCCAGGCAGCGGGAATAGACAACGCGTTCAGAAGCTTAGAGGCGAAGGGTAGGAGGGAGACCGGCCAGTAACTAGAGGGGTTAGAAGGGTCGAGGGTGGACTTTTTGAGGATGGGAGAGACAGTGGCATGCTTGAAGGCAGAGAGGAAGGAGCCAATGGAGAGGGAGAGATTAATGACGGGGGTGGGGGCAACAGTGGGAGCAATGGAGATGAGGGGGCGGGAGAGGATTGGGTCAAGAAGCCAGGTGGAGGGGTTGGAAGAAGAGAGCAGGGAGGAGATTTCCTTGAGGGAGACGGGAGGGGGTGGAGAGGGAGCGGGGAGAGGAGATGGGTGGGAAGCAACATACTTCTCTGCTTATCCTGGGGCAAAGCACGTTAGCTTGCTTTATTTTAGTTGGAGGGTGGGGTATCTAGTCCCCCTACCCTCTGAACACCAGGAACCCTAGGACTGAGGTTAGTCTGCATGAGCAGGATGCCTCAACTGATGCATGTTACTGGCATTTGGGAGTTGTAACATAAATTGTATAGAGAACACAGACTGATGCTGTCTACCAGAGGGGGGTGGGTCTATTGTCTGACACAGGCAGATTTTGGTAATGTTCAGTGTTGTAGAAAGTGTCCATGTTGGAACTGCACTAAGTGATGAGCGTGACGCATTCACCTCTGTCAACCTAGTCAGTGTGTTCTCTGCTTTTGTCAGTTGGATTCAGCAAAGCTGGCACGTGAGGCGTTTGCTGCCTTGTATTTTCTCTAATTTTGAATCCAATTCAGAGGGAACTAAACAGAGTTCTTTCCTTTTTTATAGGCCTTGATTAAACACCACAAGCTGAAGCCCTTTGTTCCGGATCTGTGACACATCATTTCTTTGGAGATACTCCTCTTTGTGGGTTTTTCTTCGTCCTTTCATTTTGGAACTATGAAAACTCAAAAGCTCAGACTTTCCTTTTTAAAATCTGGCAGTGAAGAAGAAAGCAGAATATACAGAAGGAATACCTTTTTGTTTGCACTGTGTGCCGACTGAACATTAGTTGCACTAACTGCTGGTTTTAAATTTTTTCTTTCGGGGAGGGGCAGCAAGGGAAGAAGAGAAACCCGGAAAGAGAAGAATCTTGAACACCAAGCTTGTCTGCAATTTCAACTGAGTGCATTTCAACTTCTCCCTGGTTACTCATCTGTTTTTAAGCTAAAGAGCTTGTTACTTATTCGTGCAAAGTGCCTTATGCTACGAGACCATTCAGAACATCACCTTTCCGATACAGCCCAAGGAATCAACAGCTAGGTTTTTTTTCCAAGTCAGTCCCCAGCCTTTTCCTTGCCCTCTCTTCCGGTGCTTGAGCCCAGGGCTGGGAGGTGACACTTATCAGTAACGTAACACTTTTTGTTTAACTTGGTTTAAAATTGGAGGAGTTGATATGCAGCTGCAGTTAACCCACACTGTAAATACATGTATTTAAACAAAAAACAACTAAACACCTGGGCTGACAAGGTGCAACATCCAAGCTCTGGGAGGAAAGAGCGACCTGTCGTCTTTTGCGGGAGCAGCATAAACCCTTTATGCTCTAGCAGAACACTAAAGACTGGTCTCCATAAGTCTCAGTTCAGCGCTTGATAGGTAGGCTTCTTTCAGAACTCGGGCCCTCTTTCCTCTCTGAAGTGTCCCATGGAAAATTGGCTGTGTATACTTGTATAAACTATGTAAATATGTGGGGTTTTTTTTCCTGTTTTGGGTTCATATATCTTTCCTTTTTTCTTTGAGATGAAGGTTGCTGGGTTTAAAGGGATTAGTCTGATTATGGCAGCAGCTAAAGATGAGAGGGGCTCAGTTTTCTGCAACACTAAACCTTGGAAAGTGCTCTGACCTCTTAACTGCGGGCAGCAGCAGTGTCCTCTGTCCAGGTGGGCTTGCAATGCTGCCCTGGACCACTTCCTTGGGAGGCCTCCATCCCTAGCGCTTCAAGATGCTCAGACTCCAGGAACTTTACAAGCTCTACAGGGGGCAAAGACTTGTGTGTACCGTGGCGCAAGAGAAATCCAGTGGGTATCTGCATTGCTGAACAAGTACGTGGGAGGCATGTATTTGAAAGGCAGAAAACCAATTGACATGCATAACCAGACTGTTCCAGAGTCCTGCAGCGGGATCCTTGTGCCTGCTCAGCCCAAAGCAGCCTCTCCTGGGACTCTTGAGCAGGTCAAGGCAAACCCTTCTCTTGATCCATCCAAGCTGCAGGAAGCCGCTGGCTATTGCTACATTTCAGCATGAAGTGTTCTGTCATCGTCCTGCGTTGTATATTGCTGGCAAGCGCTTTATGGCCAAGTAGTGTTGCTTTAAATTGTGCCCCTCCCAACATGCTTGATGTTTGGCCTGATCTACAGGCAAAAGGAGTGAGACAAATCAAAATCAGTAAAATTTTTTTTAAAATTCCCTTTTAGCCTGGTCAGCAACCGCCAGTCAGGAGGCACCTGGATAAATGCAGTCCTTGCTCAATCCTACCTTGTGTAGTCAGATGCTACACTCACACCATGCTTGCTTACCTGGGTACAGAAATTAATCATCTTAACTTTTCCCCATATTGACTAATTAAAGAAAAAAAGAAAAGTAAAATTGTTTGGGGAAAATCCATCCAGTTCTTTGAGGATTCAGCAGTAGAACCAGGTGCCTCCTGGCAGTAACTTTCAAGGTGAAGAGTTTTGGGGGTTTTTTGGGGGGGAGGGGGGTTGGTCTACAGTAACTCCATGATAACTGTAGCAAGCTGCACTAAGTACAAACCCAAGAGCTTGGTCCCAGCTCTCTGTGAGCCACAGAGCCACATCCAACTGGCAGGTACTTGATGTAAAGAAGTAAATTTGGGATGCTTCCTTGGGGCGGGGGGAGGGAATTCTTGGGTGGTGAGTTTTGACCAAAAGTAAAACCTTGCTCTTGTACTGCTGCCAGCTTTTTTTTTTTTTCCAGCAAGACAGAAGAGGGATCATTTTAGTGCAACAAAGACGAAAAGTGTAAATAAAGTTTTGTGCCGGAGCATGCACACATGTAACAAGACAAGGCTATCCATGCCAAGAGCTGGGTGTCTGCTCCTCTCGGATCTGGGATCTCTTAGCCTGGTGCCATGCTCTAGTTGGCCCTCTTGAAGCACAGAACTTTTAAACTGAAAGTATTACTTTGAACGTGGCCTCTGATTGAGGATTGGCACTTACCTAGACTATCAGGGGGCACCATTTTCCGGTGGCTTCCTTCAAGCAAAGGAACAGCCAGATTCTGGTGCTAATAGGTGTATATGAACTAGCAAATGGAAAGATGCTCCAACTGACTAGGCAAGCCCTAGGTTTTTTTTTCCCCCAATAAAATGTGCCATTCTTGGGACCCTTCCAGCTTTTTATTTTCACAGATAAATGTCAATACTTCCATTTATTCTATTGGTCAGTTCAGAGCAAATCCATGCTTTGAATAACCATCCCATGTGGCACAAAACCTTTGTATGTTAGTTTAGTTTACAGGATATTGAGAATTTGATTGGCCGTTGTCCTGCTAAGTGTCCCACTCTTGCCCAGTCAATCTAATGGAAACCCTATCAGCTGGAAGGAGATGGGCAGTGAAGTGCAGTCTTGAGCCAGTTAAAAACCTAGCCTGGCTTCTAAATGTGTGTCCGTATTGAACACACTGCACTTGTTAGGGGGTTCCCAAGGGGAGGGGGGTGGGTTGGTCTTAATTGTTTTCATTTCCAGAATGAGATGGGAGCATCTTTCCTTTGCCTTCTGCCTTGTGTCTATTATATGGAGCTGGTGACATCTTGGAAGCTTGACACAAAGGCATGTGTGTTGGTATCTGATCATCTCATTCTGATTTCCTTTTGGGGGGGGAGGGAGGGGGTGGCAGGGAGGGATCTGCACAGGACTTTAGGAACGCTTCAGTGGCTTGTTGGTAATTGCCGTTATACAGGTACTGTCTCTTATACACATCTAGATGTGTATAAGAGACAGTCCACACACAGGAGCCAGACTCTTGAGAGAGCCAAGGGTGGGCTTGTTCTGGTGTGAATGAGCTTGCTGGCTCAAGACACAAAGCAAACTGCTCTTGGTACTTGCTCTGCTAATGCAAAGATCTAGGAAAATTGTCCAAAGCAAGTGTCTGGATTGCTGCGACTCTTGGCAAAAAGTTGAGTTTTAACCAGTCGTCTCCAAGGTGAGGGACGTGTGCCAGATAGCTTTGTCCTGTAAAAGGGTTCCCCACTGGAAGCAGTGCTGGTCTTGTGCAGATAACGTGGGTTGGAATGGGGGTGGGGGAGGGAAAAGGCATATTAAGATACAGGCTTGCTGTATTTTAACCAAGAATTGTGGGGAAGGGGGGGTCTGGAGAAAAATGGTCGCTGTCCCCCTTATTGAAACAAACTGGAAACTTTCATCAAGGAAAAAGCTTTTTGTTTGCAATTCAAGTGAGATGTAGCCCATCGGCCCCTAGTCCTATGGGCCAAGACATTGTAATGCCTTGGCTCCTAGAAGTACAGGCCATGTCCCACTGATAACAAGTGGACGACTGTGGACTAGAATTTGGAAACATTGGGGGGGGGGAGGGAGGGGGAAAATTGGCTTTCTGTTAATTTGTAATTGGCAAACTGTCCAGTGGAGCTAAGTTTAGGTAATGTGTATTTCTCTAGCCATATGTATGAGGAAGGCTTGCACCCTGTGAAAATCTCACTGAGTTCATACAGTACAGAAAAATGAATGGTACAATCCTGATTTTGTTAATTAAGCTCAATAAAAGCCCACTGGACCTCCAGGCTTGTCTGTTTCCTCTCTTCTCCCGCAGGCTTCCTGCAGCGTTGTCTGGACAGCTTTCTGATTCCTTCCTCCCGCCAGAAAGCATGTCTCCCTGGGGATGTGGGTTGGCATTGCCGCCGGAGTGCGGCGTAGCAATACCAGGTGGCAGCCGCATGCAGTTCTCTCCTGCTTAGCAGAATGGCCTGGCCTGGCCGTTGTGCAGCTCCCTCTTCCGCGCTGTTAATGCACAGACCTTAACTGCCAGTGTTAACTGCTGACCCCTGAGGAAATGGGAGCTGGGGGCATCTTGTTTTTCTGCTGCCCGTTCTATGACAGCTACTTCTGACTGATGCTAAATGGAGATTCAGGCTTCCCCCCTGGACTCTCAGCAGCTGTTTGGGCCACGTGGCTCCTTTAGCTGCTTAGAGGGATAGTGCACTGCTTAGCCTCACGTTTTCAAGGGTTGAGGAATGGGTCTTGCTGCCTCCCTGTCAGGAACCCCCTCTGCAGCATATTATTTGTCTTCTCTGCCTTTCCCCTAGCAAGACTCAGGGTGGCTTACATCTGTAAAAACACAAAATCCCTTAAAAATCACCCTCACCTGCCAAAGGTTTTACACTGCCTCCAAAATATATTCAGCTGGGGTGTGTGGGGGACTTCCACAACACTGGGGGCAGCCACTTAGAACGCCTCTGGCAGGTGGTCCCTAAAGGTGGGCACTCAGCCACCCATGGGCTGCAGTGGAGCATGGAAGGAAGGGGCCTGGGACAATTAGGGCTTTAATAACACCCTGAATTGTGCCCAGAAAGCTATAGGAAGCCAGTGCAGACTGTCCAGCACAGAGGGTGTAATGTGCTCGCAGCGACCCACCCGTGAAAGTAGCTGACCACCACTTTCTGCACTAGCTGCAGCTTCCAACCAGACATCAAGGGCACCCCACATAGAGTACATTACAATAATCTAGCCTTGAAGTGATGGAAGCATGGATGAATCGGAAACGGCTGCAGCCTCCTCACCAGATGGAGTTGGTGAAAAGTGCTCCTGGCCACCGCCACCACCACCTGATGTTCCAGGCGCAGCAAGGGGTCTAGAATCCAAAGAGACCTTAGAGGTCCTCCAGTTCAACCCCCTGCTCAGTGCAGAAAATCCACAGCTACAGCATCCCTGACAGATGGCTGTTCAGCCTCTGTTTGAAAACCTTTAGCAACGGCGAGAGCTCCCCACCGCCGCCCTAGGCAGTGTCTGTCCCACTGTCGAACCGATCTTACCCCAACAAAGTTCTTCCTAATGTTGACCTGAAATCTGCTTCCTTGTCATTGGAGCCCATTTGTTCTAGTCTTGCCCTCAGGCAACCGAGAACAAGTCTTTGCCATCCTCTCTGTGTGACAGTTCTTCAGGCATTTAAAGATGGCTATCCTGTCTCCTCTTAGCCTTTCCTAGGCTGAACACACCCAGCTCCTTCAACCTTTCCTCCTAGGACTTGGTTTCCAGACCCCCTGACCCTCTTTCTCGCTTTCCTCTGAACCCGTTCTAATTTGTCAATGACCTTAAAATGCGGTGCCCAGAACTGGTCGCACATGACTCCAGATGGGCTCTGACCAGCACAGAAGAGAATGGAACTATTACTTCTTGGGACTTGGACGCTCTGCTTCTGTTCATGCAGCTTAACACTGCATTTGCCTTTCTTGCGGCTGCATCGCACTAACTGACTCATGTTCAGTTTGTGATCAGCTACAACGCCTAAATCCTTTTCACATGTGCCGCTGCCGAGCCAGGGATCCCCCAACCTAGTCTTGGTGCATTTGATTTTTCTTACCTAACTGTAGCATTTTACATTGATCTCGGTTGAATTTCATTTTGTTAGTTTTGGCCCAATTTTCCATCCTGTTGAGATCATTTTGAATTTTATTTCTGTCTTCTAAGGTGTTAGCGATCCCTCCCAGTTTTGTCTCCTCTGCAAATTTAATAGCATTCCCTTTACTCCATCCAGGTCATTTGAACAGTACTGGGCCCAGGACAAAGCCCTGCGAGACCCTGCTCGATACCTTTATTTTATTTATTTATTTTATTTCAGAACATTTGTAGCCTTCTCCCTCCTGCTCACAATGGCAGCTCGGAGCGGCTCACAACAAAACCTCCCTCAAGATTGATGGGGAGCCATCGATGAGCACTCTTTGGGAACGTTTTTTCAACCAGCTGTAAATCCACCTGACGGTAGTATCCTCTAGACCACATTTTACCAGCTTGTCAACAAGGATATCATGGGAGACTATCAATACTTTGCTTAAATCAAGATATATTACATCCACAGTGTTCCCATGATCCACTAAACTAGTAACTTGATCAAAAAAGAAAAGAATAGTCTGGCATGACTTACTCTTAACAATTCCATGCTGGCCTCTGGCAATCACAGCATTGTGTTGTAAATGCTGACAGGTTGCTTTATAATCTGTTCTAGTATCTTTCCAGGTATCGATGTCAGGCTGACCAGATCCTCCTCTTTGAAGATAGGGGCCACATTTGCCTGTCTTCAGTGTTCCGGCACCTCACTCATGCTCCAAGAGTTCTCAAAGATGATAGAGGTTCTGAGAGTACATGAGCACGTCGTTCGTTCAGTACCCTAGGATGTTCATTCATCTGGCCCCGAAGACTTGAACTCGTTTGAAGTAGCTAGGTATTCTCTTACCATCTCTTTTTATCATAAGCTGCAATCCTTTTCCCTCATCATCCTGGATCGACCCTTGCGGTTGGCTGGGATCACCTATCTCCAGTTTCTCAGGGGTCAACTATAGGGAGGGTGTTCTTGGTGGCTGCACCAAGGCTGTGGAACTCCCTCCTGGAGGGGGTCCATCTGACCCCAGACCGTCCCTCTTTGCTTTCCAATGACAGTGCTATTCTGCCAGGCTTTGGGGGAGGGAGGTTCTTCTTGGGTGAATTTTTATTCTGTTTTTATTATATGTATATTTTATTTATTTATGTTGTATTTATTGGTTTTAACATATACATTGTGAGCTGCCCTGAGCTGTGTGTAGCAGGAGGGAGTGGGATATTAAGTGTAAAAATAAATAAATACAAAATCATTCATGCTACTTTTGCAAGGTTGGACACAGTTTCCCTCGTGAAAGAAGATGAAGGCAAAATAGGAATGAAACCCTCAGTGACTGGGGGCCCCAATGCCCTCCAAGTCAGAGGGTCAGGCAATCATTATTTCAGTCTTGTCCGGATTCATCTTCAGTCAGCAGCTGCCAGGCATTGGGTGAGAACCAAGACTGCAGGACCTGGGTCAGATGAAAAAGCGAGGGAGAGCTAACCTTTGAATGATCTTGCCCAGCGGTCACAGATGCACATTGAACAAAAGGGGAAACCAGATGAAACCCTGTGGGACAGCACAGAGCAGACCCCAAGGGTCTTCCATCACCACCTGCTGGGACATCCCCAACAGGAACGAATGGAAACACCCGGGAGCAGTCCCACACACCCCTGCCAAGTCCTGCAGTCCTTCAACACCACTTCATGATCAATTGCACCAAAGGCTGCTGAAAACTCTTAACAAGATCAGTTTGGCACAGTTCTCTGTCAATCTTCAGATGTAGATCATCAACCAAGGCCATAAGCACAGTCTCCATGCTGTATCCCGGACTCTGATAGCATCGAGATGAGCTTGAAGTTGCTGGGCAACCACGTGTTAAATAAACCTCCCTAACAAGAGAAGGCTAGAGACAGGCCGATAGCGGACCGAGGAGTCAGTGCCCAGAGATGGCTTCCGGAGCAGGGCCTTGACCACTGCAGTTCTAAGACTAGTAGCACTTTAGAAATGATTAGCGGGGCGCCACTGGGCATGCCCGGCGGCTAAGAGCGGGTGGCCAGAGCACCTGTGTGGCCCGCAGTTAATTTCGCCTATAATTCTGCTCGCTGGGGCTTGAATGCCAAAACCTTCAAAGGCTCCTGTGTGTCAGAGCCCACAAAGAAATCCACGAGAGTGACCAGCGGCAGCCTGAAAGACTTTTGGCAAACCCAGAGTGGATCCATTCCCAGCACTCGGGCCACAAAAAAATGGCAGAGGTAAACCAGGCAGGAGAAGCGGCGGTCCACACAAACGAAATCTTGCTGGCTATCCAGGCTGAACTCAAGGGAGTCTGTGAGTCTTTTCATGGACAAATTGAATACTTCTCTACATCAACCGGGCGGGGGGGAATGGAGCTCATCACCCGCTGGGTGGATCATTTAGAAAATAAGAGTGGGATCCCAGGAGGATAGGGGCCTAGGTAGAGATACCAGAATCGCCAAGCTTGGAAAAAATGTCCAAGGACTTCAGGATAAATGCAAGGACCTAGAAAACAGGAGCTGGAGGTGTAACCTGGTTCCTGGGAGTCCCAGAAAGTTTGGAAACTACAGGTGCCCAGGACTTAATTTTGAAAATAATTAAGGAGATTTTTCCAGAGGCCACTGATCTTCATCAGATGGAAATCGAGAGGGCCTAGATTCCTTAGAACAAGGTCAGGAGGCAAGGAACTGCCTGAAGCACTGATTATAAAAGGCCTAAGAGATCAGGATGAGGAAAAAGTACTTCGGGAAGTACACAAAATGCGCAATATGGTGTATGAGGGGGAGAAGATCTCGATCTAGCCACTAAGACTCAGAAAAAGAGACAGGGCTGAAATAAATATTTCGAGACACTCAACTAAGCAGGTATTAGAGCGTGGATTTGGCATCCAGCCAGACTTATGTTTATTTTCAAAGGCAAAGAAAGATTTATTTTTTTTGTGCAGCCTTCTGATCTGGAAGCCTGTCTAGAAAAACAGCAACGCCCGGCTCCTCAGAATGAGGGA
Organism: Sphenodon punctatus; assembly: GCA_003113815.1. Classification (NCBI taxonomy): domain Eukaryota; kingdom Metazoa; phylum Chordata; class Lepidosauria; order Sphenodontia; family Sphenodontidae; genus Sphenodon; species Sphenodon punctatus. The sequence goes on from QEPC01006384.1 coordinate 505,682, forward strand.
AACCCTGCAGTAATCAGACTGCGTTTAAGGGGACAAGATAGATCTGGTGGACAAGTTGTACAGCCATGACCTAGATTAAGAGCTGAAATTGGAGCCTATTAAATGTGATGTTTTCAAGGGACGGGGGACACATTGACCCTGTTACCCTGCAAAGAAGTTGGGAAGTTTACTAATTTTCAGTTCAGGGGGCAAGATTCAGCTGCTCTTGTGCTCCAAATAGAAGTGAGGAATTTGTGTCTGCAGTCAGCAAAGAAGTCTGGATCAGTTACTAATCTTTCATTTAGGGGGCAGGATCCTACTGCTCTTATGCGCCAAATAATTTTATTTATTGATTTTATTTATTTAATACATTTTTTATCCTGCCACAGGCAGCTCTGGGTAGCTCACAACAATAATAAAAATACTTTAAAACAATCAAAACAAGGAGGAATTAAAATATCCATAACCACCCTAACCCATTCCCCCCCACCCCACCCCAATCTTCCCCATCAAAAGCCAGGTGGAACAGCCACGTTTTACAACAACGTCGAAAAGGGGAGATCTGAAGCCAAACGGGTCTCCACTGGCAGGGAGTTCCACAGCCATGAAGCAGTCATCGAGAAGGCCCTCCCCATCGTGACCCCCCAGCAGACTTGGGGGACCTCAAGGAGAGCACCCCCAATGACCGTAGGGGTCGGTCCAGGTCCTGGGGGGTGAGGCGGTCCTGCAAATAGGTCGGGCCAAGGCCGTTTAGGGCTTTATAGGCCGGCACCAACACCTTGAATCGGGCCTGGAAGACTATAGACAGCTAGTGCAGAGACCGACGAACCGGTGTCCTACTACTACTAACAATAATAATAAATAAAGTTTATTGTACTGGCCTTAGCCATGACAAAACAATAAGAAAGAGCTAAAGATCTTACACAAAATTACTAATGAATAAATAAAACTTGAACAATCAGGCATTTAACAACGTATAATCAAACCTCACAGACTCAGCTGAAAATAAACCACAACAGTTCCTAATACCCATATTCAAGGTGAATTCAGCGTAGGTTATTTTCCTATCAAGACATCATCTTATCTCTTATCATAGGTAATAAGATTAAACAACTAACCTTCTCTTTATATACATTACTGCATAATATCAGCTAACATTCAGATCTTCCCAGCGTTCCCCCAGTACAAGAGTCTTTCTTCCCCCTTCTTCCATTTGGTACCCGATATAGGCCACCACCTGAGTGATCTTACTGTTGCTGCTATCGGACAACAGGATAATAATTTTCCTTTCTGTTGAAATATCTTTTGGGATGTCTAACTTTCTAAATGAATAATTGCACAATCTCCCATAGTGCGGACAGGAAAGAAGATGAGGAAAATCCTCAATTCCTGTGTCACAGCAACAGCAAACCCTTTCCTGATAGGGAACACCTCGATATCTTCCCCCTCCAATACCGCTGTTGGCATTAGCTGGAGTTGTAGGGCTAAAAAGACTCTTTTTGCTGTAAGGGCATATCGCTTTTAATAGTCACATCCATCCTTATTATTATTATTATTATTATTATTAACAAACATTTATATAGCTCCAGCAGTGTACCTGGCACTTTACAAAGTAATAAAATAGACACGGTCCCTGCCCCTAGGGCTTACAATCTGAGAGACAGGAGCTGGGGGAGAGACTTAGGAAGGGGAACAGAGGGAGAGACAAGGGGTCTAACATTCATGAAGATGCGAGGTCTCAAGTGCACGTACTTGGCTTGGTTACGATGAGAATGACAGCAGGCAGGTCCATGTTGCAAGGATAAGGGTAAACCGATCGTAGGTATAGGAATAGTGGCTCAGCAGGATAAAGAGTCAGACAGAGCAGAGCGAAAGAGGTGAGTTTTAAGGAGAGATTTGAAGGTATGAAGGGAGGGGGCAAGGCGGATGTGGACAGGGAGGGAGTTCCAGGCATGGGGGGCAGCAAGTGAGAAGGGACGAAGGGAATCTTTGGTATCCTTCTTTGGTATCATACCATGGGGCAGATTTTACCTTCCGGGCCGAAGATCTAGTGATTTGTCTATCAAGATCCTTTATTCGGGTCTTGAGCACATCTTTCGCTGTTTTAAAGGGAAAAGATTGTAGGAAAGAAAAGGATAGGCCCAGACTTTCAAAGATTCTTTTTACTCCCTGCCACCACAGTCCTTTACTATTGATTATATCTAATTTTTCCTTCAAACAGCATTTGACAAGATCATCGTCCGGAGATCCCCCAATCTTTAAGGTAGTTACTGTTAAGGTCTCAATTAGGTGGACTTCGACCGATCTGATACCAGCTTCCAATCTCAAGATTGCAGATGATGATGCTAATGAAACCTGAAGGAATTTTTTTCAAAAATTTACTTGAGTATAGGTTCTAACATTTTTTGGTCATTGGGAGATGGCCCCACAGTACAGCACCGTATCTTACCTTAGCAATGATCTTAGCTTCAACCACCTTGATTGCTGGAGTGATTTGTTGTGTCCCTCCCCCCTCGCCTAAAGAACTTATAGATAGCCCCCATTGTAGGTAGTAAACTTTGCTTTAACGCACTCCGATGTGGAGTCCATCAACCATTATATGAAAAAATAATCCCTAGATAGTTGAAAGTCTTGACTTGTTCAGTTTTGGAACCATCAATAACCCAACTCTCCTTCTTGAATCTTTTCTCAAATACTAGAACTTTTGTTTTTTTGTAATTAATTTTTAAATCTTGCTTTATACATTCTACCCCAAAATCGTTTAACAATCTTCTCAGCCCTAAGGTAGAGGTAGACAACAACACAGTATCAGCGTACATCAGAATCGATACTCTCTTTTCCTCCACTTTGGGGGCTATGTATCTCCCCATATCTCTGTGTTTTTAAAATCCGATCGTTCACATAGATATTAAAACAGTAGCGGGGCAAGAATACAGCTCTGTCGAACCCCTCTGGTTGTAGGAATAACATCGGTCAGGGCCCCTTTTCTATTAAACCTAACTTGCAGCCCTGTATTTATATAAAGGGATCTGATTAGTGACAACTGTCTCTGATCAATATGAAGTTTCTCCAGTTTTTCCCAAAGATGTTCCATTTATTAGATCGAAAGCTGAAGAGAAATTAATGAATGCAGCAAATAGCTTCATCTTCTTAATGTTATATTTCTCTATCAAGTGAGCCAAAATATAACAATGACCCAATGTATTCTTATTTAGGGTAAAACCGGCTTGTTCAGTTTCGAGAATTTTGTTTTCCAACACCCAAGAATGAAGCCTTTCTAATAACCTAGAGTAAATCTTGGATATTGTCGGCAATAGGCTTAGAGGGCGGTAGTTTTTTGGGTCATTTTTATCTCCTTTTTTGTAGATGGGAACTACAATAGCTGCTTTACAATAATCAGGGATAACCCCAGAGACATTTATCAGGATGAAAAAGTTTGCCAGTGCTCCTGCCCACCACCTTCAGGGGGGATGAAATCTCCCCCCGGAGCCTTTCCATTTTTTAAATTGTTTATAACCCCCAGTAACTCCTCTTCCTTAACTGGATCCCATGCAGGCAGTACAGTATTTGTCTCTGTCATCCTTACTCTGTTCGGGGGAGAACTACAATTGAAAATCTCAAAGAAATGCGTTTCCCGCACTGTTCTGGTAATTTTTGGTTCAACATAGAGATGATTCCCTCTCATAGAACAATTGATCAGCCTCCAGAATTCCTTCCCGTTATTCTGATCTAATGCTTCCAAAAGCTCGTTCCACTTATGATTTTGAAGCTGTATTTTCTTTGAATACAACAATTTCTTATATAGCTGATTATTCTTGCTTATAGAAGGATACTAAAAGTCCACTATGATCTTGTTTAAGATTTCCTTAGCAATGTCCTGGCCCTATAGCAATCCTTATCCCACCGTCCATGGGCGATGGTTTTTTCCCTAATCCTTGAGTTGTCTCTAGTAAGCATTGGTTTCAGAAGGGCGAAAAGCTCTTCAACTGCCGGGACGGCATCCCCTAGGGTTACGGAGGTTAAAATCCGTTCTTTTAAACACACTGCTTTGCCAGAGGCCAATGCCTCAAGCATCCTAGCATCAACTTTGTTTGACCAGCGGATTCTACAAGTCCCTACCTGCTCTATCTCTGCCTCGTAAGGAGCAACCACCTCAGAATAAGCCCTTCCTACATCCTCAAGAACCAGCGTGATTGGGAAATGAACGCTTTCAATTCTAGAATCCACTCTAAAGGCCTGTATGAATTTCAGCAAAGATGGGGTAGTCAATGCATAATCCACTACACTCCCACCTCAGGCAAAGGGATATGTTAGATTGCCCGGAAAATCCCCATGGCAATTCCCATTAAGGATATACAGTCTATTTTCCAAAATATATTCATAAAAGATTTTTCCTTCCTTTATTTGTCTGTTGATCTCTTGAAATTCTCCCCTCATTCCAGTTCTCCTCAGGGTCTAGGAGGTTAGTTGTATCCCAAGCCTTCTCAATGTTCTGATTATTTGGGCCTATCCTCGCATTAAAGTCCCCTAGGATAATAGTTTCATCCCCCATCCGTCCCTCATTTAATGCTACACAGAACTGCTTAAATTTCTTCCAGAGGTCTGTTTTCAGGCTATGAGGGGGAAAATACGCATTATATAGCAGAATAGGGACTTCAATTCCAAATACTATAATTCTCAGCACAAGTACATATCTTTCAAAAGACTTGTTCAAAACCACTTCTGAGCGAAGGCCAAGGGAGATAAAGGTAACAACAACACCTCCCGACGGAGGCCCTTTGGAATGGGTTGTCTCTGCTGGAAGGAACCATTTCTGGTATCCCTCTAACTCAATCTGATCTACATCCTTTAACCAAACTTTCTGTAGGCAGACAATATCAAAGCCCTGTAGATATTTTATGAAATCTTTATCTAATTTTTTCCCCATCCAACCGGCTATATTCCAGGCTAAGATCTTTAGCCGTGAGCCAAGAGAAGAATCAAGCCCAGCTTTATTTTCCTGCACACAGCTAGGCATGTTGTTCTGAGCTGGGACTAAATGTCAGTTTGCCTCTACGCCAGTGCCTCCCTCCGGCCCCGACATCAACTGGGCAGTATGGCCACTCGACTCTTCTTCCAAGCATTGCCCAATGTTAGCCAATTCTTTAGCTTGCGTGGAATAATCCCCTTTACCCTGTTGGCCTATACCGGATGCCTCAGTACTCTCTAGACCACTATCAGCCTTAGAAGATGTTTTTCCCAGGTTTTAGGGGTACAGGACCTTCTTCCCTTAGCTCCTTCTCCGTTGGATCAACGGGCAGAAGGTCCTTACTACTTTTTCCTGCATAGGCAAATCCTTTCATCTCACCCACAGAGGGCACCTCGATTTCCCTCAACGGTTCTAGGAGATTCTTACTTTTCATTGTATCACTGCCTAATCTATCCATTTCTTGATTTATAAGCCACAAGACCTGTTGTTATAAGAGCCTCTTAGGTTCTCATGCCCTTGTGAGTCCCCCTCCTCTCTCTTATTCCCAATCCCTTTTAGGTCCAACTTCCTCTGTTTCCTACCCTCGAGGAACCTCTCAAGATCTCTGGGGCCTTTTGGGGTTTCAAGACCATGTTGGGAATAGGTCCACAGACTTAGGTCATCACTACTCGAGCTACGTCTTAAGTGATAGGGACCCTTTGTTCCCTACCACTTCGGCTTTCCTTTTCCTTATGCCGTTTATCACCCCTATCCATCTGCTCTTGGGGCCTCTGGATTATACAACCGTCCCATCTAGAAGAGTGTGTTGATCTATGGGCTCTTCCCTATCCCTACCATACCACTGGACTGACTGAAAGCTACCTTCACTGATGTCTGAGAGTCTATTGAAAATATTTCCTTCCTTGCCAGGGAGGGTCTCTTGGTAGTCCATCTCTCCATCAGAGGTATTTTCCATTTGTTCCTGCATAGTTTCTTCTATCGTGCTCTGTACCTTATTTGCTGGCTCTGGTTCACTACGCTGTTCATTGTAGGGGGCATTAGATGATCGAACCTGGGGCTTTGCTGATATATGATTGGTTATCTTATTATAAACCCTCGCTGGATAAATAGACCTCCTTTCCAGGCGGGCTACTGCCTCCATTATAAATGAGGCGGAGGTACTGATGTTAAAATGCACCAGCACATTTCTCCTGCCTCTTATGTAAGGGAGTTGGGCTACTGACAGTATGTCTTTGCTAANCATTTCTCCTGCCTCTTATGTAAGGGAGTTGGGCTACTGACAGTATGTCTTTGCTAATCATTGGTAACCTTGACCATAATCTGAGCTGTTCAGCCACATCTAAGGCTGTTTCCCAGGGAGGTAACATACCGTTAGCATGGGACTTAACTGTAAAGGCTAACTTATCCTCTGCTAGGGAGAATTGTTCATGGTCGCCACACCCCCTCCCAGGTGTATTGGCTAATATTGTATCCTGTTGCTGAAAAGGTCTGAGTCCCTGTTTTATCTTGTCCCTCATTCATATGGGGACCCAGGGGGGCATATCCTTTATTTAAGTGATTATTTGATTCCTGTTGATCAGTTAATTCATCCATTTTCTTATTTAGGGCATTTAGCTGATCAAAACCAAATTTAATAGTTTGAACTGTAAGTTGTATATGCTCAGCTAGCATTGATTTAGAGACTACTGTGTGATTCTTACTACGGGAAAGCATGCTATCCTGTTGACCAAGATGGGTCATAGATTTAGATTGGAACCGAGGGGAGCCTCCCTTCCCGTTCTCCCGAACAAAAATTAAACTGTCATCATTCAGTTCTTCTAATACAGAAAAATTATTTGAACAAGGTACACTAAATGCGACTTCACTGTCCTTTCCCTTTGCCCCCTTAAGAAAGCTGTCCAATTTCCTTTGTTTCCCTGGAGGGGAAACCACCCACTTCACAGGTCTTGGCCGTTTTGATTTGATGCCATAGCAGTCCCAAAGGGAATCAAAGTACACTCCAATGGCACTATAACCAAACAATAGATCCACCATACAGGATTCAGAGTCATCCCTGATATGGGCCAGCAGCAAAGATGCCTTGCTCTTCAGCGGGGCTGACAACGGTGGTGCTTGGCCCCTGGATAGAGCAAACTGGTTCTCAATAGCACTATCCTCGGCCACAGGTAACCCCCAAGGTAAAAGGTTCTTCCTCCGTTCGCAGCCAAACGCTGCTGATCACGCCGTCTGGGGTAGAATCCCACTCACCCCTGTCTCTTGTCATGAGCTAAAATCAAAAGAACAAAGCAGATCTGGCAGATTGGCCCGACCGGCTCACGGCTGGCGCCTAAGACCACGTGCACAGGGCGTGTCCTTGTGTGCGATGCAGTTCGGCGCAGCTGCAGGCGCCGCTCTTGCCTAAATAGGCCAGCGGGCTGCAGGGGTAATTAAATTCCTCGTCACTCCGGGGCTCAGGTGTAGCTGGTTAGGGAGGCACACAATAAAGAAGGCAAAACAAACAAGTCACAAAAGGAACAAGCACCAGCCCCAGGAAAAATAAAATAATCAAAAACACTGCAAGGGCTCCTCAAGCCCGCGAGAGAGCACAACATTTTGGCTGCAATACGGGCAGCGGGTTTAGCCAGTCCAGC
>QEPC01006384.1:546033-559781 GCA_003113815.1 Sphenodon punctatus
CGGTGCTGCCCTTTCACCTGGGTGCTGCCCCCCCTCCCGCGGTGCTCCCCTGGTACCTGGGTGCTGCCCCTCCTCCCGCAGGTGCTGCCCTTTCACCTGGGTGCTGCCCCCCCCTCCCGTGGTGCTCCCCTGGTACCTGGACACGTTGTCGGGTGAGCAGGCCGAATCCCCCCCCGTGGAGATGCTGGTCTCCAGGCTGTCGGAACTCTCCAGGCTGAGTGTGTCATAGGCGTGCTCGGGGTCGTCAGCGCCCAGGCCGCCTGGCAGATGGTGATGGAGGATGGAGTGGGGCATGAGTGGGGGGCATGAGGGGGGGTAGAGGGGCTGCCCATGCAGGGCCTCCCACTGGGACTGGGCCTCGGCCGCTGCTTTCTGCTTCAGCTCAGCCAGGCGACGCCGCTGCTCCTCAATCACCTGCTGCCCTGCAGAGACGCCCAGGACAAGAACAGGCTGTTCACCAGGGCCTCCCGCCAAGGCATGGGGCTGGCATGGGCATGCAGGAGTCTGCCTGACCCACCAGCCTCCCCCCACCCCCAACCGGCACCAGCAACAGAACCTGCCCTTCTTCCTCTGTGATTCTCGCATATGGAATCACCTGGGAGTCCTCGAAGGCTTCGGAAGTAGCTTGACTCTCAAAGCTTCGCAGTGGAAAGATCTGGAAGCCCCTGCTCCTCCCCCCCCCCCGCGCCTCGAGCCAGGCCCCCCCCGGGTCCGAGAGGAGGGGGAGGAGCCGAGCCGGACAGTCTCGCCACTTAGACTCTTCGTACCCTTGGACAGAGTTAGGTATTTAGTAGTTTTGATCATCGTTTAGCGTTAGCCAGTTAGAATTCAGCGAGCTCTCGCAAGCTAGGAGCTCCGGCTTCAAGGCCTTCTCAGTCTGCTCCACCGCCCGCCCTGCCTGCCTCGGACCTACCCGGCCAGTGTCTCTCTCGTCTGGGAGAGGGGCACAGGGGTAGGGGCTGGAAAGCTTGTCGGCTCCTCACCAAAAGGGCAGTGGAGGCTTCAGGAAATTCTCACCTGAGAATTCTTGAGCCTCGGGAGGGGCCCTCTCCGCCTGCTGCTGCCGCCGTCGCCGCTCCACCTCAGCATCAAAACCGAAGCCGCAGGACAAATTGCGGACAGAGCTTGCCCCAGCACACAAGCAGAGCCCGCTCAGACCCGGCTCTACCCTCTACCTTAGCGGTGCCACAGGGATTCCTGCTGCCAGCTCTAACGGCACCACAAGCATTCCCGCCGGCAGCGCAAACCAGGGGGTCGCAGGGATTCCTGCTCTCACCAGCACAGTTGATCGGGACAGAGCAGGCACTGCAGACCTTTATGCCCTTCTCCTCACCGGCACCGCAGGCCGTGCCGAGCTCCTGGCACGCAGCCACAGCGCAGCCAGCACTGCTGCTCCCGTCACCCTCTCCGGCTCCGCAAATCATCCAGGCCCATGACCATCTTCCCCTGCTTGGGGATCAGGACTCACTCCTCTTGGGGGTTCAGGGGTGCCTGCATACGATCCCCCTAGGGCAGCAACCGCCCGGACAGCACAGTTACAAGGCTCCCCAAGAAATGTACCGGAAGCACCGCGCTACTCCCTCCTCCTCCTCCTCCTCCGCTGACCATTCCCAAGAGGATCTCTCTCGTTGGGCAATGAAGGGTTTGAATCAGTGACTGCGGGAACAGGCGTCCACTGCTCTCTCTCTCCACAATCATTGCTCAGAGGAAGAGCCCCTCCTTTTCGGCAACCAGCCCCGTCTTTCACCAACCAGCTGGGTTGTCTCGGTTGGAGGAAGAGCCAATCCCTAGAAAGAGGCACCGAGGCCAGGGAGATTTCTTCCCACAGGAAGAAAGGGGCTACACCATAAGAGAGGATCTTAGAGACTGGAAGCCTCACTACAAGCCAGCCTTGCAATGCCCTCCTCCTATGTACCCCCCACAGTACAGGGGATGGCCCTGAGCCCGGATATGGGGCCCGTCCATGGAAGATGGGACAAACTTGGAGACCCAGGAGGTACAATACCAGAGAGCCACCCATGGAGGAATCCTCCTTGGAATCAGACTCCGAGGAGAACGAAATGCGTTTGCAGCCACCGAAGAGAAACAAAAGATCGCGCACCAGAGGCCCACGAAGGGGCCTAGAACCCCAACCTTCCATTTCTACAGCTTCAGTCTCAGGAAGATCAGGCCCCCCTCCCTCATTCGCCTGCCCCTCACGGGAGTTCGCAACCACGGTGCCTGCCCTCCATGCGGCCAACTAGATGGAGCCGGAAGACATACCTCAAACAGAACTGGTGGACCAGCAGCAGGATACCTCCCCCCCCACTCCAAATGATGCCATATTCGATCCTTCTCCATTGCCAGGAACAAAAGATGTGAAAAAACCTCAGTCTCTTCTACAGTGGCTAGCAACAGCGTGACCGCAAATTCCTATACAAGTCACCCAACAGACCTCCTCGGGCTCAGTCTTTGGGAGCTTTGCAAGCAGCAATTCAGGACATGCTCATTGCCATTTTTCAACGAGTTGCTGGAGCCTTCAAAATCAGCCCGGGCGATGCCATCCTCGTCTCCACCAATTAATAAGACAGTGGACTCTTTCTAACCCATGACACACTCGAACACCATGTTTTCTCATCACCCCACACCAAACCGGATGGTGGTGGCAGATGCTGCGGCTTGGCCGGTATCGGGCGCAGTGAGGACACCACACCCTTGGATAGAGAGGGACAAAGATTGGACATCCTAGGGAGAAAATCTTTTTCAGCCATAACATTGATCCTGTGCATGGCCAACTATGCCGCGGCTCTTGCGGCATCCCAGCACTTGCTTGGGCACGGATGCTCGCATCAACAGATCTGAATGAGACACAAGTCATTTCTAAAGAGGGGGCACAGCTGGCCCAATTCCAGCTACTCAATTCAATGCATGTTGCCGACTCGGCTATTCGTGCTACAGCGGCTGCAATCACCATACGAAGACACGTGTGGCTGAGCTCCACATCCCTTACAGCAAACAATAAGGCACTTTGGATGATCTTCCATTCGAGAGTGAGGCCCTCTTTTCAAAATCTACCGATAAGACATTACAAAAAATAAAAGACACGTGCCAAATGATGAAAGCCCAAGGGGTGGTACGAGGACCTCCGAAGCGGCAATACCGAAATCCCTCCTCCTCGATTAACTACTACAGACAACACAGACCGTTTCCATAGCCGAAGGGACGCTTCACAGCCACAACCACCCTCAGCTCACCGCCGGCGTTACAACAAGCCGAGACCTAGAGCCCGTCATAATCTGTAGACTTCGGGCCCACAGCTGCGGTCTCCAGTTTGAGACGAGTGAGGTCAAGCACAACAAACCAAAAGAAGTTTTTTCCACAGCCGTCTATCTCATTTTTTCCCTGCATGGAGTACTAGAACAGCTGACCGCTGGGTACTAGAAATAGTCCAGAAGGGGCACTGCATCCATCCCTCTTCAGGAACGCCCCTCACAAGACATTACTGTTAAAGGAAATCTCAACCCTTTTAGATAAAGGGGCCCTAAAGGGGGTTCCCTTTCCAGTGACCTTCCCGTTTTATTCCCGTTACTTCCCAGTAGAAAAGAGAGATGGTGGAATGAGACCTATATTGGACTTGCGTCATCTTAACAAGTATGTCAGACCCTGTACATTTTGTACATTTCTTGTGGTGGTGCCGCCCTTGAAATGCTTTGGCAGGGTTTCCTTTTCATCAACCAGAGCCCACAGTGACGGTTGCAACCGACGCTTTGCTGGAAGGTTGGGGGGCACATTGTGAGGAACTTACTACGCAAGCTCAGTGGTCCCACAAAGAGGAAACCCTACACATCAACATTCTGGCCCTCAGGACCTTCAAGTCCCAGGTGAAGGGGAGAACGGTACAGGTGACTATGGACAACTCAATCGCCGTATATTACATGAACCAGTAAGGAGGGGCCAGATCACGGAGGCTGACGAATGAATTGCTACCTCTGTGGTAGTGGTGTCTGGAGAACGCGGTCCACCTGCCTCGCAGACTACCTAAGCCGATCCCAAACCCTACAACACAAGTGGTCCTGTCTCTGGATCTTCCAACAATGGGGAATACTGGAGATTGACCTGTTTGCAAACAGCGAGAATGCAAAACTTCCACTGATCCGAAGCTCCAGCTCGGATGCCTTCACCGTACCATGGACCAGCCTCTTTGGGTATCCCTTTCCAACCTTCCCTTTACTGACCAAGACAATGTTCAAGGCGTGCTGGGACAACGCCCGCCTTATTCTGATAGCCCCAGACCGGCCTCGGTAAGTGTGATATACCATCGACAGGTGGCGTCTTCCACTCAGACACTCTTGTCACAGAACAGAGGGACCGGGCTGCATCCAGATCTCAAACCCCTCCACCTTACAGCGTGGTTTATTTAGTGATCAGAGATCTTCAAGGGTTGCCACAAGGTGTCCAGACTATCCTAATCAATGCTCGCCACCAATCAACCAGGACAGCCTATGCTGGAAAACGGAGAAGATTCCTTGAATGGTGCCAGAATCATAACCTACCTCCTCATGATTTTCCTCTTTCGGAGATCTTAACCTATCTCCTGCAGCTCAAAGAATCTGGCCTCGCAATGTCCTCGGTGAGAGTGCATCTCGCAGCTCTCGCAGCCAACCTGTGCCACCCACAAAGACCGTCTCTGTTCTCCAACCAAGTGGTGCAAAGATTCCTCAGAGGCCTAAAGAACCTGTTCCCACCAGTCTCAACACCTGTCCCACCTCTCTTTGGTCCTTGCAAGTCTCATTAAACCACCTTTTGAACCATTGGCTACAGTTCTTTGCACAGTCTTTGCACAGTCGATCATATAAAAAGCCACGGCCCGCTTGACGTCTAGTGTAAGGGCTGATTCTATGGCTGAGATGCGCGGCCGAGGGAAGAATATGGGTAAGGTTATCATTTGGTTGATGTTGACAATGTTCCACGTGACCTTTGGACAGAAAGATGGGTCTGTTTGGAGCTCTACCTTGTCCAGGAAAAACTGAAGGTAGGGTGGGGACACTCTCAGAGCAGAAAGTTCACTGACTCATTGCACCGAGGTGATAGCCACTAGAAAGAGGTGCTTCTGGGTCAGGTGTGATATTGATGATGTTGCGAGCGGCTCGAATTGAGGTTTCGTTAGGATCTTGAGTACTAGTGACAGGTTCCAGTAAGGGGTAGGCGGCGTTACGTCTGAGTAGAAGTTCCAAAGGCCTTTTAGAAAAGAACTCGTTAGTTCAGCTGAATAAAGAGATTTACCCAAGGAGTCTGTAAAACAACAGTGCAGCAAGATGGACTTTTATAGATGAAAATGAAAGTCCTGAACCATGAAGTTCAAGATGATAAGTGAGTATTGCTTGGAGCTGTGTTGTTGTGCATTAGCTGCTTCGCTGGTGTCCATTGGCCCTGAGTACTCAGGCCTCTGCAGCGTGCTCCCTATCCGGTCATAGATGCATCTGTTGTAGTCATGACGGTAGGGTCTGGTGGGTGGAAACCGGTGCCTGTCATGATGTTTTCTCTTGAAATCCACTACAGGAGAGAGTGCAATACTTGATTTGGGATAGTCAGTCTCTTGGATAGACTGTCTTCCCTGGGTAGGTAGTTGTCTCGCAGCCAATGCTGGAGGGGGCGTAGCCTGAGGCATGCAAAAAGCATGACAGTTGATGTAGAAACAAAAAGGCCCAGGAGGCGGAGAAAACATCTCACCCTGTTTGTCGGTTGTGCTTGGATGCACCTTATTAAGGCTATGATGGATTGAAAATGGTCTTCTGGTAAGAAAGCTCTTTCTTTTTGTGTGTTGAGAATTGCCCCTATGAAGGGGAGTACCTGAGTGGGTGTTAGGTGAGATTTTTGAGGCCCAGGTTCTGTAGAAGCTGTATAGGGATGTCTATGTCTTCTCAAAGCTTTTCTTGAGATGACGCCGCTAGGAGCCAGTCGTCCAAATAGGGGAATAGAGTTACTCCTATTTTTCTCTACCTGGCTGCCAAGGTGTCACACATTTTGTAAAGACCCTTGGTGCTGTGGATAGGTCAAACGAGAGAACACAATATTGGAAGCAGCGATTGTCTGCAATGAAACCAAGAAACGTACAGTGAGATCGTCTGATGGCCACATGGAAATATGCATCTTTCAGGTCAAGAGCGATTAGCCAACATCCCAGTTGTAAGGCTAGGAGGATTGTTGCTAGGGATGTCATTCTGAATTTAAACTTCCTCTTGTTGCTGTTGCTGCATATAGCTCCGGATAGCCTGTCTCATCTGTTCTACATTAAGTCCAGATGGGTCTATCTCCCTACTGTTGCATTCAGTAATAAGCTGTTCCTTTTTCATTTTTTTCAGCCCCTTGATGCTCTGAGCCATCTTTGTTCATTGTCCCCATACCCAAAATGAACAAAAAAACCCTGCTTTGCACTGACCGATCAGTTCAGCCTTCTGCTGCCATCTGGTGGCCTTTTTGTTTCGGAGCCCTGCTGTGCAACGCTTAACACGTGCTGCTATCTGAATTTCCAAGCGGGCTAGTCTGGGATAGTTCCTCTGGCCCTTTATGCTTCCCCTGAACGTTTTACCGGGTTCCAATGTAGCACTCCAGAGTACTGGCCTGGCTCGCCGCTGTCACGGAGCTGGAGGGTCCTTTTCTCTTTAGGCTGGCACCCCCCGTCCTTTGCCCACGTGATCAGAAAAACCCACCCTGTGATCAGGGAGTTCCTGGCGACTCGTTCCCCAGCGATGCCTCTTTCACCTCCCTGCCCAGCCATAGCGCAGAGACCCCTCTCTGGCCACCCGTAGCTTGGGAGGTTTCGCAGCGGGGTTATCTTAAAAAGGTTAGGTCTGTCTGGGCTCTCACCCAGATAGAGTATCCCCCACTTAGGAACCCCGAAAGGCCAAATTAACACACACAAGCGCGCTAGGTTTGATTACCAAGACTATATTACATGCAAATATGCATAAGACTCAGGCTGTTGATCAAAGCAGTGCTAAGTCATAAAACAAATCCAAACCAATGCATTCTAATTGCACTGTCAAGATGGAACTAAGAGGGCGTTCTCTTTTCTCCTTCCAGGTTTCTCTATTGTTATTTTACTGTCCTTGTAGGAGGGTTGCAACCCCACCCCCACCCCACCCCTTAGCAGTTACCTGGGCAGCTAATGGCTTGTTTTGCCTGACAATGGGTCTCCTGCCTCCAAACCTGTGTGGTTGGTGTTCCCTCCCACCAGGCTGGAGCTCACAATCTTAGCTTCTGAACTTTACAGTTTTAATATTCTTCTGTACCAGTTACCCCAATGCCCCCAGATTCTGTATTGCCCCATGTTCCCTCATGACAGATGTCATTCTGAATTTAAACTTTTTCATATATTTATTGAGATGATGTAGGTTCAAGATAGGTCTCGTACCCCCACCTTTCTTGTCAATTAGGAAATAGTGAGAGTAAAACCCCTTACCCCAATCTGGGGAATAGATCTCCTGAATCGCCCCTTTCTGGAGCGCCTGGATCAACTGTCTTGTGAGCGGAGTCCCTGAAGAGGGACAGGAGTGGGGAGGCTAAGAGGGGGTAGGAGTGGAATTGGAGACAGTAGCCCAGCCGGATTATTTCCAGGACCCGTCTGTCAGATGTTAAGTTCTCCGAGGCCGGATTGTACTGCCTGAGGCGATTCCTGAAGGAGGAGATGCTTAGATCGCTCTTGATCTGATCAGTTCTAAACCCCCGACCAGGGCTGCGACGACAGAGAAGGCTGGTTTTGTCGTGACTTCATCCTTGGTTTATTGAACCTTCTACGATGAGGCTGGTAGGTCTGTGAGGACTGTTGTTGGGGTACGACCCTCCTCTGGTGGAACGATGGCCTGTGCTGGCGGTAGTGGGACATTGATGGAGACGGCCTGTAATTGCGTCTCTGCGTTTGTCTCACCACTCCCTAAGTTCTAGTCGTTTGATTTGTCTCCCTTATTTTGTGTAGGGTTTCATCAGTGGCTCTTGCAAATAGTCCTGTGCAATCAAAGGGTAAATCCTCCAGCCGTGGCTTTGTCTGGTGTGAGGGCTGTAAATCCTAGCCAGGCATGATGGCGGACTGTTACAAATGTCGCAATGGATCTTATAGCACATGCAGCGCTGCCGATAACTGAAACTGTGTGAGCTGTGCTCCTTCACCATGGAGCACTTGCTTTCCCTTCGGAGCTGTAGTTGTTAGAGAGCAGGACGATAGCGTGTGCTGGTAGGCCGCCATGGCTGCAGTATAATTCGCGGTACGCAATGATAGTGTGGCTGAGGAGACGTCCTTCCTTCCTACGACATCCGAGCAACGCCCTTCTCTATCGGCAGGTGATGTTTTTATCGTCCCTGATGCTGGTCTGCTGGATGCTGTTGCCACAACCGTTGAGTTGGCCATGAGATGGTGTGTGGGCATAGTACCGGTATGTTCCACAGGATAGTGTCCTCGCTAGTTTGTTAATCGGTGGGGCTGGTGAGGGATTAGCCCACGCTACTTTGGTTGGTTCCATGAGCTCATCAAACAGAGGGAGCATTATGTGGCTGACGTTCCCCACCTGCAACAATTCCAAAGATTGGTTCAGAAGGTGCCGCCTTGATAATTTCAATGAGTATCTGAGGCATCGCCAGCACCAATCTACAGAGCAGAGACGGAAAGGTCTTCATATCCTCTGTTGTTAAAACTGGTGGTGATTCTGAGATGCTGTCACTAGGCGGCGGTGTGAGCGAATCCTCCTGTACTGGTGTTGCCTGTTTAAGTGTTTATCAGTGAACTCCCGCAGGCAGAGGAGTTGTTGTCCCCCCCCAGGAGCTGTAGTAGGAAGTAGCAGTGAGGGGAGCATTCCCAAGGGTTTTGGCTGGGCAGCTCTATTCCCCTGTCTGGTGCAGGGCTGCGGGGATCTGATTCGATGAAGCAGAGCTGGAAATAGTCTCTCTCTCTGCACATGTGCTCAGTGGGGCAGAGTAGGGTCCCTGGTGCCAGTGAGGATCCCTGTGCAGTGGGGGTGGGGCCAGGGGGAACCACCCCTCTACTTGGTGATGGGATGCGGTGAAGCTCGATGGCCAGGCTTGGCAGGGAGCCCTGTATTTGCCATTTGGAGGATCACGGGATGGTAGCACTATTCCCTTGAGGGCTTACGCGATCTAGGGGGTGAGGGGCTGCTTGGCTAATACCCACAGCCGGGGCATTCCATGGCCGCGGAGGAGGGATGTGTGGATTATAGCGGTGCTGCTCGCGCCGGGACATTCATTCCCAGTCTGAGCTCTCTGTGCCAGTCAGCCGCCGGTGCCTTGATCGTAGCGGGAACTAATCCTGGGAGTCTGACGAGTCCGGGGAATGAGCGCGCTGCCTTTTCCCAGGCTCCGGGGGGGCTGTCCCGTACCGCTTCTTGGGCTGGGGGAGGGACGTGCACGCGGGCTGCCTTTTCCCGGGCTCCAGGGGGCTGTCCCGTACCGCTTCTTGGGCTGGGGGAGGGACGCGCACGCGGGCTGCCTTTTCCCGGGCTCCGGGGGGGTGGGGGTGCTGTCCCGTACCGCTTCTTGGGCTGGGGGAGGGACGCGCACGCGGGCTGCGATTTTGCACCGGGCTCCGGGGCTGGGCTGGTGTTTGTTGCCTCGGGGGACTGAGCTGTAATTGGTGCCGTTGCGTAGCCCGCAAGTTCTCCTGGTGCCGCGGGGGCTATTCCTAGTCTGGCGCTTAGGCAGGTTGGATTGGGGTCGATGTTCCTCTGTGTCTGACAGGTGTAGGGGGGAGCTGTCCCATAGTCCAGCGGGCCAGCCACGGATAGTTGTGAGCTCTGTTAGAAGGTGGCTGCTTGCGCCTGGCTCATTCCCCTGGGCGGGCTGAGCCGCCAGTTGCTCCTCCCCATGAACCAGCCGGGGCCCTTGTGGATCTGAGCCGCGAGCTGCAGTTCAAGTCCCTGCTCTTGTGGCTCCGTCTGCTGGTTCCAGCGCCTCATCCAGGCGTCGCGTCCTGCCCGTCCCTGCCGCTTTGAAAGGGCTTTGCAGGCTTTGACCGTTCTTTCCCATCTGACCTTCCCCCGGGCAATCGAGGCACAAGTCGTGCTGCTCTGAGATGGGAAGGGGGCGCTGCACTCGCTACAGGATCGGAAACCTGGTTTCTTGGTCGGCGCTGCCACGATGGCGGGAAGAGCCGTTGGAGCCGGCCCAATCGGGCTCGGCTGCTTCTCTTTCTTAGGTTTTTCTTTTGTTTTTACTATGTGCGGATCTAACAAGAAACTAACTAACTAACTAACTGTAGCGATAGCTACATTGGTTTTCTAAAGACTAATAAGCAGCTGTATCCAAGGCTGCTATCGGGGTCTAAGGAACTGAGGAATGTGCCCCGCCCCTCCCGTGTTCCACATTGGCTCTCGCGAGGGTGTGGCGGGCGGGGGGAGGGGCAGAGGGCACGCCTACAAGGAAGCACAGAGAGAACGGCTCTTAAAGAGACAGTATCCGACCTAGGTAGGGCGTGTGATCCCCATGAGTGAGAATCACATAGCCACTCGAAGAACCCTTATTCTCTCCCCAGCGCTGGGCCTGGCCTTCCCCGACCCACACCTTTCCCCAAAGCCACCCAGCTGCCATGGGGCAGCCTTCCCCAGCCCATCAGCACCTGTAGAGCTGGCTCAGTGCAGGCAGGTGCATTGCTCCCTCCACAATGCAGGGCACTGGCAGAGAGAGGGCAGGAAGCTGGCGGGCAGGGAGAAGGCAGCTGGAGCAGAGCAGAGAGCGTTGGTCTCGGGGTCAGCAGGGGCTGGGCATGTGAGAGGAGACAGGGTCTGGCTGTAGCAAACAGCAACGTCAGGAGGGGCAGGGCCTTTGCTCGTTGTGCCCAGGACCCCCAGCCAGGGAGAGCACAGAGCGCCCCCCCCACCCCCGGTGCAGGCAGTGGGCAGGATGGACAGCCTGTCCAGGGGCCAACCAGGCAGCAGGATGCAGCAGTCAGAGGGCAGTGCGTGCTCAGCCCACACATGCCAATGCTCTCACTGGCTCCTGGCACACTGTCTGCTTTGGCGGGAAGGGAACCTGCTGCAGAAGGCACAATCGTGCAACGGGGGAGGGGGGAGAGCAGGAGTGGGGGGTGGCGCCCTGCCCTAGTGTTTACTCCTGGCACCTTCCCCCCAGCGACATCTCTGGGGGAGGATCACACAGCATGACTTCTGCTTAGCCCCCCAAACTGGGGGTCACGGACAGTGCTGGAGGGCAGCAGCCTGGCACCGTGTCCCCGGTCTGCCCCACGGCCAGTGCACTGAGTGGGGCGTGGCAGCTCCAGTGCAGCAGACAGGCCCTGGGGGATTCTGCGCTGCTCCCAGGTCCCATGACCCAAGCTGGAGAAACCCTGCTAGAAGCTCAGCTTGGCAGAGCTGGAAAGGACTGGCCACTGGGTCTCTGTGTCCATTAGCAGCGATCCCAGCTAGAGAGCCCTGGCCCTGGCTACCCAGCCAATCAGAATCAAGCACAGAGCTGGAAAGGCCTGAGGAACGAGACTCTGGCCCCAGGGAGCATGGTGGGTTTAGAGCCATGGGGTCCCCAGGGGCTCAGGGACCAGACTGCTGGGGCCAAGGTCCTGGCACGGTTTCCTGCCTGGCTCCCATTTAGTGAAGTGCTCCCAGTTGGCCCAGGAAGGCATGAGTCCCCCCCGCCCCCGCCCCCACCCCTCCTGGAAGGCACCTACCT
Organism: Sphenodon punctatus; assembly: GCA_003113815.1. Classification (NCBI taxonomy): domain Eukaryota; kingdom Metazoa; phylum Chordata; class Lepidosauria; order Sphenodontia; family Sphenodontidae; genus Sphenodon; species Sphenodon punctatus. The sequence goes on from QEPC01006384.1 coordinate 557,698, forward strand.
TTCTGCTGTAGGGCCAGCTGGCGTTTGCTCTCAATGTCCTGCAGGGTAGCTGCCAGGTTGCGGGGCAGACTGCCTGTGCCATTATGGGGAGGCAGGGGGCTCTGCACACACAAAGCAGATTGAAGAGAATCGGGGGTGGGAAAGGGCCTCCCCCCATTGGCAAACACCACCCTTCCTACTGTCCCGTCTAGGTGCAGTAGACCCAGACTCTGCAGCTGCTGCTGTAGCCCTGCGAACGCCGTCTAAGCTGGGGAAAGGCAGTTGCGAGCTGTGCTTACTAACCCCCTTAGCACGGGGAGCAGAAGGGACGCCTAAGCCAACTGCCCCAAAGCCTAACTAACCAGTCACTGTGATACAAAGGTTATTTAACTAGGGAGCAATATGCAAAGCTCTATTCAAGAGAATTCATTATAAAAGGCAGCCATCAATTGCCCCTGCAGGTCAGGTGGAAGTGTAAGGGCATAGGCTTAAGTGGTTTAGTTAAGGGGCTATCAGATCTATGTCTATTTTCTAATGTTTAAAAATAATGCTTATTTTTTCCACTCCAATTTTGATCAGCAACAGCCTATTGTCTATAGGCTGAGAACAAGCTATCAGAGAATCCACACAGAATTGGGCCAACAAAGCAATGAGCTACCAGAGAGTCCACTCCATAAATGCCCTGATTTTAGGAAAAGCTTTATTTCAGACATAGTCTGTAATGGGGCAGTAGAGGAGAACATGCCACAAGCAGGAGGGAAGCTTCACGGGAAGTTTGACACTCCGTGTACATCAGGCAAGCCACAGGGGGGAGAGAAATGAAAGTTGGCTGAATTAAAAATGGCAAATTACAGCTGTTTCTGCGGCTCAAGTGGCAGAACTCTGAAAAGGAAACCTGAGGCTCCAGGCTGAAGTCTGGTTTGGGATAGGGGGAAATATTAACTTATTTCTACAACTTTATATCCCACCCCTCCTGAAAAAACAGCTTGGAGCAGCTCACAATTTAAAAAATAAATACAAACAATTAAAACAATTAACAAATTAATAAAAATATAAAATCTCAAAAGGGGAGAGTAACCCCCCCAAGAAAATAAAAACAAAAAACCTCCCATCCTAACCCTCAACCCCCCCTACCTGCCCCCTCGCCAAAAGCCTGAGGGAAGAGCCAGGTCTAAAGGAGGGAAGGGCCGGAGCCACCCGGGCCTCTGCGAGGAGGGAGCAGTCACCGAGAACGCTCTCCCCATTGTGGCCCCTGGAAAACCTGAGGGGCCTCAAGAAAGGAGCCCCCAGCGGCCGCAGGGGCTGCAGCAGAGCCCAGGGAGTCAGGCGAGGGCCCAAGCCGAGTAGGGCTTTAAAGGGCAGCACCGACACTCTGACTGTATCTATGGGCAGCCAGGGCCGAGAGCGGAGTGCCAGGGGAATATGTAAGGAGCCAGGCCGCTGCGTTCTGCACCAGCTGCAGCCTCCGCACTGGCAGTGCTGGCGCAGTGGGACTGGTTGCTTTTTAAAGTTTGCTTTCTTGATGCCTCCTTTATTTACTCAGTCCTGCCTGCGTCTGGGCAATGGGGGTTTGAAGCCTGCACAAATCCATACAACTCATCATAAACCATTGGGCTAAACGCGGGGAGCCGTTTTGCTTTGCCTGAGCTGGGGGGCATATTTGTGTGGAGAGGCCAGTCTGTATTGTTGGAAGGGGGGGAGGGCATTTCTGCATTAATTAAGCCTGAGGGAGGGGCTCCCTCCCTCTTTAGGCACCTGGGAGGTTGGGACGGTGGGAAACCCAACCTCGCTGCTGAAGGCAAAGACCGTGTGCTTCCCCGCCCTGGACGTACCTTGGACGAGGGGCTGCGGCCCAGACTGGCCACACTGAGCTGGGAGGCCGAAGAGGAGGAACTCTTGGTTCGCGAGAGGCTGCAAGCATCACCATCCATCTTGGAGTGATACACCTGGGGCAGAGAGCGAGCGAGAGTGGCACCTGAGAGCAGACCAGGGCCCTCTCCCTTTCTTACCTAGCTACAAGGCCAGGCCCCCCTGGGGTCCTGCCCCTGCTCCCCCCCCCACAACACCAGGCCCCCCTGGGGTCCTGCCCCTGCTCCCCCCCCACA
>QEPC01006384.1:575959-592462 GCA_003113815.1 Sphenodon punctatus
ACGGCTGGACTGGGAGGCACCGGGGAGGGGGCAGGGGGGTCTCCCAGCTGGGAAGGCAGAGACACGGCTGGACTGGGAGGCACCGGGGAGGCGGATCAGGAAATAGACGCAAGCGATACCCACTGGCTTCAGCAGTTCATGTTCACAATCTAACTTCTACGGCGGATCCCATTTCTCTGCCAATCTTAAAATGGCTACAATCCCAGGATTCCTTACTCGAGACAGTTCAAATTCTCTCTATCATGAATCCAAGGAGTCTGGCTGGAAGAGATTCATGGTGGAGATCATTCAGCTCGACTCAATTTCAGTTCCACTGCCCAGCGTCACCCAATCCTGTGTGTAATGAATGGGTTGGGGCTGGGGTTGGTTTCCCTATCTGCGACAGAGATCATGAAACCAACACACGTGTATGATGTAAACACTAAGTTCCTATCTTCTATCCAGATTTGGTGTGTAATAATGTCTAGACCAACAGGGGGTCTGAGCCAGAATGCAAGTTCCAACAAGAGTTTAGAGACTGGAACAGGAAGCTTTGTGAACTCTCCGCAGGCAGCAGGGGAAGAGCGTGATATGGGCAGGCGCAGATTGAATTGAACTCCACAGGCGTCGTGTGCTGGAGGGACAATTCGCTCACTGTAGCTAAATCTTAGTCAGACAAACTGCATTGGAAAACTTCAAAGCCCAGAATACAATGGCTAAAAGACCGACAGCCAAAGTGAATCTTCAACTCCACACATGGAAACTGGGAGAGTTCGAAGGAGCTGAGAGATGAAAGGGAGAGCCTCTTGACCAACAGCGTGCGAGAAACATCTTGGATTACCAAGCAACTGAAGCCAAAGCAAGGACCCGCGCCCAGCTCGGAACAGCAAGGGCTGAAGACTGAGCTTTAAGCACAAAACTGTCTGGGATCAGATTAGCTTGGAATTCACCACGTAAGTGAAACTGACGTTACCTTACATTTTGTTTTATTGCATTCTTGACAATCTTGCACTATATCTTAATCTTGAGTTACAAATTAAAATTCTTGAATTAAGCCTGGTGTGCTTATAAGTGAATTCCAGACACTGGGGTGACAGAGGCTGGAGGAGATTCTGAGTCAGAAACTCAGCCCAACCGGATGAACTATTTTCTGTGCTTTGGGAAGCTCGGAGGCCAAGGCGACAGAGAGAGTTAACTCCTAACGGGCTGGAACAGTTCTGGAGAGAGCGGATTCAGGACGAGCTGTAAGTGGGGAAACGGAGTCACAGCCAGCCTAGATTTGGGGCAGAGAGGTCCCGACCCTATCGCAACAGGGTCCATAGGGAGACCAATGCGCTTTCTGGAGAGTGACTGCACTAGCAGCATTGCAGACCCTCCCAGCTCCAACAGGCAAGGGTCGTAGTCGACCTGGGAAGCCAGTTTGGGTTAAAACAAACAAGGCAGAGGCTGTGGGGAAAGCAGGAGATGAGAGAAAGGTTTGGAGAAGGGAAAACTCCCAGATTCAAAGTGAGAGTGAGGAGGCAACTACAGCCAGGCACCCAGTGTGCTGCACAGCAAGGGGGCGGGGGGAGGTCCTGTGGGGCAGCCTAACGAACCAACTCCCCCACTAAACTTGCTGCGGCAGAGCTGAGCCTCCCCAGCTCACTGGGGGGATTGATCCAGAGCTGCCATTAAACCAACCACTATAGCTTCACTGGAGGCCGGGGAATTTCCCTCAGATCAGAGCTAGTTTTAGGTCTTGTCTTTCCCACCCAGTATCACCAGGCTTGGTGCTGAGCCTATTGTCCGACAACATGAAGTGATTTGGTTGGTTTGAAGCAGCAGGTCTAGGCCCCTGTGGACGGGAATGGGCCCGAGCCCAGCACATCTATCTGACGGGGGGCAGGGAGCATGTCCGTCCGCCTCGGCACGGATCCTGCCCCAGGGCGCGGATCCTGCCTCTGGCAGTCTGTGCCCTGGGAATTGGCTGGCAGGAACTCTACCTGGCTCTTGGTGGCACAGGAGAAACTCAGCCAATGCACCAGCTCCTGCCAACACCCTAGTATTGAATGGGAGCGACCATGCCGCCCAGTGGACTCTTCCCTGGGCCGTGCAGCGGCCCCAACTGACCCCCAGGTCAGCCCCACAAACAGGGCAGCGATTCATGCTCTTCCTGAGGTGGATGGGAGTGGCTGACTGCACTGGGGCATGTGCCAGTCCCACAACGGGGGAAGGGCAAGCTGCTCCTAGGATCTTGCCGCCCCACAACTACAGAATTGTAGGCTAAATAGTCATTGAATGGGGATTTATTGCTCACAGCCAATCAGGCTGTAGGGACGGGCGAAGGCTTCTGGTAGCCCCCCCATCACCCGGGCAGCCCTTGGGATCATCGGCTGCCCAGGGGACGGAAGAAATTCCACCCGCCCGGCTCCTTTCTCGGTCCATGGGGAAGCAGAGTGGGCGGGAGGGGTGCCCAGTGAGCAAGCGCAGCCCCTACGGCCTTGCCGCCCCCAATACTAATCCAGAGTCACTCTCATCCCAGGCACGATGCAGGGCAGGGAGGGGGGATCTGGAAGGGGTTTCAGAGCCCGGCTGGGATGCCTTTCCTGCTGCCCCCCTCCTGCCCCACCCCGCCCGCCAAGCCCCTGTACTCACGGAGCAATCCCGAGTCACTCTCATCCCACACACAATGCAGGGCAGCCTGGCACCCCTAGCCTCTCCCCCACCCCCCGGGAGACGTGACCGAGCAGAAGCGAGACAGACTAATTACAGAGCGGGTGCCAGGCCACACACCCCACCTCAAGCTATTTCTGGGCCAGGCATCAGGCCAGATGAACACAAACAGCCGCTCCAGGCTGAGCAGCCGCCCAGGGAGCCCGTGGGGGGGGGGGGAGGAGGGCTGGGCTCAGGACTCCTGGGTTCTTTTGAAAGAAAGCATGGGAGGGGAGCTAGAGACCAAGGCACCTGGGTTCTATTCCCAGCTCTGGAGCCTTAACGGGGGTGGGCGAGTCAGGGTCCTGGGAGGGGGATCTGCCAGGTACAGGAAGTGGGCAGAGGGTGCACCCAGTCCTTCCCGTGCCGGCTGGCTCTGCTCGGTCCGGGCAGAACCTTCGAGCCACCGCTCTGCCCCCACACGGCCCATCTGCACAAGGGCTCCAGTGCCTGCTCCGCCTCCTCCCATGGGTCTCAGAAATGCAGCCGCTTGCCGGTGTGGGGGGCAGGAGACACAGGCCCCCAGGTCAGTCACGGCTCGGCGTAGCTAATTAGCAGCTGCCCCCGGGGTCTCTATTGCTGGGAGCCCCGGATCTCCTTGCCCAGGACAGCTCAGTGGCGCCTGGGCTTGGGGGCCTGCTCTTTGGAGGGGATCCCTCTCTTTCCAAGGGGCTGTGTTCGAGGCCACACGCTGCTCCAAGTGGGATCGGCCCGGAGGGGCTGCCTGGATGCAGGATGAGGGCAGTTACAGCGTCCCCAATAGGGGGCTCCGCCCCAGCGCGCCTGCACCTCCCGCTCAGCTCACGAGTGGGGCCCAAGACAGCCATTGCTTCACCGACTCCAGAAAGGCGGGGTTCCCCAGCTAGAGATGTCTCCCATTCCCCATCCGCTGCTCCCCAGGGGCCCCAGCCCGCGGCCGCCCCAGGGGCCCCAGCCCATCCGCTGCTCCCCAGGGGCCCCAGCCCGCGGCCGCCCCAGTCCGCTCACTCACCAGCCGTTCCATCTCCTGCTCGCGCAGCCGCTCCTGGCGCTGGCGCCGATGATACTCCAGCAGGTCCCCCTCGTTGTCGCTGATCTCGGAGATGCTGTTCTTGCGCTCCCGCATGGCCCCGCTGGGCAGCCGCAGCTCCCCTGACAGCTTGCGGTGGAGGCGGGGGCTCTGGCGGGGCGAGGTGGAGGGCAGGGTGAGGGAGCCCAGGCTGTAGGCTGGGCTCAGGCCAGCGCCACAGCTGGCTTTACGCAGGGCTGACTCTCCAGGCAGCAGGGTGGGGGACGGGCTGCGACCGCGCAGGCACGAGGAGAGGTCCTCAGGGTGCTGCTTGCGGCGAGTGCGGGGGCTCTCTGGGACCTTGGTCTGGGCAGGGGGCGCTGCCCGGCGGGAGAGGGCAGGGCTGTGGGGGGGGAGCTCCCGCAGACACTCCACAGGCCGCCTGCCCAGCCGAGGGCTCTCGGGGGGCGGCAGAGCTCGCCCCACCTGATTGATGTGCACAAAGCCCGCCGTCTCGGCAGGCTGGAATACTCTGCCCTCCCGGAAGGGGCTGGGCGGACGCTCTTGTAGAGCTGCCATCTTGGTCCGTGGGGTGGAGGGCGACTGGAACTTGGGTGCCAGGCGGGGGCTGCTGGGGGGCTGTGCCCGGGGGACCCCTGGCACATAGTCGCTGAGGGTGACGGACATGATGGGCACCAGCAGCGGGTTCTCCATGGGGAGCAGGTCCCTACGGCTCGGGGGGCTCTCGTGCATGACCCTCGGTGCTGCCACTCGGGCTGAGCTGCTCAGCAAGTCCACGCTGGGACCCCCTCCGGGGGGCTGCATGGCATGGTTGTAGCTGGAGGAGCGGACAGGCACCACGGGCGGGATGGCGGTGGCGGGGCTGCTGGGCGAGGGGCTGGTGCAGCTGCCGCTGCTGGCAGGAGAAGAGAGAGGAGAGAAGGGCGGCGAGGCGTTGTCGTAGCTGGAGCCCACAGACAGGGCGCCAGGGCTCAGGGGCGGCGACAGCAGGTGGCGCCCAGTGCCGCCATTCACCACCCCGGGAGAGCCCGGCGAGCGGGCACTGGCGGGGAGCTGCTTCCCAGCGCCAGCTGCCTCCTCCAGCACCAGGGAGTCCATGATGTCCTGCAGGTCCCGCTCGATGGAGCTGACCAGCGCGCTGTGGCTGGGCCGGGAGCCCTTGGCCACCTCATTCAGGGACAACGGGTGGTTTCCATTCATCAACCTGGCCGACTCTGCAGAGAGACAGGGGCAGTTAGTGGGGCCTGATGCAGTCACTGCCAGGAGCCAGGCTGCTGCTGCCCCTTCCCCCCTCAGCCCCACAGAACAATAGCCCTCGCTATGAAACCAGCCCCCAATTCATGGCCCTTGGGTCAAGGGGGTGAGAATCCCGTTCCCCCACCCCCCTGCAGCTTATCTGCACTCAACCCCCCACCCAGGGCAGCCCTTTCACTGGCCCTGACCATTGCTGGGGTCAAAGCCGGAAACACAAGCCTAGTCTCCAGTTAGCACCCCCTGCCTCTCTTCAGCTGGAGAGCAAACAGCAGCAGTTGGGATTCCGGCTCCATGGAGCTGAGCAGGAAGTCATGAAGGAAAACCAAATCAACTATCCAGGGTTTTTCTAGCTCACCATCATCTGCCTTTCCCCAGTCTCTCACACTTTGGGGGACACACTCCTCTTGGGAACATTTCCTGGGGCTCAGCTCCCTGTTGAATTGCACCCCCTGACAGAACCCTGCTCCCTGAGAAATGCCCTTGTCCCCAGCCCCCACTGTGGCCGGGAGCCATGCGCCCAGCAGAAGGCTCCCTCCCTGCCCACATCCGCCTTACCCCCTCCCTCCGCTCCTTCAAATCCCTCCTCAAGACCCACTTTTTCCTCGCCGCCTTTCCCAGTGCCTGCTAGTCGTTCCCCATATACTCACTGTCTGCCCTCCTCTGCTGACTGCTGCAACCAACCTGATTGTAACCAAGCCAAGCACACGCACCCGAGACTTCGCATCCGCCTGAATGTTTGTCTGTCTTCTCCCGTTTCCCCCACTGTCCCCTCTCCCTGTCTCCCCCTCCTTGTCTTTTAGATTGTAAGCCACCGGCAGGGACCGCGTCTAATTCTATGTTTTGTACAGCGCCAGGTACATGACCGGCGCTATCTAAATGTTTATAATAATAATAATAATAAGGCTCTGCTCAAATCGGTGTGTTTTATAAGCAGGAGCCCCCGATATTCCAGCCTGCACAGAGCGAGGCAGACACGCTCCCAGGACAGTTGTGGACAATAATCTGGGTTAGATGGATAGTGGAGAAGTCAGGAAGAGACTCCATCCCAGGCTGGGCCAGGGATTGGAGTAATTACGCCTCTGCCGGCAGGGCCAGCCTTAGGATTTGCGAGCCTCTCCCTTGGGGGAACCTCTGCGCTGCCCTGTTCATGTTTGGGGCCCCACTGAGTGGGAGCGGTGCCCCCACAACCCATCCTGGTGCAAACCGAGGCCACTGCGGGGCCTGGGACAGCCCCGTCTGCTGGGAAGAGAAGCGGGACTGGCCGGGTTTGGAAGAGGCACGGCCACAATAGCCTAATACGGATTGAACACCTGTGGGCGGGGGCGGGCGGGGGGCAGAACTTGGAGACCACACATTCACAGACCTAAGGACTAATCCGAGATGAAAGGTTACAGATTAGAAATATTCTGGACGGAAGGAGTTGGAGGGTGATAAATCCAAATCCGAGCTAGGAGATTCCTTCTCTGTCATGACCCATCGGCATAACTGTAAACTGAGAACTTGACCCTAAAAACATAAGAAGTGCCAGACCGGGTCAAACCAACAGCCCATCCAGCCCAGCATCCTGTCTCCGACAGTGTCACAGTCAGTGCCAGATCGGGTCAGACCAACGGTCCATCTAGCCCAGCATCCTGTCTCTGACAGTGGTCAATCGCGGTGGCTTGGGAGAAGCCCCCAACAGGTCACAATGGGGGATCCATTCCCTCTTGTTTCCCCCCAGCTCCCGTCAACGTCTTTGTGTAGAAAGCTTTCAACGTTAAGTTTTTTGTGCGCTCCCTTTGCTTAATTTATGGCCAGAGCCAAATGCTGCTCAGTGAGCAGCCGCCCCCAGGGACCCCAGCATCAATGATCTTTGGGGGCCTCTGGACACAGGCCCCTGTAGCAGGAAGAAGGGGGGACCATGGCTGGGGGCAGCCTGCAAGGACACAGGGGCGGGAACTAAGTCACAGCTGTGCCTGGAGCCGCCGTGAGATTCAGGGAACACGACACCCAGGCTGCCCCTTCAGGCCCAACCCAAGGCAGCAGCCTCGACTCCTTGCGCAAGGAGCCCAACCAGCCCATCCCAGCGGCTGGAGAAGCCACGCCCCCTGCTGGCCCCCTTTCTCCTGCAGACACCAAGGGCCCAAGCAGGCTGGCTCCCCCCAAGCCCCAGCCACATCCCAAGGCGAGCCCGTCCCCCACCTGCAGGGGAGATGCGCTGCTGACCTGCTCCTCGCCCAGGCGGGCAGGCAGGGCAGGAGCCAGCCGGCAGCATGGAGACAGCAGCCCCGCGTGTCACAGGCACTTACAGCCCAGCCGGGGTGGAGCCAGGGCCCCAGGAAGGCTGGGCTGGCTCCCTGCGAGCTGAGCGCGCAGGATTCATGGGCAGTTACTGCAGGAGATGGGACTGACTGACAGGCCAGGGCTCCGGTTACTACCCTACCCACCTCCGCCTGCACCATTATCATCGCCTCGGGTCCCGCGAGCAGCAGCCTGGGATCCCCGTGCACTCCGCAGGCAGGACCCCCGCTAACTACAGGGGGAGGCACCAGAGACAGAGCCCAGCGCTCCCAGAGCCTGGAGGGGGCTTGGGGCAGGCATCTCCCCCCCCCCCCCCGACTGCAGCCGCCAGCACAGAGTCTCGTTTCCCCCCTGAAACGAGTAGGTTCTGGGTAGGTTCCGCCCAGGTGTGTAAGGAGAGACCAAACCGTCCCAGCCAGCTGCGAGGCAGGGCACAGCCAGGGCGGATCCTGTGCATCCCTGCTCCCCTTCCCCCACTGCCAGGGCAGCTCACGTCCTAGAGGGGTGGCCGATGCGGGAGCAGCTCCAGCTCGATGCTCACCCCCATGGTGCACGTGCACCTTGCATGCCGAGGGGAGGCTCCGCTGTCTGAACGACCTACGAGAGCCCTTCTTGCTCAGCCTCCACTCAGCCCTGCTCGCTGGGGCTGGCCTGGGAGTCCACACTTCCCCCAAGGACTCCGCAGGCAGGGAGCCAGACCCACACGGCACTGAGAGGCAGCAGGATAAAGGCCCCTTTCGCAGAGCGGCTGCTGGGGCACACGGGGGAGCAGCCTAGCCAAGGCTCCTGCACACGCAGAGGGGCGGCCTGGGCTGCCACCCACTGCTAAGCGCCCCAGGGAACCAACGGGCAGGGAAACCCTCTCTCACTCAACGCACAATTCACTTGTTGCCAGAGGACGCTGTGAAGCCAGTAGCAGGGCTGGCTTTAAACAGGACTGGAAACGCTCTTGGAGAACAGCTCCATTCATGGCTAGTAAGTTTTATCTACTTTGTTTTTGGTCGCAATGGCCAATGGCTACGCTAAATTAAAATTAATTTATTATTATTATTAATGGCTGGTCAGAAGACAACCTCTATCTGTTGGGAGCTGGGTGTGAACAGCCAGGAACGGATCACTCCATTATGACCTGAGGCTACTGTCGGAGACAGGATGCTGGGCTGAATGGACCATTGGTTTGACTCAGTCTGGCCCTGACCAACATTGTTGGAGACAGGATGCTGGGCTGGATGGACCATTGCTCTGCTCCATCTGGACCAGACTGCAACACTGTCGGAGACAGGACGCTAGGCTGGATGGACCATTGGTTTGACCCATTCTGGTCCTGACTGTGACACTGTCGGAGACAGGATGCTGGGCTGGATGGACCATTGGTTTGACCCATTCTGGCACTGACTGTGACACTGTCGGAGACAGGACGCTAGGCTGGATGGACCATTGGTTTGACCCATTCTGGTCCTGACTGTGACACTGTCGGAGACAGGATGCTGGGCTGGATGGACCATTGCTCTGGCCCATCTGGCACTGACTCTGCTGCAATGTTTTCAAGCAACGTGGGGCGGTGGAGCAGAGCGAGTGTCCCGCTGGCCACAGCCCCACCGCACGGCCAGGGGAAGTCAGGGGAGACCGATCGAATTCTGCTGGAGAGGAGCTCAGTGCTGCCGGATGCCTCGGACAGGCTCTGCTGAGAACGACTGCCCAGAGCCCGTGCCGGTCGGCGACCAGACATTCCCGGAGTGCCCATCCCCTTGGCGTCTGAGCACCAAAGAGAAATGGCTCCGGTCTGTCCAAGGAAAGCTCCTCAAAGGTGCCTGGCAAGTGCCAAGCAGCTCCCCGAAACCCATCCCCCCCATCCTATAAACAAGACTCTGCTCTGCTTCACCTGCCTCCCCCCACCCCCATTCCTGAGGGCATGGCTGGGGCAGAATGGGGGGGGGGGCATCACGGCCAGAGCGCCCCCCTATCGCACGCTTGTCCACCCCCAGTGGGGAGTGCAGGTCGGTCGGTGAGCTCACACCCGCCTGCTGTGAATGCAGAGGGAGAAACGGGGGGGCCAGGGCACTGAAGAGCAAGGCCACGTGGTAGTTGGCAAGCTGCTCGCACATGCAGCCTGGCAGTCCAGCCCAGGCAGGTGGGCACACAGCACAGTAGCTGCTGCCAGGGCACCGATGGCAGGCACCCCATCCCCACGCACGTGGGCACCACAGCCCCATAGCCTGCCTCTGCCAGGGGACAGAACTAAGCTCCCACTGGATCCTCCATCAGGCCTGGTCTTTGGCACAGGCGGGGCAGAGCCAATCAGCAGAGCTTCCCTCAGCAAACCTCATCCTCCGGACTGGACCGGGCCGGACGGGCAGCATCTACTTGGGGGAAAGAGCTGCCGTCTCGGGCAGGCAGGGATAGGGGGCTTAAATATCGGCTCCCAAAACAGGGTGGGCACAACCCCAGTCAGGCTCAGCTCCTAAAGGGCACGGGGCTAAGGGGTCCTGCAAGGAACGGGGAGTGAGCCGGCAGAGAAAGGGGAACTAGCTCCACGTTCCGGGGTAAATAAATCCCTTTTCTGAGCCCGAAGAGCCACTTCGGCTCCGCCCAGAGGCGGGCGCTGTGCACCAATGCTGGAGCCCAGATCTGCTGCCCCGCCCCCTCCAGGAACCCCTCCCCAAGAGCTGCTGGCATGAGGTCGTCTGCCACTCCCCGAGAAGGGTGCTCTCTGCCCTACCTGTTGCGAGTGCGTATGGGGCTGTGGGGCTGGGCCCCCCACTTGGGATCATACTCTTCATCCACTTGGCCTCAGCTGGGTGATTGAACCGCAGGAAGGTCGACTGGCCCAGACAGATCATACACCCTGGGGGGAGAGAGAGACACACACGGGGGTTAGAGCAGGCTGGGGAGATGGGTGCTGGCCAGAGAGCAGGAGGGCTGCCGCCTCCGGACCCCCAGCTGAGCCCCCAGGACGTAAAGCAGCCCTAGATGAGGGGACACTAAGGGCTGGCTGTCTCCTTAGGGAAGGAGCAGAGCAGCAAGACGCTGCGCATGCAACTGCCTCCCCCAGGAGAGGGGGCTCGGCGTGCCGCGAGAGCGGAGCAGGCTGTACCCAGCGCCAGGGGGGCACGGGGCGTGGCAGCCGACACACACACCGCAGGAGTCGAGAGAGGGCACCCGCAGGAGTCGAGAGAGAGCTCCAGACAGCAACCACCGACAAGCCAGCCTTTACCCGCAGCTTCTGGGCCAAGCCAAGCCCCAGGCCGGCCCCAGGCAGCAGCGTGGAATGGGGCAGGGCAGCTGTGCCCAGCCAGGCATGTAAACCCAGGCCCTGCACAGACACGTCCAGGAGCCATGGCCTTAGCCTGACCCCAGCGCAGGCAGCTGGCTGCCATCAATCCAGCAGGAGCTGGGCCCTGCAGCCCCTTGAGGGCAGGCCCCGGCCCAGGGCAGCCGTGGGGGCTGGGCTGGCAGTGCCAGCGTGTGCAGGGTTTCCATCATGGCTCCGATGGCAGCACGGCTGGAGGAGAGAACTCCTTCCTGGGGCTGGGCTGGGCGCTGCCTCTTCCTACCCCACTCTCTTCTTCGGCCGGCGATTCAGAGGCCCCCGGTCTGTTCCTGGCTCCACAGGGGAGAAGTCTCCCCGATACAAAGGGAGCTCCATGGGGCTGGGACTAGGAGCTGCCCCTCCCCTACAAGGGCACTCAGAGGGACCGGGAGGAGGCCGAATCAGCTGGAGGGAGCTGCACCCTGGAGCAGGCCCCGCCCAGGGAGATCGGCTGCCGGGCTCCAGAGACCAGGTGCAAAGCCCCTCCTCCCTCGGCCAGCCCAGGGCCAGCCAGCCTCCCCCTGCTCGCCAGCCGCTGGAAAGCACCAAGCTGCTCCAGGCCTAGGACGGGGAATGGGCCAGTGCCAGGACGCCGGCTTGGCACACTAGCCATCCTGGTGCAGGGAGAGCGCGCCTGCCAGCCCCCAAGCGCGCCCGCCCACCCCCGAGCGTGCCCCCCAGCGCGCCCCTCAGCTGCTGAGTGCGCCCCCCAGTCCCCGAGCGTGCCCCCCAGCCCCCGAGCGCGCCCCTCAGCTGCCGAGTGCGCCTCCCAGCCCCCGAGTGCGCCCCCCCTGCCCCCGAGCACGCCCCCCCTGCCGAGGCTTTGTTAGAAGCAGGGGCCTTAGCCAGCCCTGGGGCCTGCTGATTCCAGCGGTCAGACTCCGGGGCAGGGGACACAGGAAGGCTTATTACCAGGCCAACTTGGGATGCTTCAGGGCAAGGGGGTGCCCCCAGCCTGGATTCCAGCAGAGCTCCTCTAAATGCTCCATGGCCCCCTCTCTGCAGTCCCATCCCAGAGAGAGCCCTGCGCGCGCGCACACACACTGCACGCGCACACTGCACGCGCACATGCACACGGTGTGCACGCACACAGCACACACTGCACACACGCGCACGCACCCGCACACACACTGCGCGCGCGCGCGCACCCGCGCACACACTGCGCGCGCGCGCGCCCCCACGCACACACTGCGCGCGCGCGCGCACCCACGCACACACTGCGCGCGCGCGCGCACCCACGCACACACTGCGCGCGCGCGCGCACCCACGCACACACTGCACGCGCGCGCGCACGCACACACTGCACGCGCGCACGCACGCACACACTGCACGCGCGCACGCACGCACACACTGCACGCGCGCACGCACGCACACACTGCACATGTATGCACACACACGCACTGCGCGCACGCACACACTGCACGTGCGTGCACACTACACGCACACTGCACGCACGGCAGGAGCCAGGCCAGTGCCCAGCTGCCATTCATCAGCCTCCATCTGGGGCCGCGAGAAGCTGTTGGGTCCGAGGAGGCTGGGGCGCTCCACTCTGGAGGAGTTACGGCCGCTGGCGGAGAGGGGAAGATCCTAGAGGTTTGCAAAATCATGAGGGAGATCATGACCATGTCCTCAAAGCACTAGAAGGGGAGGACAGCCCCCCGCAATTGAATCAGCTGGCAGTGATTCAAACCACCCCCAAGAAAGTCTTTGTTCACCCAGCACACAATTAAGCCAGGGGACTCATCACTGGAAGGCCCCAAAAAGAGTTCCTAAAAAGTTCTTCGAGGCTAGGCCCATCTATGGCTCTAAGGCAGGAGGGAGACCTCCGACGGTGAGTAACAGGAACGAATCACTGGGCACTTCTCCGAAACCCAGCCTGCTGGGCAGGCCAGGCCAGGCCAGGCCGTTGCTCTGACCCCGCAAGGCACCGCAGAGGAGAGTCTAGGCTCGCACAGGCATGAGCCCGGCCTGCCAGGAGGGCCGGGCACCGGTCGCCAGGCCACAGGGTGTTCCAGAACCCCGGGGGCACTCGGTCTGCCTCCACCAGCTACGATGCAGCACAGGCAGCTTCCCACTAGGAAGAGGCCTGAAGACTCGGGCTTTAAAAGCCTTTGTGCACTTGCCTCTCAGCAGCCAAAGCCCCCCTCTCTCCCAGGCACCGAGCACGTGGCAGCCAGAGAGGGAGCTGGGAAGCTTGCTCCCCCCCAGACCTAGGGGCTGAGCAGCAGGGTTCAGGCCTTGGTGGGGGAGAGCCTCAAGTCCAACTCCTGGCACAAAGGGAGGAGTAACGGAAATCTTCTGAAAGACTCCAGGGAGGGAGACGGCGGAGCCTCGCCATCATTTTAACCTAAACCCCTCAGTGAGGAACGACGCGTCTTCCACAGGAGCTGAAACCGGTTAGCCCCTCCCCCTTGGTCTTCCCTTCTGGGAGCTAAACCGACCCACTTCCGTCAGCCGCTCTTCTCATTGGCCCCTGCAGTCCAGACCCAACCCTCTTCCGCCACCAGAACTGGACAAACCCCTCCAGCCAAGGCCAAGCCGGCAGCAGGACTACAGCTGCCTCCTCTGCAACGAGACCATTCCAGACCTTCCTTGGCGGCGCTGCTGCCCGCTCCGTTGTCAATGGCTACTGCGTAGCGTGCAATGATTTCTATACGGCTTTACCATACAGTCTTCATCCCAGTTCTTCAATTTATCAAGATCAGTTTGAATTTGAATTCTGTCCTCTGAAGTGTTTGCAGCCCCTCCTGGTTTAGTGACATCTGCGCATTTGGGCTTTTGGTCGCCAGGACTTGCACAACCATGCACAGCACCCGTGAGGTAGCGCGAATACCGAAACGCCTTCCGCTAGGGCGGGCTGCCAGCCCTCGGGGATCTTCTGGCTTGGAACCTGTGGCCAGTCAGCCTTGTACACAGCAGAGCCTGGGCTGGACTTCCAGACCCCTTGTTCAGGGCAAGCTCTAAGGCAGGTTTGCAGCCGATGCCTCTCCTTGACGGTCTGGAACTCGGGGGGGGGGGGGCTACCTGACCCAAGGCACCAAATCTAGAGAATGCCCCTGGAAGGACCGAGATGCGCTATCAAGAAGCTTTATAAAGCAATCGGAGACAAAGAAGAGGAATTCATTGATCAACTTGGAACCAATAGGCAACTGCTACAAAAGCAAGGGACTGCGCGCAGCAAAGATCCATTGAGGCGGACAGAGAGAGAGACTAAGACTGAACCATTCGGAACAGTACGGTAGAATTGCATTATTTTTATATGTATTTGTTTACTGCACTTTTGACATAATCTTGTGCTGTATTTTAATCTTGATTCACAAATTACAATTCTTTTAACTAAGTCTGCTGTGCTTGTGTGAATTCCGGACATCAGAGTGACAAAGGGGAGGGGATTTCTGAGTTAAAAGACTCAGACAAACCTTGTAATTCATGTCTGTGCTTTGGGAAGCTCAGAGGTAATGGTGACAGAGAGGGTTAACCCCTTGTGGGCTGGAAGTGTTCTGGAGGGAGCTGGTCCAGTGGGTGCTTAAGTGGGGAAACTGAGTCACAGCCAGCCACGAGCGGGGCAGAGAGCTCCCAATCCCATCAGAGGAGCACCAGCTCAGCTTTTTATGGCCCTTCCTCCTAAAAGCCACCAGGGTTAATTAGCCCACTATCCCTTCTCCATTAAACCCTTCCAAGGCTTGCCCCAATACCTGCTCCAGGGGAAGGCATCCCCGCAAGGACTTAACCAGCCTAACCAGCTACTAAGAAGGACAGCTAAAGGTAAAGATTAGAAGATTGTGAGCCTTACCCCCCTGCTGAACTGGTTTGGGGGGGGGGGGGGACAGAAAAACCATTGTTAGGCAGACCGAGCATTTTGTTGCTAAGGTAACACCCAGGTGGGATCTGAAACCAGCTCAGAATAACAAAAGGAGCAGGAGGGGGAAGTGACCCGATCTCCCTGCAAAGAAAAGAAGAGATAGGATCTCTACACTCCTCTTTTCCATTTAGACCAGAGAGTAAGTAGCTTGCAGGAGAGGCTGCACAACCATGAACTAGAGACTTTTCAATTCACTAAAGGGACTGAGCCCAGCCTCAACACCAAGGCCGCGAGAAACTCTGATGGACCTAGACTAAGCCTTAGGGTAAGAGGACAGTTAGGGAACTTCAGCGGATTTTAGAATGCGTTTGCTTTATATTTGATTTATTGACTTGCACCAGCTGATCAGCCGCCTTATACTTGTATGTACTAAATGTATTTTTTATAACCAAGCCTAGCGTGCTTGTGGGTTTATTTGGCCTTGGGGGGTTCACTCAGGGGGCACCCTACCTAGGTGAGAGTCTAGACGGACCTTTTTATATGACAACTCCACCGTGGAGTCTTCCAAGCTACGGGCGGCCAGAGATGGTTCTCTGAGTTACAGCTGGGCTGGGAGAACAAGGGGAGGCGTTTCTGGGGGTGCGGACCTCCGAAAGCTCCCTGATTGCGGTGAGGGTTTCTGATCACTTGGGAACCCACGCGAGCACAGGCAACTGGGTTGCGGCTGGCTTAGTGGGCATTTGGGGGACAGAGTGGGACCCCGATCTCGGTGACAGTGGCGAGCCAGGCCAGTACTCTGGGGTACCCCATTTGAACCCCGTAAAACGCTTAAGAGCAGCATAAAGAGCCAAAGGGACTAGCCCAGACTAGCCCGCTTGGAAATTCAGATAGCAGCACGTGTGAGCGTTGCAGAGCAGGGCTCCGACACGAAGAGGCCACCAGGTGGCAGCAGAAGGCTGAACTGATCCTTTAGTGCAAAGCAGGTTTTTTTTGTTCATTTCAGGTATAGGGACAGTGAACAAAGCTGGCTCAGAGCGTCAGGGGGCTGAAAAAAATAAAAAAGGAACAGCTTATTACTGAATGCAACAGTGGAGAGATAGACCCATCTGGACTTATGTAGAACGGATGAGACAGGATACCCGGAGTCATATGCAGCAACAGCTACGAGAGGATGCATCCTCCTCCCACGACCAAGGAGGACGACTCCGAGGAGGAAGAGACAAGGACCATCAGCAAAGAGCTCCTGGAGTTAAAAAAACTCCTGTGGGAACAGAAACGGGAACGGCAAAAGATGGAAATGGAACGGAGGCGCCTGAGGCTAGAACACGAGGAAAAAGACAAACAACGGCAGCACAAATTGCAAATGGTGAGGGAGAGAGGGAAACTGCCCCCCAGAGAGAATCCAGAGCCAGTCAACCCCACCAACCCAAGAGAACAGCGCATCCAACATTACACACAGCTAATCCCACCGTTCGAGGAGAAGACGCGCATCGAGGAATTCTTCTCCATGTTGGAGAAAATCTGCAGCCACAGCGAGGTCCCAGCAGAGCTGTGGGTGCCTGTGATTGCCCCGAGACTGATGGGTAACGCATTGTCGGTGTATAATACACTAGAGGGTTCGAAGAGAGCAGAGGGATCAAACGGTAACATTACTTTTCAATGCCTTAAAGTGTCTGTTTTAGCTCTATATGAAGTGACACCAGAAGTGCATAGAGAGCGTTTTAGATCTCTTAAACTTGAGGGGGTCACCTGACACCCACAAGGAACATGCATGTAAATTGCAAGGTAACTTGCTTAAATGGGTTAAGGGAAAGAATGTAAAATCTTTTGAAGAAATGTTAGAACTAGTTGCTTTAGAACAGTTCTTGAATGCGGGTTCTGTACCAGTGAAATCACGGGTTCTAGAGAGAAAGGTGATTACGCTTGAAAAGGCAGCTGAGATTGGGGACGAGTATGTGTGTACCAGGGCCCAGTTTCAAGCCAAGGGTCCCAATCAAAATCCCAGGGCAAGAAGAAATATAACCCCGATTACAAAAGAGGCTTCCGACCTAAACAAACCAGGGAGGGCCACGAGGCCCCCCAAGGGGGTGGAGGGGGCCAAGGGGGAAACAGACCCCAACAGGAGGGACCCAGCAGCTCTCCCCAAAACAAGCCCGGGGGAGGACCAGGGGGACGGAG
>QEPC01006384.1:631386-643854 GCA_003113815.1 Sphenodon punctatus
ATTTTAATCCCCCGCCCATTTATCTATTTATTACTGTTTTCTAGCCCTGTTTTTTTGATGTATTTTATATTTATATTTTAACTGAATTTTAATTGTTTTTATTGTTGTTAGCCGCCCCGAGCTGCATTGCAGGAGGGGGCGGGATATAAATCTGAAAAAATAAATAAATAAATGTATGTTGGTTTCCTGATCTTTATCACACAAGATTTGTGTGCTGATGTGGATACGTGACAGTGAAGGGATTCTGTGTTCATTTCTGTGCTTTGGGAACCTGTGGGGGGTGGGTGACAGAGGGAGTCAACCCCTTACCGACGGGAACAGTTCTGGAGTGAGCTGGTCTAGGTGCTGTAAATGGGGAAACAGTCACAGCCAGCCAACCCCATCACAGAGAGGGCACTGAAACAGGTCTCCAATGCCCAGCTGGCTGATGCAGTCATTGTGGAACCTGTTGGGATACACACTGCATGGGGGGTGGGGGGCAATGAAGCGGGAAGAGGGAGGTTGAATTTAGCTCCCCATCTTTATTCTTTATTTTGAACCAGTCTCAGCCGGGGCAGCAATGTGCTCATCATAAGCTAGGCTTGGTTTTTGTCTGCTGTCACCCAAGTTTCCGTCACCTGCTCGTCATATTGGAGAAACCAGTTGGCATCACCATCTTGTCTGGCTACAGGTAGTTCCCGAAATGAAAACCAAAACCACACGCACAACCCTCTGTCTCGCACAATGCTTGCCTGATTGCTCCAGCTCTCGGAGGGGAGTTCCAGCAGCCGACGCCGGCCACGTCACTTTTAAAGTTCCTGCATATTGGTGCGGAGTTTGGGGATATTTTCTGTTCTGTCTTGCCCCTGTGACGGGATTGGGAGCGCTCCCCCCTCCCCCCCCCCACACACTCTGGGCTGGCTGGGACTGTTTCCCCATCTACAGCCCCAGCTCCCTGCAGAACTGCTCCAGCCCATCAGAGGTTAACCCTCGTCACCTTTGCCTCACTTTCCCAAGGTTTGTCAGTCTTGAAACCCAGAAGAAACCTTCCCATGTCACTCTGATCTCAGGAATCGGTTTGCAAGCACACCAGCTTTAGTGAAATTTAATTCCAGAATTAAGATTAAACTACAGAGCAAGATTGTCAAGAGGACAATAAACAATAACGCAATTCTACCTTACTTGGTTAGTTCTAGGCTAATCTTACCCTGCTCCGTCTCACTTAGCCGCGATGGGCTTGGTCTGGGCCACGTTCTTCTTCCTTGCAGGTTAGAATGAAAACGGCTCAAGGAATCCTCTCCTTTCTCAGCTGATGGGTCTCGCCAATACTTTTCTCCCCCCTTCCAGGCTTTCCCTTTGCGCCGACACCCCTCTCAGACAGAGGGGCTGGCTGCTTTGGGGCTCACAATCCATTTTGTAATTTCCCTTCCATTACAAACTCACAATGTATTCTCATTTCATCGCTTTCATAGTTTCCCTTCAGTATTTCATGTTTTACATTCCTCTCCTACTTTTTCTATGACACCACACATGGGCCTGTGTGTTAACCCAGAGTACCCATGTATGTGACATGTATGTTGGTTTCCTGATCTTTACCCCAGGCAAGGCCTAGGTACTGCACCAGGAGTGACAGAAATCCCCCCTTCTCCTAACCCCAAAGAGGAAGCAAGTCCCTGATGCTAGGATGCTTTGCCCGGCGGCCAGTGAACCTGCCACTGCCCAAACACTGGAAGGATAAACACGCCCCAATTAAAAGCAAATCAACTCAGACATAAATAGACCTATTTATAGTTGAGATTGCATCAGACAGTGGCCACCCAGCCCCGCTCAGTTCTCCCCCCCGACCACCCACTTGGCTGGATTCACTCATCTTCCTGGGCCTCCTTCTCCAACACAAACAGTCAGCTCAAGGGCCCAGGTGCGCTCTGGAGCTGGGTGGGGAATGCAGACACAAGCAATTCTTCTCCACCGCCCCCAGGCAGCTCCAGCCCCACTCAGGAGCTATAGGATTGGGGGGGGGGGGGGGGGGAAGCTGGCCTTTTTCTTACTAACTCAGCAGACAAGCAGGTATAAGCTTTAGCTGGATTGGGGCGCGTCGCTGCCCACCAGCTCCCGGCTGTCGGCGGTGCCAGATGCCTTGGAGGGACGATCTGCCCCTCCCCTTTAGAGACCAGGGTTAGCCCCGCTGCCCCAGCAGCTGGGCCCTCGTTCAGCCTCTCTCTCCCAGCCATCCATAGAAATGTCCAGTTCCTCTTCAACTCTCCCTTTTGCCGCATCATAGCCAGCTCTGGAAACCAGTGCTCACATGGCAATTCCTTTCCAGCCGTCCCAGCTGCCGCGTGCGAGACAAGCAGGAGCACCTGCCCTGACTTCCCTATCCCATCCGCTATCCTATATCTTGGCTCACTCTCTTTCCGGTAGTAACCACCCTGCTCTCTTCCCTTCTGCACTAGAGGTGGCCATTTCTGCCTGGCGCCTGTCCCTTAGGGAGCGTGCTGGATACCTGCCACCCAGGGATGAGGCCTCTCCCAAGGCACCAGGAGCTGGGCTGCCCTCTGCTTCCAGGCAGTACAAACCGAGCATCCCAGGAGGAAGCCGGGCAGAGACCAGCAAAGGGCTGAAGCCCCCCCTAAAGGACGATGTAGCTATGGCGGCAGGAAAAAAAGCTTTCTTTGCCACTGCCATAGCGTGGGCAGAGCGCCGTCCAGCGCAGCTCTTCTGGGGGGTGACGAGCCTGCCTGTCTCCACCCGGAGTTAGAGTCATTAGCTGCCTGCCGGCGCCGGGACACGTTTGCAGGGAAAGTCGCTCCTATTTGGCATGACTTGGGAACAGTTAGTTAGGGTGCAGAGCTGGAGTTTGGGGCGGCTCGGTCCTGGCCAGTTTTCTTGGGTCAGCTTCAAATGCGTCTCACCCACCAACGCAGAGGGTGGTGCAGCTGGCTGGTTGTGAATTAGATCCGTGCCCATCCTGGCATAGTTGATCCCCGCAAGCTAGCTGACATTGGGGCCATTGCTGGCTGGGTTTGTCAATGCCTCCCCTTTGGGAGGGCAACCGCAGTCCTCCATTCCCTGCTCCCGAAACCATCTCTCGCTGCCCCGTCTTCTCTTTTTATTGAACGGGGGGGGGCTGCCTCGCAGCTTCAGGCGCACCTCGATGCTATTGGATTCCTGGACCCACGTCAGTCAGGATTTCATCCTGGACACGGCCCGGAGACTGCGCTGGTGGCCTTGCTTGACAATCTCTTACTTTTGAGTGGTTCTGCTCATTCCTGGCTGGGAGAACCCAGAGGGGGGTGATGGGCGGTGGCTCGGCGTCCCCTCGGGAGCTCCCTTGTGGGGTCCCGCAGGGCTCCATCTTGTCCCCACTCCTGTTCTATGTATATCTGAAGCCCCTGGGGAGGCTTTGGAGTGAGGTGCTATCAATAGACTGACACCCAACTCTCTCCCCCCTTTTCAGCTGACCCAGGCCCTGCAGTCTCAGTACTTACCCAGTGCCTGGCTGCCACTGGGGACTGGATGCGGGAGAGTCAATTGAAGCTGAATCCAGACAAGACCGAGATGATGATGGTTGGCCGGCCTTGTAACCTGGAGGAAATAGGGACCCCTGTTATGGGTGGGGTTTGACCTCCTTTGGTCCCACAGGTGCGCAGCCTTGGGGGGCTCTTGGATCCATTGTTGTGCTGGGATGGCCAGGCTGCAGCAGTGGCCAGAAACACTTTTCACCAACTTCATCTGATGACAAGGCTGTGGCCTTTTAAAAAAAATAAATCAGACTCTGATTTGGTCACGTCCTCCATGCCTTTGAAACCCTGAGGCTAGACTACTGCGATGCACTCTAGGTGGGGCTGCCCTCGATGTCTGAAACCTACCATTGGCTTGTGGGGAGCATATTGCACTGGTGCCCCAGTCTCTGCACTGGCTGCCAATAGCTTTCTGTGCACAATTCAAGGGGCCGGTTTTGACCTATAAAAGCTGTAACCTGCTCAGGTCCCAAGTATCTGAAAGACAGACTGCCTCCTCTCTTCTGCTCCATCACAGCTTCCGAGACCGCTGGGAGCGCCCTTTTGCGGGGATCAACTACCCATGAACCGTTCATAAGGGCACACAAAGAAACATTCTCGGTGGCTGCCCTCCGGTTACAGAATTCCCTCCCTTTGGAGATCTGCCTAAGCCCGAACCTGCTCGTCTTGCTGAAGAGATGCAAGACCTTGCTGTTGGGCCGGGCATTTGACAGGCAAGGATACATCTATATTTTAAATTTTTTATCTTTTATTGAATTTTCTATACAAACTTACAGATGTCTGGAAAGAACATTTGAATTATCCTGATCAAAGTCATTCACAATCATGTAAAATATAATGAAAATGAGAATATAAACATTAACCAAACCAGTATTCTACCTAAACCTGCAGTACAGAACTTTCCAAGTTGAACTTATTAGTCTTGAGATGTAAGAGTCAGACTATCTTGTCTCTTCAAACAAGGGTCCCATGCACTGATGGATTGAAGATCACCTTTACAATCAGCCAGAAGCCAGGCCCTCTCTAACCAGTCCTTTCCTGTAGGGCCCAGAGGGGTGTTCCATTGGGTGGCAATAGAACAAGTCCCGCTATTATAAGTAGGGCTACCACTTTGGCACAGGGACTTTTGCCAATAGTCATGGAAAAATCACAGAATTGGCCAGAAGCGGCCAATGTTGGGAGTAGCAAAAATCCCTGTGCCAAACGTAACAGAATGGACGTGCGCAACATCCATTCTGGAGAAAGAGGAGACGAGGGTGGAAGCAGGAAGGCGGCAGCTGCGTGACCCGAGCCTCTCTCCTGCTCACTCAGCCGCGACCGGAAAGTTCAGGACGGGACCCGCAGCCCCAAGGCTTCCCGCGCTCTCGCTGAGGGAGTGCCCCACTGCTTCCACGCTTCAGAGACGGCAGCAACTTTCCCTGCTTCCCCGGCTCCTCCTCTCGCCTCCCATCTCCTTCAATCCTGGCTGGTTGGGATGCTCACAAACAGGCAGGCCACAGAGAGGGAGGCGGTGTGTGAGAGGAACAGGAGCGGAGCAGCCTTCTGGCTTCCCCTGCTGCCACTTCTATTGACCCCAGTGTTGCTGCCGCTGCTGGATCAGCAGCCTTAGGATCAGCAGGCAGATGCCACGGCCCTTCTCGCCCGCTCTGCTCGGGGCGGGGCTTCACAGAAAGACAGAGGGGGGGGAAAAATCACTAAAAATGCGACCCCCGTGACCAAGTCTTAGCCCTAATTATAAGTTGTACACATGCCGGTCTATGGTAATCCATTAATGGTATTTTGGGGAATAGCCCTAACAGGGCTACCTCCGCCTTGAAGGGAAGTACTAAGTTAGTGACTTTATTGATAGAACCCCAAATCATCCTCCAAAAAGTTTGTATTTTTGGGCATCTCCATCAACAATAGGAGCCCAGCTCTGCACACTGTTGCCAAAGATCACTTTTTACAAGTCTCTTGTGGTCTTAAATAAGTTTAATTACCGGTTCGCACACTTCAAGTGATTTAGCGCATCCTTGCATATGGGACCAGTTTTGTTCCATTTCCTCTTTAGAGAACTGGTTTGGGATCGGTCTTCTTCCCAGGGAGCTCAATAACCCACAGCTGGGACGGTCCCATTTAAAACATTTCCTTCTATATTCTGGACAGGAGATGTTTTGGCAAAGCTGGTTCCAATAAGATTCTCTCTAATGGGAATGGCAATTTATTTTGGCTTGAATTATCATATATATTATTATTATTATTATTAACAAACATTTATATAGCGCCAGCAGTGTACATGGCACTTTACAAAGTTACTCCTTAATTGTGCAAAACTCAGGATCTCATTTTTGCATTTGCCAAATTCTCCAATTCCTCTTTAGTAAGAAATTTTTCACTTTTAAAGAGCTGACCTGCCCTCTTAATATTTTTAGTTTCTCAAAAAAATGCTGTAAAAGTTTGTGTTTTGTTTTCATTTGAATTAAAAGGAGAATAAGGTGAAGAACCTCACTGACCTATTTTTTGGGGCAGGCAAGCCAAGACCACTAAATAGGGAGAGCAAAGGTGCGGTTCTGCCATACAGTCTTTCTGCTGCTAGCAATATTTCTTGGCAATTATTCACTCCCAATAAAGATTTCTCCAAGTGAACCCAAACAGGCTCCTTGTTCTTTTCATACCAACTTTTGATTGCTTTGAGAACAGTAGCCTTATAAATAAAGTTTAAAATCTAGTAAATGAAGATCTCCATATTCTTTATGCGCCATAAGAATTGTCCTACGAATTCTGAGTCGTTTACCTCTCCAGATTAGCTGGTTTATTGCATTACCAATGTCATTAAAGAAACCTATTGGAATTTGTATGGGAAGTAAGAAAAATCTGTAATTTAGGAAGCATCATCATCCTACAGAGGTTTATTTTGCCCAACCAGGAGCAAGACAAATGTTGCCACTCGAAGGATTTAGTTATTTTTTTCAGAAAACCTTGAACGTTATCTTTAAATAAATTTTGTGGGGACCTAGAGAGGCAGATGCCCAGGTATTTTATTTTACCCTTTGCAATGGAAAATGGGGCTGCCATCGCCATCTTTTCTAGCACAAATTTATTTTTGGCATAGATCATTGCTATTGATTTGGTGAAATTAATCTTATGGCCTGAAATACGGCTGAATTTTTCAATGATGTCTAGAAGGGTCAGATAAGAATACCACCATGTCGTCGGCGTATAGGGCCAGTTTTTGTTCAGTGCTATTGAGATTCCTTTGATGTGTTTGTCTGCATGAATTGCTGTCTCAAGTGCTTCTAGAATAATATTAAATAAGGGGGGGGGGGGGAAGAGGACAGACTGGTAAAGGGAGTTTGCCATTATCTGCGACACTGGTCTTAAATAATTTGGATCCATTCCGGAAATTGTCCTGATACGCCCATACATTTTAAACAGACAATCTGGTTCTGCCCTGTCGAAGGTTTTGTCCACATTCATGGATATAATCATAGCACTTTATCTCTGTTGATTTTATGAATCAAATTTACTACAGTGCAGACGTTATCTGGGCCAAAACGGCATGAAATAAACCCCATCTGATCTGGATGGATTCGTTTCCCAATAAGATTGTTGAGCCGGTTTGCCAAAATTTTAGAAAGGATTTTGGAGTCAGCATTCAAAAGAGAAGTAGGCCTGTCACTACCAGACTCTCTAGGATTTCTACCTACTTTACCAACACAAAGAATTTTTTGCTTGGTAGAAAGGAGGAGGGAACTCTGATAATTGTGATTTTATTGGACAGATTGACCAACCTAGGAATTAGCTGTCCCTTAAATGCTTGATAAAACTCTATACGTAGCCCATCTATTCCAGGTGATTTGTATTTTTTCATGGTTTTAATAGTTTCTTTCGCCTCCTCATCTGAGAAAGGGGCACTTAAGAAGCTTAGTTGATCGTTATTTAATTTTGGTAAAGCCAAATAATTCAGAAAATCATTAATTTCTTCTTTATCGGGGTTGGACGAAGTATAAATCTCTTTAAAATATTCTTGAAAAGTTGATAAATTTCATTTACCGCATTTCCCAAGTTCCTTTGGTTTTAAATTTGATTATAGCAGCTTTTGGCACCGGCATGCTAGCAAGGCAAGGACATTTTAGGGTAAAGGGGGGGGGGGAGAACAGGGGATTATTTCTAGCGGTTTTTGTATATTTTTATGTGATATAAGCTACCCTGAGGCTTACTGGGCAGGGCGGGGTAAAAACTGAAATCAATCACTGGCTGGGTTTGTGAGGTTAGCAGAACAATTTGACGGCCATTTTGGGGCAGGCCAGGGTAGCCAGGGGGGGACGCTGCAGTGAGTTCAAGGCAGCCTGCGGCTGCACAGAGTGAAGGAGCAGAGGGAGCTGCATGTGGGGGAGCACATTACTCTGGCCTCAAGGACTGGGGCTGACCCATTGGATGGACCCAAGGGGTCACGAGGATGCTGGCCCAATGCCCCTTTGAGCCGGCTCCAGGCCAGGGTCCAGGAATGCCACGTTTCCCAACCCCCTGCCGCACGCTCACTTCGCCAACTCCATTAAGCAGAGGCCCTGGGAACATGCAGGAGCCGGCTGAAAATGCCAGGAGGCAGTTGGCTGCACTAAGGCAGGTTGGGGGCTGCCAGGTGGCCCCCAAGTAGCTGAGGACAGATCAGCCACAGTCTGCCTGGAAACCTGAGGCTCCCCATGCCTTGGAGGAGCGGGAAGGGTTTGCCAACTCCAGCTGGGTTTAAAACTTGCTCTCCTTCTCCCCCCCCCCTGGGTTTAAGACATCCCACACACTAACCGAGGCCNTGCCTGGAAACCTGAGGCTCCCCATGCCTTGGAGGTGCCGGAGGGGTTTCCCAACTCCAGCTGGGTTGAAAACCCCCCCCCCTCCCCCCCCCCCCTTGGGTTTAAGACATCCCACACACTAACCGAGGCCAGTCCCTGCCTCACACACAGGAGGAAGGTTTGTCGAGTCTCTGCAACAGCTCCAGGCCAGACCTGCAAGCTTCCTCCCGGGCTCCAGGCAGGCTTCTCGTGGGAGAAGACAAGCGAGATTGCTCTGCTCCAAGCCCAGGGCAGCTACTGAGGCCAACTTTCCCGCTGGGCTGTTCTTTGTATCTGTCCGAGCTCTGGCCTCCCAGCACCCTGGAGCCCCCAGCAGTACCGTAGGGCCACCACGCGGTATGAAGAGGCCACAGGCCCAGAAATCTCCTTTTAGAATACTCTTTTATTTGATTAATGGGATGGGATTCTTGTGTACACTGGAATGTGTTCTATTGCCTAGCTCATTATTATACAGGGTTACAAAACTTTTTTTTTTTAAATATTACCCACAAAGAAATTTAAGAAAAAATGCTCCTTTGATGTCTGAAACTAAACTCGGCTCCATTTTAAAATCAGACAGACGAGCAACTCCCGGACACAACTGGATTAATGAGATTCCTAGCTAACTACCTACCTACAGGACACGCTGGACAGGGTCACACTTCCTCACCGGTGCAATTTAGGGACCTGGGAAGAGGCTGCTCTCTTGTCTGGCAGATGACTCAACGAGCAACTGCACGTGCACTTGCCCCAAACAAGATGACCTGCCAGGAAGTCGTTCCCACCCTTACGGGGCCTTGCTCCGTGGGCAACGGAGCTGGTGCCAAGCAGGTGGGTCGCTCCCCCGCGGGCTACAAGCAGGCTAAGGTGCAAGTCAGCAGGATCAGTGGAGTCCCTAGAGCACAGGGTTAAGGAAATCCCACCAGACTGGCTTGGGGTCTGCATCCTCCTCAGGTCAGCCTGAACACTTCAATGCCGTAGTCCCTCCAACAACAGCCACGAGCTGCAGCTCAAGGGCGCTTGCGGAAGGGGGCGGGGGAGGAATTCAAAGGGCTCAGGAAAGGCCAGTGACCGAGTGCCTGGTTTCCACCAGCCCATGGCTCAGGGGAAGGCACGTCACCAAGTAGACTTTGGTGTGTAAGGCCAACAGGGAGCCATGGGCTAGACCCCAAAGTCAGGTCAGCTTGTTCCATTCCCAAAGGCAGGGCCCTCCAGGGAAGGCCAATGCCCACGGACAGAGCATGCTGACTCCTGCTGTGGGAACCGCAATCGGAGTGCTTGCTCCACAGGCTACGGAGCCTGTGAAACTGAAGAGGAGGCGGTGCAGCCGGGGGGGGGGAGGGAAGGGGCTGCTTTGAGACCCCCAAGGGCCAGGAACATCTGCCAGAGAAAGGAGCAGCCTTTCCCCACCCACCCAAGTCAATTCTCTCCCAAAGAGCAGCTATGACCCAAGAACACTGCAGGTGGCCGGCTTGCACAAGGGGCCGGGGCCTCCCAGACATTCACAAGAAACTGCAGCCTTTGATTTGAATTTGAAATTTTCCTTTCTGATTCCCTGCTGCAGGGGCTACAGGATCTCATACTTGTCCACCAGGAAGGTGGTCTCTGTGGAAAACCTCACGGGGATGTTCCCATCTACCTGGGTCACTTTGGTAACCTGCAAAGACAAGACCCAAGGGAAGTCAGGCAGTCGGGGCTTGGCCCCACGAGCAGCAGCAGAACTTTCTGATTCAGAGCAATGGGCTGAGCGGACCGCACGGGCCCAGGGTTAGTTTGGGCCACGAATCTCAGCAGTCACCACTGATCACTACAATGGTGCCTCCCACCAGCACCTAGACCAAGCCAGGCTGCTCAGTGACTCTGCGGCTGCCTGGCCAGAAGGCAGGTAAGGAGCCCTCGGCAGAGGAAATGCAGTCCCCCTTCCATTGCAGCCCCCCCCACCCCCCAAACCCCCCCCCCCCCCCCCCCCCCCCCCCCCCCCCCCCCCCCCCCCCCCCGCCGGAGAGGTGGGGAGCAGCTCAGAGCCAGGATTCGCTTGTTTGGCTGCATGCCTGGCAGAAGCACCATCTTTAATGCAAGTGGCCAGAACCCCCCCCCCCCGAGCAGCACAGGGGCTGGCTCAGGCCCCATGGGAACAGAGGGCAGCAACTCAGGGGTGGCCTGGCCTACATGTAATTCGGGTTCCTGTCATACCTGGATGTTGCAATAGTTCTTCTTGGAGACAAAGGAGACGTGCACAGGGAAGAAGTCACTGGGCTGCCCAGCGATGCTGAACTCCAAGCTGCCGCTCTTGTTTTTGGCATCGATGAGTGGCAGGCACCACTCCAGGATGTTCCTCCTGCTGTCGTGGCGATACTCACCGTCGATCTCCCCGATGACAGGAGCCCCCACACTAGGCCTGTGCAGGCAGCGAGACACAGCAGATTAGTGCCGGAACGTCACTGGGCTATGCTGCAAGCGGGGGATATCGGGGAGGGGGGCAACTCACGGCAAGGGGATGGCGATCACCACGTCGTTCAGCTCCAGGTTCTCGTCCTGCAGCTCGTACTCGATGTTAACGTCACAGCCGTTCCCGCTCTCCGACGGCCAGCAGTTAACTGCAGCACAAGTGACATGCTCAAAGATCTCCCAGAAAACAGGCAGCAGCATCGAAGCATGCAGGAGACCACGGAGAGAAGGGGAAGCTAAAAGCCAGTCCCCGGGGGGGGCAGCACACGGCTGCAAAGGCCATGCTGTGGAGGAACGAGGCCCTCCGCTCGGATAAGCCTCCTCCAGAAACAGAACCCGCAGCCCCCCGTCAGCGACTGCCACAGGATTTATATAAACCACACACAGGCACAATGGGAGCCTGGCTTGGATGGGCCAGAGTCTGTGCAGCTGGGGCGATTCCAGGGTTGCTGACCAGTCTCCTCTCCCCACGGACACTCACTCGTCATGGGGATGAAGGACTCCTCCGTGGTCTGCAACCTCCACTTCAGCACTCCCACGTCGTTGTTAATCGGGAACGATTTCTCTGGGTTCTTCAAGCCAATCAGGGATTCTGCTGTGAAGAGCTTCTTGTCCACATTTGGGTGAGTCTGAGGGAAGAGTGGGAGAAGGTGGCTCTAGTTTCAACACTTCTCACAATGGTGACAAACGCTGTGGCTGGGGGAACCCCCTGCTGAAGCAGCTCCCAGAGCCAGCACTACACAAGAAAAGCTGGTTTGCCAAGAAGCTTCCCTTTGCCTCCCCCCCCCCACACACCCCCTTGCTTTAACAGACTCCCAACAGGGGAAACCTGGACTAGGATTCTGGATTTATGCAAGGTGAAGAGACAGGTTTTCATTAAGGAACCTCTCCCTACAGCAGGCGCAGCTCCCCACCCCCGGAAGTTTGGGGCACTGCCCCCCCATGCGCCCTGGGGGACCCCCGCAGCCGGGCGTCTGTAAAAAAAACCCCCAAAAAACTCACAAATAAATAAATAAATAAATAAAAACACACGCTGCCGCTTCTGCCCGGCTTCAGAGGCTGCTGCAGCTGTCAGACTCTAGTCTATCTCCCTTCCGGGACCCACTCTCAGAGCCGCTCTGAGTGGGTCCCGGAAGGGACAAAAAGGCTGAGCTGGCTCAGCCGCCCAAACTGCATTTTCAATAGAAAACGCGATTTGCGCGGCTGAGCCCCTCAGTCCACAGCACGTCTAGGGTGTGCTGTGGAGGGAGGGACTAGCCGTTCCACTGCGCCTAATGGGCGCAATGGAGCTTCTCGCCTGGGCGCTTGTTACCAACGCCCAGGCGAGCAGCTTTGGGCCGGGCAGCTGAGGCAGGGAGCAGCGTGCATGCGCTCTGCTCCCTGCCTCAGCCGCACGTGGGGGGACAACTTAGGAGGCTGGCTGGCAGCGCGCTCTCAACAGCGCACACCAGCCCGCCTGCTTCCTGGACCCTGCCGCTCTCCCCCTCAGTCTGCCGCTCAGAGCGGCGGGGGAGGAGCGGCAAGGCAGGAAACTTTTGTTTCGTTTTAAATTGCCCGCGCGTCCTGGCTCCGGAAGAGCCGGACACGCGGGCAATTTAAAGCAAGTGAAGTCCTCCCCCTCCCCCCCCGCCTGCAGCTCAGGCTGCCAGGGACCACCGGAGCAGCAGCCAGATAAGTGATCCCTCCCCCCACCCCCAAGGGTCCCCCCACCC
>QEPC01006384.1:662204-722162 GCA_003113815.1 Sphenodon punctatus
GCTACCCCCCCATTCACCCAACCCCCCCCCACCTCCCCAGGAGGGAGCTGCCCCATCTGCCCTCCACCCCGGTCACACAACCCACCCCTCCCGGGGACAGCTGCTCCGGGCCTGTCCCAGCCCAGGGAGGGCGCTGCTGTGTTTTTGTCCTGCTCGCAGAGCCAAATCCCATGGGAGCCCAAGGGCTGCAGGAGCTGCTCGGCCCCCCAGGATCCAGCTGTGCCCCCTTCCTTCCCACCTCCCTCTGGGGACCTTGAGCACAAGCATTCACACAGCATTAGGGTGCCGGGGCTCTCACCCACCTGTCCGGGCAGGATCTACGGGCACTACTGGGGACTGGCCTGAGCATGTAACAAAGCCTGGCCCCATGGCGGAGACCTTGACCCCGAGTGCACGGACCGACCTTCCCCTGGGGCTTCCTGTTCTCTACCCCCAGCCCTTTGGGGCACCTGCCCTTCTCTCCGCCGTCTGCCTGACAAAATGTGTTTTAAAAATAGAAAACAGACCATACCCAAACGACCGTTAAAAGCCTGTGAACTCCCTTTCCCTGCCCCCACGCCTAGCCCACCCCACCAAACGCCTGGCGAGAGAGGAAGGTCTTGCAGCTCTTCTGAAAGATGAGCAGGCTGGAGCTGCGGCCTATCTCCAAGGGACTGTGGAGCCGCCCTCATTGTACGGAGCAGACGCTGAATGGAAAGGCTGCAGCCTGGGGCGCCGAGCACGCCTGCTCCTGCGGGTTCCTCTCCCCTCCAGGGCACGGAGCTCGGGCTAGGCCCCAGCTGGAACTGTCGGAGGCCGGGCTCCCAGTTTTAGGGAGGACGTAGACAAACTGCCAAGGGGCCAGGATTTGGGTAGATCAGCTTGGAGAGAAGATGACGAAGGGGGGGAGCGCGATCAGGCTACAGGTGGCTGCTGCCCGAAGGAAGCCCAGCAGAATGGGTCTCTCTTGGGTGGGCAGGAAGGAGACGGAGACCAGACGCCAGGCAGACGTTCCTGGCTTGGGCCAGTCGGGCAGGAGAGCAAACCAAAGCCAGATTCCTTGCAGAGAAGGGGGTGGAGTCAGGCCGGCCCCGCCCTCATTACCCAGAACTGAGCTCGGCGGGTGGGGCCGGCCAACACGTGCCCATCCCGTTACTAAGCCATGGCAAGACAACGACCATCCGGCCCTGGCCCCAGGGGGCTGCTCCAGGCTGCCAACCAAGGACACGGAACATGCCCTGCCCAGGCCCCTCCAGGCCAGCAGCCGCTCCGCCCATTTCGGGAAGAGGAATTCCACGCGTCAGGCTGTCGAAGGGAGCCGAGCCAACGGGAATCCTCCCGCGGAGCCGGCACAGCCAAGAGCGGTTGGGGTACAAACTGCTCCAACCTGGCACCCCCAAACCCCAGGTGCTGTGACTAGCGTGGAGCAGACACACACACGGACCATGGGGGCAGGAGCCCATCCCTGAAGGATGAAGGAGGAAGCAAGGAAGAGCCTGCAGCTGCCCTGGGGAAGACGTTCTCCACGTGCGCTGAGGGGTTGGAAGTGTTTTGTGCTGCAGCCGTGGGAATGTTCCACGCAGACTTCACTCTCGCAGGAAGAGCCCCAAGGCTGCTCATCGCAATCACTGAAACACCCCTCGACTCTGACCGCACTTTATTGACGAGACAATGATTCTTCTCAGGATCTACAGAAACAGCCTTCTTTATGGGGGAGGGTGGAAGAACCCCCCCTGCCAATTCATGGGTGGCTCCTTTAGATAAAGGATGCACCAAGCCAGCCCCTGCTCAAGCTGCCCTAGCGCAGCAGCAGGACCGTCCCTCAACCACACTTCCCTCCAGGGCTTCCCCCTTGGCTGGGCTCCTCCCTCTCGACACCTGGCTCTTGCAACTTTCCCATCATTTCTGACAGCATCTGATTGCAAAGTGCCGCGTAGGGGTTCATCCGAACCAGCTGGCGAGAGGCAAAGGCACTGCCCAGCCTGGCTGCTTGCTCCCAATCTCGCTGGGCCTCTTCTTCGCACCCCTGCAGCCGGCAGATCAACCCTCGCTGCACAAAAGCCTGGCAGGCCACGCGGCCCCGACCCCTGCTGAGCCGCAGTGCTGTGGCTAGATCCTCCAAGGCACCTGTGGGGAGAAAAGGTAGGGCAGAGCTGGGAGGCAAGGGGCTGGTGTGCCTCGGCCAAGGGGGGGGGGGGTGTTTCTGGCTGGACCAGGCTTCATTCCCCCAGAGAGCGGACCGTGCGCTCCCCTGCAGAGGAGGCGGAGACATTCCCCCCCCCCCCCCCCCCCGTCCACCAGTCTGGGCCGTGACTGGAATGAGGCAGCTTTGTTTACAGAGTCAGAGCCAGGGAAATTTACAGGGACACTTGCTAGGGTCACCCTCAAAGGCTGTTCCACCGCGGTGGCTCTGACACTCCCAGCCAGGCCCCTAAATGCAACACAACAGCCACTCCTGGCACCCTGCTTCCGAGACAAAGCAGTGAGCCCTGGCCTGCCAGATGGCAATCCCTGCTCCGATGCCTGGCCGGTATCAGACCCAGCGCAGCACTTCTGTTCTCATGACATGAAGCGACGGCAGCACTCCCACAGGCTTCCATAAGAGCCAGACTGGGTCAGAGCAATGGTCCCTCCAGCCCAGCGTCCTGTCTCCAACAGCGTCACAGTCAGTGCCAGACTGGGTCAGAGCAATGGTCCATCCAACCCAGTGTCCTGTCTCCGACAGTGTCACAGTCAGTGCCAGACTGGGTCAGAGCAATGGTCCCTCCAGCCTAGTGTCCTGTCTCCGACAGTGGCCAATCTTGGTCACTTGGGAGATGTGCCCAACAGGTCACAATGGGGTGATCCATTCCCTGCTGTTCACTCCCAGCTCCTGACAGAGAGGTTACATCCCCCCTTCCCCAAACTAGAAGAGTTTCCCAGGCAAATACATTGGGGGAGAAGGGGGCAGAGATTTCCCAGTAACATTGGGTGTTTTCAAACGAGATGGCAGCCCACGTTAGCTGACTCAGTAGCTGCCAGATGTTAGTCCACACCTGCCACCAGGCCATCCCCCAGGGTGGAGTCCAGGAACATTGTGGGCCCATTGTACAAGTAAATCTGGGCTCATGGGTGCTCATGTGGCTGCGTCCCATCAGGTTCACTCGCAGCCTCACCTGCATCCAGCTCCATAGAATCGTGCCTAGCACAGCTAGGGCCAGACAGCCGACCGGCAGGAAACGAGGAGTGCAGTCACGCTCCCTGCTCCGTCTGCCGCCCCAGGCACGCTCCCCTCGCCCTGCTGCCGTCCCGGGCTGTCACAATCCCCATTCCCCGCTCCCTGTCTGCGCCCCCAGCTGCACTCCCCGCTCGCCATCTGTGGCCCAGGCCCATCCTGATCCCCTCCCCCTGCCGGCTGTCCGTGGCCCCGGGCGCGCTCCCCGTCCCGGGAACAGGGAGATGATTGGTGGCAGGAAGCGGAGGCTGCGCTAAGCACATGAAATGCAGGCAGGGGCTGCCCGTTTATTCTGTTGCTCACGCTAAAACCCATGCATCGGGGCTGCATGGCCTGAATGTGGGCTCCGGTGGACTAAGGCCGGTTTCCCCCTTGGCGCCTCTCCAGCTCAGCCACTTTCCCAAGCACGGCTCATCCCCGAAGGCTGCTTCGTGCCGGATAAACATGAAGCGCAAGGGGTCAGCAACAGAAGGGAAGACCCCAAGTTTTGGGGGGTTGGAGTGGGTGGTTGCGAGAGGAGGGTGAGGGGTTTGGAAAGTAGTGTAAGGGTTTCGAACTGTAGGATGGTTTTGTTCTTGGAATCTCCAGGGGATCATGAATGAACGAGCAGCGGGATTCTGCTAAACCGCAAGAGAGGATGTGAAACCCCAAAGCCAAGTCCCCAAGCACCCATCCCATCCAGGCCACGGTCCAGCAGCCCCGTTACCTGCCACATCTCCTTGGAGGCGAAGGACCTGCGCCCGGTTGTTGTAGCCCGAGGCCCGTTCGGGGAGGATCTGAATGGCCAGGGCAAAGCTCTCGAGGGCTGTACGAAGGTCTCCGGATTCAGCGGCTGAGACACCCTGGAGTTCCAGATCCTTCGCGTGGCCCAGCAGCTCCGGGGCAAATGCCATCTCTAGCACAGGCACAGAGGGAAAGGGTTGGCCCCGAGGACCCAGCCAGGGAGAAGGTGGGGGTGTCTGAACTGCAAGGGGCCTAGGAAGCCTCAGCCCAAGCGGGAACAGCCAGGCACCGTGGTGGGCATGACCCCGTCTCTCGCATTCTTTCAGCCAGGACAGCACAGGCTCCCAGCCCTGCCTGCTTTCAGAACTGGGGCGTAGCTGCCGAGGCCCCACAGCCAGTCGGAGAGGCGATCTCTTCCTCTCGGCTGACTGCAGTCTGGGGCAGACACGGATAACCAGACTAGCTGCTTGAAGAGGCTCCTTTGGGGAAGAGGGGCAGGCAGGCTCTTGTCCTCCCTCTCCCTCCACTCTGCAGCAGTTCCTGCTAATGAGAAACAGACTCTGGGATTTCCTGTTTTCCCCCTAATCTAACTGCAGAGGCAGAAAACCAGACTGGCACACCCCCCCCCCCCCCCCCCCCCCCCCCCCCCCCCCCCCCCCCCCACTCTTACCGTCCACACCAGCGCCCTTAGCGCTCCCTTGCCCTGGGCATGCGGTCGCTGCACCCACTCATGCTCCACGGCAAAGCCAGGCACCAGGAAAATACACATCCTCCTTCCTCCCCCCAAAGCACAATTGCTGCTGCCAACCCCAAATTCACCTTCCTCTTGGCCAGTCTCTTCCTCCTCATCTAAGCCAGGGATGTCCCCAAAAGGCGTGTTGGGCTTAAAGATAGTTTGCAACACGGCCCTGTCGTTGGCTGTTGCCATGTTAGTAGCCAGAAGCCCCTGGGGCCCTTCCAGGGAAGAGGGCTGGAGGCTCAGGGGGCTGGCCTAGAAGCAGCCAATGGGAGTGGGGGTGGGGCTGTGCCGGGTTCATATTCCACACCAAGTTCCTGTCCCGGCAGTGATGCGCTTGCTGTGTCTGGACACACTCCCCATCCCCAGATCAGGAGCAGTGGGTGGGTGCGGGGAGCCAATCACCCCAGCAACCTGCCAGGAGTTTATCCTAATTTTTACCCCATTCCCAGTTAGGCTCAGGGCACCTTACACAAGATAAAAACAGAGAACCGGTAAAAAAGCCCCTAGCCCTTCCCCCCCGAACCCCTGCACCCCAGCCTGCCAACCTCTTCCGCAGGGTGAGCAGGCTTGGGCGTAGCCGGATGGCGGAGGCTCTTGGGAACACTTCACAGGCTCGCCTCCGAAGCCGCGACTGAACTAAGGGAAGCGAAGGTCTTTCAGGTGCCTGGGGCCCAGGCCATCTACGAGCAGGCTTTATAGGTCGAATTGTGCCTGGAAAGCTATGGGAAGCCAGTGCTCCCAGTGACCCAGCTGCAGCCCCAGCCTGAACTCTCTGGCTGCCGCTCAGATGCCTGCAGGCTGCTGTAGCCCAGCACCTGTCACCCCTCGCCCAGCCAGCAATCTAATTCTCCTGGGCTGCCGGCAAGGGCGCTGACTGCTGCTCCCTGGAGTAGCCGCGCGCCATCCCCCCGGCCCATAGAGCTCAGTGCAAGACTGAACCACGCTCTGGCCAATTCCCTGGATACAAGCAGCTCACCAGCTTCATAAATAAAGGAAACGGCACCTTCTTCAGCAATAAACTTGACATGTTTATTAATTAAACTATCACTTAAATAAAAAAAAGTGCATAGAAAATAAACATGTTTAAAAACTCCTTTTGTTTTTTACAACTATATACACTTTTATTTTTACATTCAGGCTTTCGCAGAGCTTTCAGCATTTCTCTGAACTATTAAAGTATTTCCTTCCTCCCTGTGACAGGGCGTTAACACTGATGTCATTTAGACAGGTTTCCTCTTTTTTAAAAACCAGAAGCTTGGAAGAACACAAGAAGAAAATAAAGGAAAAATAAAAAAGATTTGTTATACATGATAAGTTGTCAAGAAATGTATTGTTTCTAGAACATAACCTTGCCTTTGTAGAGCTTTTGTTTTATTTTTTAAAAAAGTTTTGAAACAATTATTCACCTACCTGTATTTACTAAGGAGACTGTTAAGTTGAATAAAGAAACACCACAATCTAGTTCTTGGTTGATAGACAAAGCTACAACGGTACCTCGTGAGAGGTCCCAGGAAAGCACAGAACACAGGTTCCCTAGATGCAGCCGGTACCCCAACAATCATAACCAAAAAGAAGGAGAAAAAGCAAGTTGTACAAGTACTGACTGGTAACATTGAAAGCCAGGAAAATGCAGCCAGGACGTTCCGGGCCGAGCCGTCCGCAGGGTTCCTGCTCTCACCCAGCTGGGTCCCGTCCCGTCCCGCCACCCTTCCCTCATTGCCAGCAAACTCTGGCGTGCTTCGGGCTTAGCCTGGACGTCCACGGCTTCCTGACTGTTAGCAACTGTAACACAATCCTTATCTATAGTGTTAAGAGAATTAAAAGCCATGGACCGATACCAAACTAGGCGTCATTACACGGTGCAGTACTATATTAGTTCCTATACATATCATATTTATAGTTATAAAAAAACTTGCAAGTGTGTGGAGAGTATGGACCGGTAGCAGGGGTGTGAATGCATGATTCTGAACAACCTGGTATTGCTTTGAAATGAAGGAAAATGCAGATAAGATTATACCCAGCCCTTTGCAATGACCCGCTTTTCCTTTAAAAAATAAAATAAAAACAAATGCCTTAAGGTTTGACGTTTAGTATTCTCCGATATCACGATCTATGTCAGTCCTTATAAAATATACATTCATAGACTGGGAAGCTGCACAGTGCTTGCCTGTAGCCTGGGCAGGACAGAGTTCAAGGGCGCACACGCCCCGGCCTCCGGGTGCCAAGGTGGGAGGCCAGCGCCAGGCAGTGGCTCCCAGAACCGATTCACTGGCCAGAGTGGCTGCTCGGCAGCGCAGCCCAACAGGGATAGATAGATAGACAGATCGATCGATCGATCGATCGATCGATCGATCAATAGCAGCAACGTGTCAGCGAGCTGGGTCTCCTGCCCAAGGCTAACCAGAGCTGCTTGCTCCGCCCACACTTCATTTCTGGCGAGCTCTCAGATTTTGCTAATGCCGCCTGCAGGGGCCATTTCTCACCAGGGGGGTGGGAGCAAACAAAACCCTTGGAGGTTAAACTACTTGGGTGCATCCAGCCCTGGGAGTGTCCCACGCAGAGCGGGGCTGGGCTGGGACTCCCCAAAACTGTCAGTGCAGTAAATTGTTTCAGTATCAAATGCAGCTTCCACTTTGATTTTTCCTTTTTAA
Source organism: Sphenodon punctatus (assembly GCA_003113815.1). NCBI lineage: Eukaryota > Metazoa > Chordata > Lepidosauria > Sphenodontia > Sphenodontidae > Sphenodon > Sphenodon punctatus. The sequence goes on from QEPC01006384.1 coordinate 669,511, forward strand.
AAAGAGCTTCACAAAATAAAAGGTCACTAAGCGCCCGAGTGAAAGGAGCCCAGCAATTGCATTCTCTGGCTGGAGGAGCACTGAGAGGCAGCTCTCAGGCAGCAGAAGCAGCAGCAGGGGCCACCGCAGCGGCTGGTTTAGAGCAGTCGGATTCAGCAAACAGCAGGTTTCCTGACAGAGCAGAGGACTGGGGGGGCGTCCACTTTTACTGTTGAAGAAGAACCCAATCCTATGCTTGCAAGTGCTGTGAACTCTGAGCTGCAGAGCGCCCGTGCGGACACCTGCCCAAGCCAGGATCTCCACGGGGCTGCATGCTGGGGGAAGATTCCACACTCCCTAGGGCTTGCTCAGTGATGAATGCCAGGAAGCGGATTGTGCCCCTCCAGGGCACAGAACCAGCTGTACCTACGGCGCGGGACACTGCTCCTCAGCAAGAAATCTTCAAAGAAACATGGAGTTCTGCTGCGGAGAGCTTGGCTCTGCCTATGGGAGACTCGGGCTCCGAAGGCAGAATTAACAGGGGAGGGGATGCAGAGCGCTACGGGAGGAGAGCCACACCTTCCCCCACTGCCTGGAAGAACGGTACTACGGAGCTGTGCCAAGGCAGCAGAGCAGGCCTCTTCCTGCCAGGGGTGGAAGAACTTTACCAAGGACCAGAACAGACCTTCAAACAAAGTTAAACTCTCCTGAGTTGGGGGTTTCTCCCCGGGCTCCTGCCAAGCTTTAGCAAGTCAGTAGAATTAACCTGCAGCCAAAGTTTTCAGGAAACAGGTACTTGAGTCAAGGCAGCAGAACAACATTAAAACTCAAATCCTATCTAAGAGCACTCCTCTCTCCAGAGAAAGGATCAGACTGTGTCTCCAGCCAAATTTCCCCTATAACCGTCCTATTAAAATAAAAAATGATTAAAACCGGATTCTTTTAAATTAGGATAATACCACTGTTTAAAAATAGCCTCATCATAAGTGCTTCCCCTATGAAGTGCTTCTCATAGAAAAATATACAAAATATATTTACATATATAAAACCTTAAATACTAAACTGTAAACAGAACAGAGTAAAATCCAATGATTTAATTTAGCAGGTTTGGGCTATTTTTTCCCCCTCAAAGTGGGGAGATGAAGCTGTTTCAGGCTGGACAATAGTGTCACTTGGGTTCGCATTCAATATTTCTGTCAAGGGCTAAACTACACCCCATTCTCTTAGCCACATTTTTAAATGCTCCAAGGAGCATGTCCGGTCCGGCCAGCGCCCAGCCATGAGGGCCTATTCCTATGTCTTATGGGGAGACTGGAGTATCTTAGAAATGGAGCCCGAAAGGGGTGTGCATAAAGAGATCGTTGCTCCATTATTCCATCATTCCTCTGAACTGACTGGCCCGGCCCCTGAGGAAGCCTCCGCTAGCTTCCTTGGGGGGCTCCCTGGCGAACAAGGTTTCTCTCTAGTCTACGATGATTGTGGGGAGGGGGTTTGCTTGGATTACTGCTCGGCCTGGCTGGCAAAGGCCTTCTGCTGTTTACCAGACCAAAGGAGACCGAGTGCCCATTTCTGAAGCCAGGAACTGGAGGAGCAGAGTTCCTAATGCAGAACCCTGTTTATTGCTCTGTTCTCAAGCTCTTCCTTTACTCAAGACAGTCTGAGATTCTCTGACACGATGGGGGTAGGATTTCAGGGAGAAACACTGCTGATTTTCAGCCTGGCCAACACCTTCCGAGCCATGACAGAGGACAGACCCATCTGGAGCAATGCTACTGGGCCCTCCGGCCACATGGGCAATTCCAATCAGACAGGCCCCCGACCCGCTCAAGGTGTGGTTTGGAAACGCACTGCAGAAGGCTCTTGGCGGGGTGAGAGCTCAGCAAAGGGAAATCCATGTTACTGCTTTCAGCAAAGCCCTAGACTAACTAGAGATGACAGAGAGGGAGAAGATCCGAGACCCCTCCCTGCCTGCCACCAGGCTAGACAAACCCTGGAGGGGAACCAAGGGGCATGAGAGAGATGGAGATGCAGCCTCCCACGGAGGGGGGAGGGACTGGCTGGAGCTTCACTCCAGCCGGGCCCAGAAGGGACGGCTCGGCTCACTCAACCACAGCTCAGGCAGGGTTTAGTTCAAGAACTTGCGGCACCGCTTGGCCCCGCAGTCGCAAGGCAGCTTGTTGCTGGCATCCTCAATGGGGAACTTATAGTCATAGGTGAGCTCCTCCCCGCGGTAGATCTTGCGCATGGCGAAGATGACAATGTGTTTCTGCCCGTCGATGTTGATGACCCGGGAGTAGCAGTTGGGCTCACAGGAGTGGTTGATGAAGCGGGCAGCATTCCCGTGCATGGTGGCGTCCACCACCTCAGAGTCATCGATCCGGAACATGTAGCAGCCAATCCCCTGGGTGCGGAAGAGAAAGGGGCGGTTAGAGCCAGAGGGAGGGAGCCAGCAGGCCCGCTCCCCTGCCCGGTGGGCTTTCTGCTCTAGCTGAATCAGACCAATAAGCCAGGCTGCTCCTGCAGCCGCTCTCCTAGCACTCAAGGAGAGGGCAGACGTCTAGGGCCCTGGGAGGAGGTTTGCAGAACTTCTGAAAGGGATTCAATGCCACGGAGCCGGACTGTGCATTTCACAGCCTGCAGCGCAGACCAATCTACTCTTCCACATTCCCAGACCCGACAGACTAAATCCTGGTTATCCGACCTTACTTGACACCCCTGCAATCCCACTGACCAGGTTCTGGGCAGGATTTGGGGTCACTGTCTCCAAAATGCACCTAGAGTTTGTACTGCCACACAACAGCTAGAAAGGGTTACTTTCCAAGTCACCTCTCACATGGTTTGACTCAGTGAAGAAGTACCTGGGAGGCGCCAAAGTGGCACTTTCTTTCTCCATGCAAACTCTTGAGCCATGACAGGCATGAAGGGCCATGTACGTCAAGCCATGTCCAGGGCAGCTGTACAGCAGAACGCTGCAATCTCGACCAGAGGTTCTGACACAGGAATAGCCAAGTGCAATTCTCTGGCCTGGCCTGTGTGACGCGGGGAGTCAAAAGAAGTTACATCCATCTAGTCCCAAACTCCTCCTGAGGAATCATTCAACGGTCTTCCTGAGCGCTCCCTCAATCTCGCCACTACCCAGAACTCTAAACCCTCTTGCCAAGGGCCAGGTAAGCCCCAGAACTCACCTTGCTGTCATAGTACTTCTCTCGTTTGTCAGTGAGGATGGAGCGAATCACATTGCCAGAATATTCAATCACCATCTCACCTGCATCAATGTTCCTTTTGCAGAACAAGCCCCGGCCATGGATGGGAGACCTGGTAGAGCAACATGGGAAAGAGCCCATCAACCAACGCCGCCCAACCCCCCCCCGTCCCAACCCATGTGGTCTGTCTTAGAGCCTAGACACAACTTGGTGAGCAGATCATGCCCTGCTAGTGACTGCCTACTCTCCTCCCTGGGTTTCCAGCTGATGAAACTAACCCCCCCGAAAGTGAGAGACATTGCCCAGGGGAACTGGCAGAAATAAGTGGTCTGCACTGATGATCGCTACGTCAAGTTTTCACCTCAAACAGAGAGGGGGCAGGGAAAGACTTTCTGTGGCATTGGCTCCAGCTTGAGTCAATAAAGCATTTTCCATGTCTCTCACTCTGCCAATAAAATCCTACCTGTAGACACCAACTGCCTCCTTGGAGGTCTTCTTCAAGTGGCGAAATCGCATGGGCATTGGCAGGTCCATACTAGTCGCCCTCCTAGAAGAGAAAGAAACTGCTTGGTGACCCCCTTCTTCTGAGAGCCTGTCAAGAGCTTGCTGTCGTTTGAGATGTTACAAGAAAGCTGCCCTGTGGCATGGAGAAGATGTCCGACACCTGGTCTTCCCCCAGACTCTGCTGCACATTTAGCACAAACGCTTCCCTCCCAGAATTCTCAGCAGGACATTTTGCCGCAGCACAGAAGCAGAAGACAGTGGGGGACTGGACTATTAAGGGTGCAGCTGCTGCAACCCCTCCCACCCCCTATAGAAAATGCAGGGTACAACCCCTCCCCCAAACCCAGTGACATACCGCGCTGATTTCAGCTGCACCTCCTCCTCTTCCTCATCGTTTGGGTTGTATTCTGGTGGCTGCCGGTGTTTGGACGCCAAGAAATTGAACATATCGAATGCAGACTTCCTGGGGTGCAGAGAACACATGCGTTACTGACAGCAAGGGGGATGCACATCTTAGCCTGATTTCTGCGGCCTGCTCCTCAGCCAGTAAGCCGCAGCTGATGCTCAGCTTGTTTACATCAGGAAGGCAGGATTATTGCGTTATTTCTGCGGGTGATTCATGAGACATATTTAGAAATATTATTGCTTCCCTGTTGAGACCTTTACAGGTTTGTTCCTTTATTCAATATTTTGAATGTTTGTGCTACTTGCAGTGCTTTGTTGTTGTTGTAGTTGAGGGGAATACTGCTGTTGTACACCTTGTGTGTCTGCGTTTGTATTTGGGTATGGATGTCCACAGTTACAATGAAGTTGAAATTACTAATATTATTGGACAAGATACTTTTTTGTTTTCTAATGAACTGGGAGTAGAGAAAGCCCCATCGATTGATCTATTGAAATTAACTACTAGGCACTTAAGATTGAAATTGCATTCTATAACATTAGCTGACTATGTCAGGGTAAAAAGGATCCCAAGGGGGCTGAGGGTTAATAAAAAAAAACACTCTCTTCTATCAAAATGAAGTATTTGTTGAAAAATGGACAAGGATATGTAACAAATGTTCATTGGACCTTATGGTCCTCATTATAGACACACACCAAAAAGAGGTTGGAGTTCTTGAGAAAGAAATAGATAAAGAGAAAATTGTTCTTAAGGAGTCTTTGGAGGTAAACAAATATTTTGAGTTAACTTAGGATGAAAACAGACATGACACTAACCACCCTTTACCCACCCTTGGTGGTTATTTATGCATGTTGCAGGGCTGTATTGGTGCCCTGTGCAGCCCTGAAACATGCATAAATGACCCCAAAGGGTGGTTGGTGTCATGTCTGTTTTCACCCTGAGTCTATTGAAGAGAAAATGCACGCATTAGAAAAGGAAATTAAAGACGATAAGAAAGGGAAGTTTGAGAGAGATAGGCAGGATTATGAGAGCAATATGCCCCTCAGAAGAACACCCAGAGGGAATACTTCTTCGGCCAGCAGTACGGATTCAGTAGCCTCTTCTGAGCACTCGGATTCTTTTTACCTGCTAAGCAAAGGTATTTTTAAAGGGATCAAAGCCAGACCATGGGGTCCTGGAGAAGAAGAGAGCAGGGCGGATGGGATTTTTGGAAAAGGGACAAGAAAGGAAGGTTTACAATCTATCACGGAAGGTACTTCCCTCTAGTGAAAAACATGTGGTCCTTAGAGGGTTAACTTTTGTCCCTACTAACTGGTACAATCGGTATCTTATTAGGAAAGAGGTGAATGAACTCTTCAGCAAGGTTTCTTTCAGGGTAGTCCATATACCCCTGAGGAGGGTCCGTTCCCTGAATATTGATAGGGCTATTATAGTTTTTGAACAACACGTTTTAGATGGCATACGCCATAGCCATATCGAAGAAAATTCTAATGTAAAGAGCTATTATAACCTAACTAGACAGGAATGGATCGCCCTACAAAGTCTTTAAAAGGATCAGTCCACAGTGATAAAAAGGCTGTTAAAGGGGTGGTATGGTACAGCGGTCATGGACCAAGAGGAGTATAAAAAAGGATGTTTATCCCTGTTGACTTTAGTTACAGATTACCGGCCCCTTGACAGGGACCCTACTATGTCCCTTCAATATAAAATCAAAAAAGTCGTGGTAGATGGACTTAAAAATAATCATATTACAGATAAACAATTTAAATTCTTATATAATGAATTTCCACGACCACCGGTTTTTTATGGTCTACCTAAAATTCATAAGGGGTTTTCCCCTCTTGAGTTTAGACCAATAGTGTCAGGAATTGGATCATTACTGGAGCCTATTGCTAAGTATTTGCTGTACTTTATAAAAGCCATTTGTCGAAAGGTCCCATCTTACATTAAGGATTCTACACGTTTTATTAATATTGTTCAGGATATTGATTTTTCTGGAATTACTCCCATTTGTGTTACTATGGATATTAAAGCCCTTTATACTAACATCCCTCACCTAGAAGCAAGAGAGACCCTCAGTCAATATTCTGACTTAAGGGATTCTGGAAACCCCCCTACCGCCTTTTTACTTTCACCTAGTGCTAACTGAGAATTCGTTTGAGTTTTACAGTAACTTTTTCCCACAAATGACGGGTATTAGTATGGGCAGCAGCATTTCTGCGGTGCTGGCTATACTCTTTATGGCCGATTGGGAGAGCAAATTTATCTTTGACAGAGGTATGAACCCTTTTTTGATTCAATATTCCTCTGGAGAAGATATATTGATGATATCTTTATGATAGGGATAGGAACTGAGGAAGAGCGTTTGAGTTTTAAGATTTGGATTAACGGCCTACATGATACTATCACATTTACTATGAATTTTGACACACCCCCCCAAATTAACTTTTTGGACGTATGGGTGCAGTGGCATGAAGGGGAGGTATTCACACAGATCAAAATTCTTACTGGATGTTTAACAGCCACCAGCCTAGGCACCTAACTGATAATATTCCATTTAGTCAACTCTGCAGGATTAAAAGGAATTGTTCCAGGGAAAGTGAGTTGGGTAGGGAGGCTCAGCTAACGAAAAGGAGGTTCCTGGCTCGAGGGTACCCTATGCGTGTTATTCAAAAAAATATGAGGAGGGTTGGAATTATTTGCATATAAGAGAGGAAAAAAACTTAGTAACTTTCTGGTTAAGGCCAGACCTCAGGGGCATCAAAGAACTATGGATAGGAAATCTCTCTCAGGCAATTTTCCATGTGGTCAGTGCATAAATTGCCCCTATTCTTTGAAAACCCAAACCTTTTCTGATTCTAAAGGAAGTGTATAAAATCCGGGATTTCATTAATTGTAGGTTATCTATGCGATAGGGGTTATCTATGCGATCGAGTGCCCCTGTAAAAAATGGTATGTCAGAAGAACATCAAGAAACCTTAAAACGTGCATCGTTGAGCACAGGAGCAAGCTAAGGAATCGATCTGATATGGTCCCATTAGTAGAGCATTACAATCTGGTACATAAAGATTTGAATGATTTTGTTTTTTGGGGCATAGAAAGGGTGGGCCTTCCTATTAATCCTAAAAGTCTGGCCGAACGGGAGGTGTTCTGGATTATTACTCTGGCTACGTTACAACCACGAGGGCTGAATGATATCCAAATGCCTTTGGTTTAAGCTGGTGTGTGTTTACTAGTGATTCACTGGCTGTTCCAATTTATGCTGCTTTGCTGGAGGGGTTCCAGGCTCTGTCTGCTATAACATCCCTTGGACCCTTTGGGGCTGCAGGAACTCCCTCTATCACAGGTGACCGGTGTTGTTACCTGCATTCCCTAGATAACGACAGGAGCCTAGCAATTCAGGATCAGCCATCCAGACTGTGTGTTTCATCAGCATGAGGGAATCCCACAGCCCCATGGGAGGCACTTGGAGGCTTGATAAGCCTTGGGCGAGCTGTGGAGCCATCAGGAGCGGTGGGTTTTTTCTCAAAGGAGTTTTCTGACCCGTGCTTTGGCGGGCCCTTACAGGATGGGCTGCTGCCCTTAGAGTTTTCTCTTTCTGTGAACCCGCTTGGCTTCCACTTTGGGCCTTTGGATGTTTGGAATTCCACTCCTTCGCCTCCCATTCTGGTTCCTGGGTCACTGCTGTAAAGCTAGGCAAGCTCCTTTTGCCTGACTAACAGATGGGAATGGTTTGCTTTTGGCTCCCTCTTATTATATCTGGGCATGAATTTGGAGCTGTAGTTTACTTATATGCTTTTCTTTTGATAGCCACGACCTGAAGCTGGCTAGCTGTGGAATTAGGATCCCCAAAGGAAGGTTGTTTAACCTATGAGGAAGTAGCCAACATTTCTCTGGCCCCAGTAAGTCTTATGCTCATTACATTCAGCTGTTACTCTGTATGAGGGGGTTCTTTCTATTTTGCTCCCTTTGAAAGGGTTTCTGAGACTGTGACTGCTGTTAATCTGTGTTTCTGTACGGTTACCTCTGTATTCCTAGATTTGCCAAAGAATGTCACCCTAGAAGTAGCCTGCATCTTTCTGGCCTTGTTTTGCTAGAGAATGGCTTCCTAGAAAAAGAAGTTTGAAAATACCCCTGAAGAAGCCAGGCCTTTCCTGGCGAAACGTTGGGACTTTTGTGTTCTGCTTATGTGGGTGATCCATATTTAGAATCATCGGGATCTTATTGTTTTATTTCTGCAGGTGATTCATGAGACATTTAGAAATACTCTTGCTTCCCTGTTGAGACCTTTACAGGTTTGTTCCTTTATTCAATATTTTGACGGTTTGTGCTACTTGCAGTGCTTTGTTGTTGCTGTGGTATGTACATCTTAGCCTGTATGCTGCAGCCTGTTCCTCAGCCAGTAAACGGCAGCTGATGCTCAAAGCGTTGCAAAGCAAGCAAGGACTCAATAAGCAAAGGGAAATCGTAGCCGTGGCTTGTCAAAGGCACGAGACAGGCGTGGGAATAGGCACACTTGTTTCCATCAGGAAGGCAGGATTTGTCAAACTAGAAGCTTCATTTCAGAAGGAAGAGGTAGCTCTGCCCCCTTGTATGGCCTAGGGATACCGCCGACGGTAGCGCTCAGCTTACCTCAGGTGAATGTCAGCCCTGGCTGAGCCGTGTGGGTTCAGCGGGGGCTCCTTGGCTTCTTCTGGTTTGTGGAATCGAAACTTGTAGTTGCGGCAGTGCCTTGCTCCGTAGAGCTGCTCAATCAGGAACACAACAACATCATGGATAATTCCCAGCATCCTCAAACCATTCACACCTAGATCAGGAAACAAACCAGGCATCAGTGCAGAAAAAGCAGCCGGGGGAATAAGACGTTCCTACCCGAGCTCTGCACTGACTACCAGGCCTTGCAAGGCTTGTTGCTGATCAGCAGTCGAGATACAAAGGCATTGGTGGTTTCTGTCTCTGCAGCAGGGAACATCTCCAGTTCGGTAGCCAACGATGAAATGAAACTCTCACCACCAGGCCCCAGGGACTTCTGGGGGAGGAGGAGTTGGGAGTCTCACCTCCCTGTCCAACAGAGCAGCACGAACCTCACAAGATATGCTGGACTGGGATTTTCCGAGACAAATGAGACTTTCCTGGCACCCCTTCTACCTGTGTGGTCAGGTCAGCAGCACCATGCTGCTGGTTCCATATGGTGGAAAGGGGGGGGGGGCGGCTCAGTGAGAAGCTAAACTAACTTATTCTGCACTAAGAGAACGATAAGAACTAACTAAAAAGAGAAACAACTGTTTGTGATAAAGAGTAGGAAGCCAACATACGTCACAATTCAACCATACATACATCTGACGTGAGCACTGTATGTTGATATTCTGTAGCCATATTTTAGTGTCATACCCATCAGAATTAAGAGAAGAATGAAAACATGATGAAACCCAGTATGAAGAACAACAAATCCACTGTGAGCAAACCCCAGACTGGGAGCCCACATTTAGCACAACAATGGGGGGAGGGGGTTGTTAAGAAATGCAATTGAGGGCTACCTGACATACATGCTAGGCGAGACCCAAAAACTCTAGGAGGAAAACTCTGGAAGGACTGAGAAGGTATTGAAGAGTCATCCAGAGACAAAGGGAGATTCCATCGTCTTGGAACTGACAGGCAACTGCAACAAAGCAAGGCACTGGACCCAGCCATTCCACGCGTCTGAGAACTGAAATTCTAAGCATGCAAGCGCATGGGGTAAGATTAGCTTAGAACTCACCTAGTATGGGAGAATTGCGTTATCTTTATAGTTTGCTTTATTGCACTCCTGGCACAATCTTGATTCACAAATTAAAATTCTGTTTAACTAAGCCATGAGTGCTTGTGTGGTACTGATATTGGGGTGAGACATTGGAGGGAGTTCTGAGTGAAAGACTCAGATGAACTCTGTCATTTAGGTCTGTGCTTTGGGAAGCTCAGAGGTCATGGTGACAGAGAGGGTTAACCCCTTATGGGCTGGAGCAGTTCTGGAGGGAGCCAGCCCAGAGTGGAGCAGAGAGCTTCCAATCCCATCATCCTGTTGAAACTATTTATTTTTCTTTCAGAGAAACACCAGAGAGCAGGCAGGTTTGCTGCTGCAGTAGAGAGCGAGCTAGGGGGCCGCTTCAGATGGCCCTGCCATAGAGCCTTGCCGCAGCACCCCAGCCAGAACTCGTGCTGAGGGGCGAGGTGGAGAGTCCGCCAGAGGAGACAGACCAGAGTGGCTCTGTGCATGCACATATCCCAGCTGCGACAGCCCTCAAAGGACCATCATTTGTACAGCCAACCCTTTGTGGTCTAGTTTTACATGCATAAAGGACCAAAACTGCCCAAGGTCCGCACAGGAAAAGTGCAACATTTTGCATTAGCTGCTGGTTTCGTGGGGCACAAACCAGACAGAATGCCTGGCTCCATCATCCGCATGCAGGCAACACACTGGAGTGGTTTGGGCGAGCTGAAGAGGTTTTGCCTACTGCTTAAAACAATTATTCTTAAAAATCCAGCAGAAGGCAAAGAAGAAATGACCTTGCAGTTACCTGCAAACGAGAGCTGCTTCAGACGGGCATTGGAGCGAGCTTCCTGCACTTTATCAGTCAGCGACTTCCAAGCATCTGTGATTAGAGAAGAGAAAACCGCGTCTGTCAGACGCTAGCAGCACCCAGACTGTGTGCGTCTCGCAGCTGGGTCTATGGTCAGGACCGAGCAGAACATGCCAGAATCAACTTGAGCAAGCAGTACTGCAATAGCAGCATGAAACCCTCCCACCAGCAGACAGCCCTCACTTCCCCGCCCAGGCCAAGCAGCGACCAGTGCACCCACTGGACGTGGGCCTGGGAGACCAGGGCTCCAATCCTGCTTTAACCGCCTTGGGCAAGTGGCTCTCTCTCTCTCTCTGTGCCATGGTTCCCCATCTGTAAAATGGGTCCAATCATGATTTCTTGTGAGGGTGAGCTAGAAAAGGATTGCAAAGTGCTAAAGAAATGCTAATAGCTCCGTCCCTTCCCCATCTGAGGTAGCAGCAGGGCTGATCAATGGGCTAGAGAGGCAGGAGAGACGTGGCCAGGTTCCCCATGCAAGATACTGAACAGAAGGTTCTCACCTTCAATGCTCTCGGCACAAATCTGAAAGCCGTCATCGCTGGAGATCTCAAACACCAGCCCTTTCTTTGTCTTCTTCTGGCTCAGGCTCTCTTTCCTCTTTTGTTCCTGCTGCTGCAGCCAGAACATGAGTGGGGAGCTGAAAGTGCCCTCAGTCTCTTCCTCAGCCGCTCTGGCACCTTGAAGCAAACAGGCCACTCTGAAGCAACCCCTGAGCAGAATGCGGCTCGCCCCTGCCCTCAAAGGGAGACGCGCTTTCCCAGAAACAATTCGGGAGGATTATTTCTAATCAAACCCACCAAAATGTAAAGGACAATTTGCTCCCCCTCTGCAATGCAGGCCCCGGAGCTTCTAGACAAAGCACCCCAGTGGGGCACTCCCCAGCAATCCATCCCGCACCTACACTTCCCGAGACCAGCCCACGCTGGAGAATCCGGTACAACGTCTTGCCAGGCACCCACTAGAACTGGAGTCATATTAAACTCCCCCCTCCCCTCCCCTCCTACAGGGAGAAGAACGGAGGTAGCCTTGACCATGGGTTTGACTCCCATTTACAAAGTGAAATGAAAATCCCTATTCCAGTTTACAGAACTCAAACCCTAGGGTTAAAATGGCTGTAACTGCCCCCCCCCCCCCCGAAAGGGAGACAGGCGGCATCTGGGCTGCAAGGCACACGGCACGGTTCAGCAGCAGAGATTGCTACGGTGCCGGATTGACCTACCTGCAGTTTCTTGTTCATCTGCTGCATTCTGCACAGACTGCGCCTCTGGGAGAGTGGCCGTTTGCCTTGGGGAGAGAACAAAAATAATCTAGACCCTCAGCCCTATAAACGGTGGCGGCAGCAGCAGCAGTTTATCCCTCAGCCACTATTTACACCTGGCTGAGCTAAACCTAGCAGCAAGTTTCTTACTTGGAAGAGTCTTCTCTGAGTTGCATTCTCTCACCCAGTCCCACTAGAAGTATTGGGCTCCTCGGATCATAGCTTTCCCTTTTGGGTTTTCCTCCCCCAGACGTCATGGATATGTAGCCCCGCATCAGCCTCCTGCTTCCCTTCATCCAAGAGCTACTGCAAGTGAGGCAGGAGGGAGGGCGCTGGGACTTGGTGAGAGGATGTTGTGACTGTGCTCTCACCCAGTCTCACTCTTAAGTAGACTAGAAAGCAAACCGCTGGAGGCAGCTGGCAGTTCAAAGCCCAACACAGGCCTGTTTATGAGGCAAACAGGGAAACCAGAACTAAGTGCCAAACCTGGCCTCCTTTTCATCAGCCACACCAATACCCTAACGCTGGCGAATGCCCTACCAATATCCTCCAGGGGGGCACAGCCTGGGCAGCGCGGCCCTGACTCCCTTCGACATGCCTGGGTCCACTGGGAGATGGATGGTTTGGACACCCCTTGGCCTGGTCCCAGGCATCTGTCTTCTGGAATTGCTGTGTCCTAGGAATGCCGCTTGCGAAGTGTCTTCTCTCCCCAGGAAGAGTGCGGCAGAGGGAGAAAGGCAGGCAGGGAACTAACCTGCCCCAGGTGGAATTCAGAGATGACCATGTGTAGAAAGGCCAGGGGAGGCCTCAGCACCACCCACTCCTTATGGAACGACAAGGCAAACAACTCGCTCGCTCTCCTGGCTGACGCTGACTGCCACCAGAAAGCCAACTTCAATGACAGCAAGTCCAAAAGCATGGAGTCCGTGGTTTCAAAGGGGTCCCCCATCAGAGTCTGCAGGGCCACATTAAGGGCCCAGCTCCCTGATCGCCCCCTTAAGGAAACCTGCAACTAGGGGGTCTGTGAAGAGACACTCCCCCCCCCACACACACACACACTTCTTGTGCCCTGGAAGGCATTAACTGCCACTAAACCGAGCTTACTGGAGGAGGCTCCTGTCCCTCCCTCCCTTCAAGTAAATGAACCATTTAGTCCAGGATGTCTGGACCAGATTATGGGACGGATTCCCCTGGCTCCTACTAGGGATGCAAACCGCTTCCATTTGGAGACCCACCTGCTTGCTAGCAGGATCTTCCGCACAGGCACTGAGTAATCCCACTCTTCCTGTGTCAACAGTGCAGCCTCCAAGCCTTTAGGTGCAGAGAGGGCAAGTTCAGGTGCCAGAGCCATACCTTGGCCTGGGCTATCAGATCCAGTTCCGGGTACCAATACTGTCTTGGCAGTAACAGATCCCCTCCTCACTGTAGAACGTCAGGAGTGGCCGCCCCAAGCCGTCTTGCAGTGGGGCTGGCCCTGGGCCCTTACACATTCAATCATGCTCCAAAAAACAGGGAAATTGCAAGTTAACGTTCCTGCCTTAAATTCTGTGCCATGTAAGCAGGAAAGACGTCGTACAGCCTCATATATTGTCCTTCCTTACAACTTATGCACCCACACTCTGCCTTGGTCTTTCAGCATCAATCCTCTTCCTCCTCATGGGGCAACATTGAAGCTGGGGATAGTACTCTACAAATGCTTAATAAGAATTTAAAGTCGGGTACATATTGAAATGAATAAAATGGAATGCCAATTGGGAGGAATGGAAGCAACAGCAAGGCCAACTTGGAAAGAAATCCTACTGTCATTTGCAGATCCCATGAAGTGGCTGTGAAAGAATACAAGAGAGGTGCATCTTTGGGAGTTTGCAGGTGGGGAAGAGGTTGTGGCCCCAGGGAGTGACTAGAATGGGTAGAATGAGGAGGAGGAGCAGGGGTAGGGTGCATCAGGAAGGAACTGGTGGAAGGTTCTGAGTGAAGTGATTCAGAAGTGATAGGATCCCATGGGGAGCACTCCTATCATTCTACCCAGTTTCCATAGCTGCCTCCCTGTCAATGCACACCCCCTTACTCCTGTTTCCTATCCGAGGTACAGCTCATTGTATTTCCCAGGACTCTTGGCTTCTCTGTAAGAGGAGTGGGGGCTAGTGGATTAGAGAAGTGGGCTGGGCTTCTCCCCTTCCAACACTTCTCTACCCTGTGCCAATACATACACTTCCACCTTACCCTTCTACCCAAATGAAAGGAGGGTTGAGGGGGCAGCTTCAGTGTTGCCCCTAACCTGGGGAGGAAGAGGGTCGCGGCTGAAAGACCAAGGCAAAGTCTGGGGGCACGGAACCAAGGTGTAAGCAAGCACAATGTGAGACCTTACAGCGTCTTTACGGCTTACATGGCACGGAAGAGAAGGCAGGAGCCTTAGCTTACAATTGCCATGATTTGGGGAGCATGAGTCAATTTGTAAGGGCCTTAACTTCTCTCTTAAACCAAAGGGTTTTTCTGTATATGGTGTCCCTTTCTGAAAGGGGAATGCACAAAATTACACCCACCCACCCAATGTAGCTCCCTGCACTACCCATGGCCCCTGCCCTGCCCCCCCTCACTCCAAGTTTCCCCCCCCATGCCAGCTCCTCAGTGCCCCCATGGCAAGTGACACCCCCCCCCCAAAACAGACCAGCTCCCCAGCACCCCCACCCCAGCCAGACTAACCCCTGGGGAGCTAACCAGGTCATGCGCTATGGGAGGGTAGCAGGACACACGGACTGTGCATGTGTGATGTTAGGAACTCTGCACTGACTAATATGGGAAATTTTAAAATGTACAACTATCAGACAGATTTTGAAAAATAAAAAAGGGAACGTGCTGGAATGCACCCTTGAATTCTTTAACACAACTGCACGACACAAGATTTTTCTAAAAGTACACGTTCGGCCCAATACTAAAAGTGTCTGAAACAGGCAGACAAAGCAAGTTTTACTCCAATTGTTAAACTGCTATCAAGTGTTTTTTTGGTCCAATTTGCATTAAATTTGGATAGACTGTACCCCTCACGCAAGCAATCCTCTCTGCCAACGTTCAGACAAATAGGCGAAATGGTGCGGATTTTATAAGCAATAGAATGTTCATGTGTTAAACAGAACCATGCACACTGGCCTTAACGATAGAGCGGCTCCGGCCGCTCTAGAACTAAAAGAAAGGACAAGATTTTTACAAAAAGAAGCAAACCATTCTATGTTGTTCTATGGAGCAACTGTTTTCTATGCTGTGTGCAATTTTGGTCCATAGGGTGACAGTACAAACAGAAACATTCCTGCAGACAGTGATACCAGATACAGTACTACAGGGATCGAACTTTAGAAAATAAACGCCAGGAAAACGGTTGCTTCTTTTTGTAAAGACCCTATGTTTTTTCACTCAATGCATGAATAACTTGTGCAATTTCTTGCCAGAGGATGTGGTTAACGCCAGTAATGTAGCTGGGTTTAAAAAGGACTGGATAAGACCCGGCAGTCGCGGGGGACTGGATGAGGGTAAGCCATCGGAGGTTGAATCCTCCGAGGTTGATGGAGGTGATGTTGGTGGGTTGTGGTGGGTGACCTGGGTGTGATGGAGTCCCCAGTCATTGACGAGGTCTGTCTGTCATTGGTTTCCCAGGTCCGTAGCCTGGGTGTGCTCCTTAATCCACAGCTTCGTCTGGATCTCCAGGTGGCGGCTGTGGCAAGGAGTGATTTCTGGCAATTACATCTTGTCTGGCAGCTGCGGCCTTCTGTGTCAAGTTGTGACCTTGTCACCCTCATCCGTGCCTTCGTTACCTCTAGGCTAGATTATTGCAACGCGCTCTACGTGGGGCTGCCCAGGATGACGGCAGCCTGCTTGCTATGGGGAGTGGGCCGACGGGAGCACATTACACCAGTGCTCCGAGTGCTGCACTGGCTGCCTAGAGTCTACCGGGCCAGATTCAAGGTGCTGGTATTGACCTATAAAGCCTTATATGGCCTGAGCCCCACTTCTCTACGAGACCATCTGTCACGAAGGAACATAGGGTCACACATAATCAGAGGGAACATACATACACTGTTAATTTATAGAAACCAGTGTGTAACATGGTACTATTAAGTTATAGAAACCAATCTGTGACAATGATGCCAAGCTGAGAGATGTTAAACCATTACTGTGACATTGCGAAAGAGGAGACATTGCGAAATAGGAGCAGCACAGCCCCAAGGGCATTGCTGCAGAGGTCTTTCTAAAAGGTGTCTCTAACAGCAGCTTTAAGAATGCAAATGAAAGGAAACTGCATACGTGAGTGAGCCCCACAGGTTCAGGAGAGAAGAGGGGTAAACAAAAGAACTTTCTGGAAGACTCGAGAAGAAACTAGGGTCCCCCCCCCCAGGACTTATAAGGGACATTCGGACGGTTGGGAACACATTTAACCTACGATGTGCTGAGTCTCGGATTATAGCTGGAGGGCAGGAGCCTGCCAGCTAGCCTGTTGAAGCAATGTACTGAGAGGAGACTTTGCTTCTAAGAACTCAAAGCCCAGCCTCACTACATCTGACTGAGAAATGGATTCAAGCGCATGGACTTTCTGTAGGGTAAGATCTTAACTAGGGACCTTCTCGGTACACACTAGGATTGCGTTATTTACTTTTGTTTTATTAGCCACTCTGCGTTCAAACTATCTTTGTTTATGTAATCAATAAACTTTCTTCTTTACTAAGAAGTGCTTTCTGTCGTCTCACACTGGGGAACACAGTCTGAGTATCTTGTGCCCTCGAGCACTTGCGAACCCAGAGAGAAAGGGTCTGTGAGCGGGAAGTCTCTGGAGCTTGGGGACAAAAGTGTTGCCCCCTTTGCAGGACTGAATCAGCCAGAGAGAGAACTGGTTCAGACAGGCTGCAAGTGAGGGAAACTGAGTCACCCAACCCAGGAACGTGGGGTAGTGACACCGTCCCACACCTCGGGGCTTGGATCAACCCCTATAGTCATCCAGGGGTTTTGGAGGCACCCCGGACGCAATGGGTGGCCACTGACGATGGGCCTTTTCCCAGGCTGTGGAATGCCCTCCCGACGGATTCGAGTGTTCTCTTCCTTAGCCTCCTTCCGCCGGGGCTGTAAGACTCATCTCTTCCGTCAGGCTTTTGGTGAAGGAGAAGGGGAGGGGGTTTGTGGTTTTGTTCTGCCAGGGTTTTTAATGGTTTCATTAATGTTTTTATGATGTCGTGAGCTGCCCCGAGATGCGTGAGCAGAAGGGGGCAGCATAGAAATGTGATTGAGCAAATAAATAAATAAATAAAATAAGTAAGTTCTTGGAGAATAGGCCCATTAACCCCTATTAGCCAAGCAGGTTTAGGCAGGGATCTGTGTTTACCACAAGGGTGCAGACCGCACTGTTTCTTGCGGTGTCAGCTGCCCCACCCAGTTTAAGCATCTCTTGGTGACTGGTTGTTCTCAGAGCACATGGCTCTTCGAACAGCTGTAGCGGCGGAGAGGAAATCAGCGGGGGGATCAGCTGTCACCGCGCCACAGAGAGAGGCAGCCCAGCGTGGGGCGGAGGACAGGGTGGGGGACAACTCGGTGCCTTCAGCCGCCTCTTGGAGCCAGGGGGAATTCTGCTTTAGGCAGCGCTGCACCTGCACCCCCACCGCCCCTCTCCCAGACCTACCCCTCTCCAACGCGCACCCCCATCAGCAGGCAAGAGACTGCCCATCCCAGGGGGAGCTGCCCCAGGATGGGGCTTGTGAATGGATTAGCTTTTTGAGACCCCTAGGGTCTGTGCACGGTGGGTGGGTGGCAGCTTCCTTTGTGCCTGCTTTGCGCCGGGA
Source organism: Sphenodon punctatus (assembly GCA_003113815.1). Lineage (NCBI taxonomy): Eukaryota > Metazoa > Chordata > Lepidosauria > Sphenodontia > Sphenodontidae > Sphenodon > Sphenodon punctatus. The sequence continues at coordinate 687,294 of QEPC01006384.1, forward strand.
GCAGCCATTGGGGACCGCAACAAGGCAGGTTAAGCTTCTGGGGTGGGGGTGCTTTCATGTGCGTCCTTTGTGCCAAGGCAAGCTGGGGCTTTACTATTATTATAAACATTTATATAGCGCCAGATGTGTGACCTGGCGCTGTACAGAACATAGAAATAGACGCGGTCCCTGCCTGTGGCTTACAATCTAAAAGACAAGGAGGGGGAGACAAGGAGAGGGGACAGCGGGAGAGACATGGGAGAAGACAAACAAACATTCAGGCGGATGCGAAGTCTCAGGTGCGTGTACTTGGCTTGGTTACAAGGTGGTCGGTAGCAGCAGTCAGCAGAGGAGGGCTGACAGTAAGAGCAAGGGGAAAGACTAGAGGGCATTGGGAAAGGCAGCATGGAAAAGGTGGGTCTTGAGGAGGGATTTGAAGGAGCGGAGGGAGGAGGCGAGGCGGACGTCGGCAGGGAGGGAGTTCCAGGCATGCGGGGCAGCGAGGGAGAAGGGACGAAGGCGGTTGGGCGAGCAGGAGAAGCGAGGGAGAGCGAGGGAGGGGACAGCGGAAGAGCGGAGAGCGCGCGCAGGAGCGCGTAGGGCGATTAGGTCCGAGAGGTAAGGGGGAGCTTGGTCATGGAGCGATTTGAACGTGAAAACCAGGAGTTTGAACAGGATACGTTCAGGAAGGGGGAGCCAGTGAAGGGAGAGGAGGAGAGGCGTTACATGGTCGAAGCGACGGGCAGAGTGAATGATCTTGGCGGCAGAGTTTTGGATCGCAACAAGGGGGGACAGGTGGGAGCGAGGGAGGCCAGCAAGGAGGAGGTTGCAGTAGTCGAGGCGAGAGATAACCATGGCATGAACAAGGATTTTGGCCGAGGAGATAGATAGAAAGGGGCGTATGCGGGCAATGTTGAGGAGAGCGAATCGGCAGGATTTGGCCACAGAGTCAATGTAAGGTTTAAAGGAGAGGTGCGTGTCAAAAATGAAGCCCAAGCTGCGGGCACGGAGAACAGGACGGATGGTGACCCCATCAATGCAGATGGTCAGGTCAGAGGGAGAGGAGGGGGATGGAGGAAAAATGAGGAGTTCAGTCTTGGCCATGTTCAGTTTGAGTTGGCGTCGGGACATCCAGGCGGAGATATCAGAGAGGCAGTCGACGAGGCGTGAGCGGATAGAGGAGGAGAGAGAGGGGGTAGAGAGATAGAGTTGGGTGTCATCAGCGTAGAGATGGTATTGGAATCCGTGGGAGGCAATAATTTTGCCAAGGGACAGGGTGTAGATAGAGAAGAGGAGAGGGCCAAGGACAGAACCTTGGGGGACCCCAACCGAAAGGGGAAGGGAGGGGGAGGTCGACTCAGGGAGGGAGACATTAAAGGAGCGGTCAGAGAGGTAGGAGGAGAACCAGTCAAGGACAGAGCCGCGGAAGCCCAAAGAGTAAAGCGAGTCCAAGAGGAGCGAGTGGTCGACAGTGTCAAAGGCAGCAGAGAGGTCAAGGAGGACAAGAATGGAGTAGTGGCGCTTAGATTTAGCGACAAGTAGATCATTGGTGATCTTGGCCAGGGCAGTTTCAGTAGAGTGGAGGGGGCGGAAGCCGGATTGGAGAGGGTCCAGGGAGGAGTTGGCAGAGAGGAGGTCCAGGCAGCGGGAGTAGACGACACGTTCCAGAAGCTTTGAGGCAAAGGGAAGGAGGGAGACTGGCCGGTAACTAGAGGGGTCAGATGGGTCCAGGGTGGGCTTTTTGAGGATGGGGGAGACAGTGGCATGCTTGAAGGCAGAGGGGAAGGAGCCTGTGGAAAGGGAGAGATTGATGACATGTAGAAGGGGGGGGGGGGGGCGACAGTGGGAGCAATAGAGGCCAGGAAGCGGGAGGGGATCGGGTCCAGGGGGCAGGTGGAGGGGTTGGATGGAGAGAGCAGGACGGAGATTTCCTCGAGAGAGGCAGGAGGGAAGGATGTGAGGAGAGAGGGGGAGGGGTGGTACGGGAGCGGGAGGAGGAGGTGGGTGGGAGGCAATGCCCTGACGGATCTTGTAAATCTTTGAGGTGAAGAATGACGCAAGATCCTGAGCAGCAAGGGAAGAGGACGGAGGAGGGCAGGGGGGTTTAAGAAGGGAGTTGAAAGTAGAGAAGAGGCAGCGAGGGTCACAAGAGAAAGATTTGATCCTGGAGGCATAATAGCGCTGTCTAGCTAGGGAGATAGCTGAGGAGAGGGAGGAGAGGAAGAATTTGTAGTGGAGGAAGTCAGGGAGGGAGCGGGAATTGCGCGAGAGGCGTTCGGCAGCCCGGGTGCAGGAGCAGAGGTAGCGGATGGTAGGGGTGAGCCAGGGGCAGGGGTTTCGGGGCCAGACGGGACGGAAGAGAGGTGGGCAAGAGAGTCAAGGGTCGAGGAGAGAGAGGTGTTGAGAGAGGAGATGGCAGAGTCAGGGGAGGAGGAGAAAACGGAGGGGAGATAGAGAGGTGGCAAACTCCATGGGGATAAAGGCCTGCATATTGCGGAAGGGGCGCAGGGAGGGGGAGGGGGTTGGTGGGAGAGGCTGAAGGAGGCGAGGAAGTGATCAGAATTAGGGCAAGGATCAAAGTAGAGGTCAGCAAGAGAGCGATGTCGTGAGAAGATGAGGTCAAGGGAGTGGCCGTCGGTGTGGGTGGGGGAGTCGGTCCAGAGTCGGAGATCGAAGGAGGAGGTCAGGGAGAGAAAGCAGGAGAGAGAGGGCGTGGGAAGGCATGTTGACGTGAATGTTGAAATCACCAAGAATGAGAGTGGGGGGTGTCACGTCATCAGAGAGGAAGAAGGTGAGCCAGGATTCAAAGTCTGGAGGGAAAGAGGAGAGCGAACCCGGGGGGGGGCGGTAGATGACAGCAACACGAAGGTGTAGGGGGGAGTATAAATGCACAGAGTGGGCTTCAAAGGAAGGGAAGGAGAGGGAGGGAGGAAGGGAAAGGGTTTTAAATTGACAGGGCTCAGCAAGGAGGAAACTCATGCCACCCCCCTGAACCTCAGGGCGGGGTTGGTGAGAGAACAAAAGGCCCCCTCCCCCTGAGCATAGAGTGGCCGGGGTAACAGAGTTGGAGGATGAGATCCAGGTTTCTGTAAGAGCAAGGAGTTGAAAGGGGGGAGAGAGGAAGAGATCATGGATGACGGGGGCTTTGGCAGGCAATCTCCGATGGGACGAGCTGGGCCTCTAACACTTGATCCCTGCTCTCTTCCCACCCAGGGTGTCTATTTGACAGAGCTTTAAAATACTCCAGCAACTTCTGGGGCATCTGCCTCTTGACCGGTTGTTTATAGCCTCCCCACTCCCACCACCTGCCAAAGCAAGAGCAGCATTAAACCTGGCCAGGGCTTGCTCCCCTAGACGTGCCCCCTCCTCTTCAACCTTTTCTAAGTGATTTCCCTGCAACCAGTTTGTGAAACCAGACACCGAGAGTTTTTGCCCACTAGAGAATGAACACAGTCCCCAAAGCTTAGTTTGCATTCAGTGTTTTTCAGGTTTAAAAACCTCCAGGCAGGTGGAAGAAATTGCTTGAAAGGAGCCACCAGGAAGATTTGGTTTCCTTCCTTGAAATCCCACTGGATTTGGAGCAGGTGGAGGAACCTGAAGGGGCTTTAGGGGGCAGTGAATGGAATTTGGGCAGCTTTTGGTGAAGATCTGTAGCATGTCCCCATAAAATGGGAGCATATTTAGGGATATTTTAATATCTCCTGAATTGTCTCCTTGTTCCCCCCAATGTTTATGTCCCTGCACTGGAGCTCACTTTTGGACAGCAAAGATTCTCAGATTTTTTTAATCTGCTGTTATTTTTCTCCACTCCCTGTTCCAGTCAGTAAAGTGAAAAGCTTTAAAATTAGCTTAGCACTGAACATGCAGTTGTTCCCTGCCTCACATTTTACTACAATACTTTCAGAACTTTGGACTACAATTTAAAATACAAGTTTTGCAAAGAATTAACTTTGCTCTAAAATCCACATTTTTATTCATTCAAATTCCATTTAATTTTAGAAGTACAAAGATGCAGCGTTTTTGGCTGACAAGATACCCACTACCACCAAAAACCCTGGCCACAAATAAAAAATCAGTGCCTGTGAACGTGCTGCTGAATTTAAAGATTTTCATGAAGAGGATGGGAAGCTGTTCTGCACCTGCTGCGATAGGATACTGGATCAGTCACCGACCACCTGAAATCCAAGAACCGCTCAAAGAGGAAAGCTGAGTGTGAAGAGAGAAAACGAAACAAGAAGCAGAGGACCGTACCAACCAGGCAGAAGCCCTGGAATCCAAGAAAGGGCTTGCATGTAAATCTGTGCACATGCTCCCTGAAGCCAATATCCCGCTTGAGAAAGCAGACCAACCTTCTGTACGCACCTTTCTGCTGCGCCATGTGAAGGAAGGAAAATTGGGCACTTACCTCTGAATTTTCCTTCTGCTGGGGATCCTCCTGGACGGCCAGTGCAACAGCAGGGTAGATCCCTGCCAGTACCACTAGGAGGCAGACTATCAGATTTTCTGGAGCATGCTCAGAGGGATCTAGCCCCTAAAACTCCAGTAGTTCTAAGCGTTATTCCACACTGCTTAACTTATGCTAACAGGTTATAAATTCTGAAACTAGAAAAGAGAACGTTATAAACAATTTTGACAGTGAGCGCACACCCAACGGGGTGTGTCTGAACCGTTGGGCAAATTGTTGCCCATGTATCCATGTCCACGGCATCCCAGAGTCACTCCTCACTCCGGTTGGGACTGGCCATCCAGGAGGCTCCCCAGCAGAAGGAAAATTCAGGGGTAAGTGCCCAATTTTCCTTTCTCCCTGGGGATCCTCCTGGACGGCCAGTGCGACAGCAGGGATGTACCTAAGTGGTGTCCCATTCCTGAAATTTGAGGGAGGGAAAAAACGGAGGGAGGAGACGTAGATGGTGTCTGGCGGAGGAGGTAATTATACCCTCTACAGAACTGCCTGGAGCACCCATCTCCCAAAAGCCGCTTCCGCTGATTCGTGCAGCAGGATCCTGTAGTGCCTGGTAAAGGAGTGCACCAAGGACCACGTCGCTGCCCGACAAATTTCCCCATAGGAGGCCAAATTTCTGAAAGCTTGGGAAGTGGCTGCTCCTCTAAGGGAATGGGCGAAGATCCCCAGGGGAGGGGGCTTTCCTTCAGCCTTGTAGGCTTCGGTAATGCACAGAGTCATCCACCGTGCGATGAGCGCTTTGGATGCTCTCAGTCCCCTCCTCTGGGGGTTGTAGGCTACAAACAGGGCGGAGGATTTCCTGAAGGGGGCCATTCTGTCCAAGTATATTTGCAGTGCCCTTCTGACATCAAGGGTGTGCCAGATCCACTCTTGTGGGTGCGAAGGCTTTGGGCAAAAGGACAGGAAGACAATCTCTTGTTCCCTGAGGAAATGGGTGTCCACCTTGGGGCAGAAAAAGGAGTCTAATCTGAGAACCGCCGAGGACTCCTTGAAGGAGCAGCAGGCGGGGTCCATGGAGAGTGCGCTGAGTTTTGAAACTCTGCGGGCTGAGGGGATGGCTATAACAAAGGCTGTTTTGAGTGACCAGTAGTAAAAAGAGACTTCCCTAAGAGGCTCAAAAGGTGTCTTAGTGAGGGCTTTGAGTAGTAGATTCAAACTCCAAATGGGGAAGCGGTGTACTACCGGAGGGGAGATGACCCTGGATGCCCTTAGGAAGCGGATCACATGGGGATGTTTCGCTACCGTGCGGCCCTGGACTGTACAGAGAACATTCTTGAGGGCTGCTATCTGTCTTTGGAGGGTATTGGGTTTTAGACCTTTGTTTAACCCCTCCTGAAGGAAGTCCAGGATAACCTTAACCGGGGCTTTAGCTGGCCTGACCGCTCTACTCTTGCACCATCTAGCAAAGGTAGCCCAGGTGCTCTGATAGATTCTCTTTGTGGCTGGCCACCTTGATTGTAGCATGGTATCTAGGACTTGTTGGGAGTAGTCCAACTTTCTCAGAGCCCTCCTTCCAATTTCCACACTGTTAAGTCTCAGGGCTGTTGGGCTGTCTTGGCGGATGGGGCACTGAGACAGGAGGTCCGGAACGTTCGGAAGCCTGAGGGGAGGTTCTGAGCTCAGCTCTTGAATGTCCGCAAACCATGGGCATCGGGGCCAGAAGGGTGCGACTAGGATTACGGTGGCCTGCTCCCTTTTTATTTTTGCCAGTTTTGTGCAGCAGGGGAAACGGAGGGAAGGCATATACCAGGCCTTGGGGCCAAGTTCTGTTCAGGGCATCGACTGTTGTTGCTCGAGTTTCTGGGAATCTGGATATGAACATCTTCACCTTCGCGTTGGTTGGGGATGCGAATAGGTCTATTTCTGGTTTGCCGAAGGTCTCGGTTATGGTGTTGAATACCGACGGGTGAAGAGCCCACTCTTCCGGGTCGATCTTTACTCGACTGAGCCAGTCGGCTTGAGTGTTCTTCCCCGCGATGTGGACCGCCTTTATGGATTTCAGGTTGCGTTGTGCCCAGATGAGGAGGGCGGTCACTTGTTGATGGAGAGCCTCTGAGCGGGAGCCTCCCTGATGGTTGATGTAGGCTTTGGTGACGGTGTTGTCCGTATACACCATGAGGTGTTTCCCCCACAGGGCCGGGGCAAGGGTTCATACGGCTAGGTAAACAGCCTATAGTTCCAGCCAATTGATGTGGTGTTTTTTCTCCCAGTGGAGCCACCTGCCCTGCGCCGATGTGCCCTGGGAGTGGGCCCCCCAGCCCAGGAGGCTCGCATCAGTGGTGATGGTGGTCCTGTTGGGGTCTGTCAGGGGAATGCCTGGTTTGAACCTGTTCGCCTCTGTCCACCAGAGGAAAGATCTCTTCAGGGATTCCATGGGTTCTCTCCTCGTGTGAGAGGGTCTTGCCAAGGACGTAGGAAATGCTGGAGGGGTCTGGAGTGAAACCTGGCCCAACATAGTATCCCGAGACATGAGACCATTGCTCCTAAGAGACTGGCGAGTGTCTTGAGCTTGGCTTTGTTGGACTTCGAGATCTGGTGTATTAGAACTTGGAGCTTTTCTTGTCTCTGTTGTGTGAGGAAGATCCTGGCGCTTCGGGTGTCAAAGATTACCCCCCAGGTGTTCTAGTGTTTGAGATGGTGTTAGGTGGCTTTTCTTTAGGTTGATCATGAAGCCGTGTTCTTGTAGGTAAGTTATGACCCTGTGGGCATCTGCTGTCGCTTGGTTGTGGGAGGGTGACCTGATGAGGATGTTGTTGAGATATGGATGGATTTTGATGCCCTCCATCCTGAGATTGGCAATGAGGGGGATCAGAACTTGTGTGAACATCCTTGGTGAGGTGGATAGGCCGAAGGGGAGGGCTTTGTACTGCCAGTGCTTCCGGGCTTATGTGAAGCATAGCCACCGTCTGTGGGATGGGAGGACGGGGACGTGTAGGTAGGCCTTTCAGATCGAGGGATGTTAGCCACTCGTCTCGTGAGATGGCTATGCGGATGGATTGAAGCGTTTCCATCTTGAATTTTCGCAGTTTAATGGATCTGTTTAGTTTTTTGAGGTCCAGTACTGCGCGCCATTCCTCTGACTTTTTTGGTACCAGGAAGAGGATGGAATAAAGCCCAGAGCCTTTTTCAAGTGGTGGGATAGGTTCTATGACTCCGATGTCTTGGAGTCTGTTGATTTGAGTGTGAATTGCAGCCTGTTTGGCTGGGTTGCTGGAGACCGGTGAGGCACCGTAGGAGTGGCGAGGGAATCGGGAGAATTCGATTGCGTATCCCCTCTGGATGGTGCGTAGAACCCATGCGTCTATTATGGATTGAAGCTATCTGTGCGCAAAGCATTGTAGTCTCCCTCCGAGGGACGACGGGTCCTGTGGGAGGGCGGTTGGGTAGTCATGCGTCTGATCTTGGTCGAGAAAGGCCCTGGGATTGTTTGGGTCTGGTGTTGGAGTTTCTCTGTCTGTTCCATCTGGTCTTGTACTTCTGTTGGTTTCCCCTATTAGGATAAAATGGACGTCTGGTGCCACCTGCTGTTGAGTACCCTGTGCTGAAGGAACGAAAAGGCTTTTTAGTAATCCCCACGCTTTGCAGGGTTTGTCGTTTTGACTTGTCAGAGGTATCTGCCAGGACCTTGTCTAGGCACACGCCGAACAGCTTGGAGCCTTGGAAGGGTCCCCCCACTAGGGTATTTTTGGCTGTGGTATCTCCCTTCCATGACCTAAGCCATAGGCGGCAACGTGCTGCCACGTTAGAAGCGGCCGCCCATGATGCCCAGTGGAGCATGTCAGTGGAAGAATCCGCTATGAAGGCATAAGCTAATTGGATCCTGGTGGAGAGGATCCTTGTTATTTTAATGGAGACTTGGGGGTCGCTGGTTCGCTTAATCCAGGTCATAAGGGCTCTGGAAAAATAAGAGGTGACAGTGGCCATCTTTATGATTGAGGATATTTCCTCAAAATTCCTCATGAGATTGCATTCGATACCCTTGTCTGTAGGGTCTCGGGGGAAACATTCTCCCTTGGTAGGGAAGACCGAATTTCTTGCTAGAGAGGCTGCTGCAGCATCCACTTTGGGGATGGCTAGCTGGGATTCCTTGTTTTTTGTGAGGGAGTAAAGAGACAGCTGGGTTTTATTCATTTTACAGGATTTGTTAGGCAGCTGCCACTCCTTCTTTATTATCCTCTCATAGGCCCTGTCCAGGACCATTCCCCTATCCCTGGCTCTAGCCCGGGGAATGTATTCCCTCTCTTCCTCTTCTCCCTCGGAGGATTCCGAGGAATTGTGTTGATCTTTTTTCTCTCGAAGGGCTTTTATCACCAATTGAAAGATGTGGTCCCTGTATTTGGAAGGGGACTGTCTATCTGGGTCTGAGGAGGCCTTGATTTCTGGTTCCTCAATCTCTCCTTCCTCAGGGGAGGAGCAGATGCTGACTCCCTCAGAGGCATGGAGCTTGTCTGAGCCCTGGGCCTCTGCTGCCCCCTCTTCTTCTGCGCTAGCCCGGAGGAGGGGGGATTCCTTTTCTCCGGCCTGTCTTCTAGAGGAAGTTTCTATCTCACTGGAGGAGTCCATAGACCTGAACCCCTCGGAGGCTGCTTCTGATGAGGTGGGGGAGTCTAGAGGCCTGGGAACCTTGCGGGGCTTTTTTGAAAAAGGGAGCTTCCCTTTCCCTGCACTGCCCTTTATAGGGTTGGGCTTTTTGGGGTTTCACAGGGGATCTCTTTCTTTTAAGTTCTTTGAGGATCTCCCTGAGAACCTCCATCTGGGAATCCTGGGGCCGGGAGGAGCGCGGTACGCTTACAGTTGGTGCAGACCCCTCAGGGCCTGTTGTAGTTTCGGTTCCTGCCGCCGCTCTGCTCCTCATGATGGCCACTGCTTTTGGTTTCGGTTTTTCCCCGTTGCCGCTGAACTGAGAGGCCTGCCCGTGTAGGGGGGAGAAAATGCGCTGGGGCCTGTGGTGAAGCCGCACTCCGGAGGGGAGCTGCAGGGTCGAGCAGGGAGCAGGCTGGGTTTTCCCCTGGCCTGGGAGAGGGGCGCACCCGGATGCGATCCTCCAAAGACCCACTCCGGAGGAGAGAGGTGAACAGGGAGAAGAGTTTCTCCCCCCCTGGCACCTGGAGGCTTTTCTGAACTTTTTGCTGCTTAAAAGTTGGAGGCAGCTGGCCTGCGTCCTGTTGCTGTGGAGGCAGACAAACAACTGGCGTTTTAGGGACTAGATCCCTCTGAGCATGCTCCAGAAAATCTGATCGTCTGCCTCCTAGTGGTACTGGCACGGATCTACCCTGCTGCCGCACTGGCTGTCCAGTAGGATTCCCAGGGAGAATGCTGGTTCACTCCCTTATTCAGATCAGCGGCACAGAATTTACTTTCCGGATGTGTATGAAAATGAAAAACATGTATTGAAAACTGCCACTTATCAATAATAGTTTTATTTTATCTTGTCATTTTCAATTAAAGTTATTTTAGATGTCAAACCTGTTGGAAATGCATGCTGGGAAGCAAACATGCATTCAAAATTTGCATAATTAAGCAAATTCCATGCTCACAGTGAATTTGCAGTATTTGGCTGCACTGTTTGCAGAATGTAAGGTACTTTATTTGCTTTGCAGTCAACATGGGTCCCTGGTTTAGGGGACATAATTTCTTACTGCCAGGAGCTGGGAGTGAACAAGAGGGACTGGACCTGTTGGGTGCTTCTCCCAAGTAACTGAGATTGGCCACTGTCGGAGACAGGTGCTTAGCTCGATGAACTGCTGGTCTAACCTAGTGTGGCACTACATATGTTTTTATGCCATTAGTTCCAGAATGTTTATGTGTAAGTGACAGTCTGGGAAGACCAAGCGTCTTTTATGGAGATGCCCCGAGAATGCACCCCCCCAGCTGAGCATGGATGCATCTGTAATAACCGGCAGATGGGTGTGTGCGTGTGGCTGGTGACATGGCGTCCTTCTGCACACACTGGCCTTGACTGTCCACCACTTAAAGGCTGTTTAGGCATGGGCCTAATGAGAATCCTCGCTGCCGTTCCTTAGCCCTTGAGACAGTCACGTCATGTGCCTAGAGAGCACTTCGGTGCCGTCCCCAACAGCGGCTGCTTCCATTTACTCCTCTGGCAGTGCTGGCAACAGCTGCTCTTGTTCCAAGGGTATAACTAAAACCTAGACATGAGGGCCAGGTGATTTCCCACCTGTATGTCAAGGGATGCCGCCAGTGAGTTCACCCTACACCCCAGTGCATCAATCCTCTTCCCCTCTCTATCAGGGGGTTGCAATGAGGGCTTACCCCCCACCCCCTTCTCTTCTCTGCCACAGCTGTGGCAATCAGTGAGTTTGGGGTCAGATGAGTCACCAAAAACATGTCCCCCATCCGGGGAACTGGGCACATTTGCAGCGCCCAGAAAGCCCATCCAGGTGAGCAGGGCCCCACCCCATAGCCACAAGCCAAAGGTGCACGCCCGCGCCCAGCGGGCAGCAGCCCTTGGGCGGCGCCCGAAGGGCGGCGACAAAAGGGTGCTGGCCGTTTTGTGGCCGTTGTGCGGCCGGAGCGAGGACAGCGAGGGGCCACCCCCCTGACAGCACGCACACGACACCTGCAGGCCTGGACTCCCCCCGATACTGAACAGGTAATACCTATGATGCCTCCCTATACCTCCCTCACCTCCTCGCCCTCTCTCACCTCCCTCCTTCTAGCCTCTCTCACGCACCCCCTCCTTCTCCCTCTCCCTTCACCAGCAGCCTTTCTCCAGCCAACCTACCCCTTATCCTCACCCACGCCCATCCCCCCTCCCCACCCTCATCCCCCCTTACCCATTCCCCCTAGGCCTAAACCCGGCCGTTCCCCATCCCCCAACCTCATCCGCATCCCCTGCCTTCCCAAACACCAATTGCCTTTTTCCTGCTCCCTCTGGAACTGCCGCTCGTCCGTGGCTAAAGCTCCCTTCATCCACGATCTCTTCCTCTCTCGCCCCTTTCAACTCCTGGCTCTTACGGAAACCTGGATCACGCCCTCCAACTCTGTTACCCCGGCTGCTCTATCCTCCGGGGGCCTGTCGTTCTCTCACCGCCCCCGCCCTGAGGGCCTGGGTGGTGGTGTGGGCTTGCTCCTTGCTAAGCACTGCCAATTCAAAACCCTCTCCCCTCCCCCCTCCTCCTCCTTCCCTTCCTTTGAGGCCCACTCTGTGCGCTTATACTCCCCTCTACACCTTCGGGTTGCTGTCATCTACCGCCCCCCGGGTTCCCTCTCCTCTTTCCTCCCGGACTTTGAATCCTGGCTCACCTTCTTCCTCTCCGATGATATCCCCACTCTTATCCTTGGTGATTTCAACATTCACGTTGACACGCCCTCCGCCCCCTCTGTTTCCCGCTTTCTCTCTCTCGCTTCCTCCTTTAATCTCCGACTCTGGACCGACTCCCCCACTCATACTGACGGCCATTCCCTCGACCTCGTCTTCACTCGAAACTGTTCTCTAACTGACCTCTCCTTTGACCCCTTCCCTAGTTCTGATCACTTCCTCGGCTCCTTCAGCCTTTCCCACCGACCCCCCTCCGCCTCCCCCTCTATGCGCCCCTTCCGCAATATGCAGGCCCTTACTCCCTCGGAGTTTGCCGCACATCTTTCCCCCCTTCTCCCCCCCGTTTTCGCCTCCTCCTCCCCTGACTCTGCTGTCTCTGCTCTCAACGCTTCTCTCTCCTCGACCCTTGACTCTCTTGCCCCCCCCTCTGCTCGCCCCGTCCGCCCCCTCGACCCCCGCCCCTGGCTTACCCCTGCCATCCGCTACCTCCGCTCCTGCGCCCGGGCTGCCGAACGCCTCTGGCGCAAATCCCGCTCCCTCCCTGACTTCCTCCATTACAAATTCTCCCTCTCCTCCCTCTCCTCGGCTATCTCCCTAGCTAGGCAGCGCTATTATGCCTCTAGGATCGAATCTTTCTCCCGCGACCCTCGCCGCCTTTTCTCTACTTTCGACTCCCTTCTCAAACCCCCCTGCCCTCCCCCGCCCTCTTCCCTTGCTGCTCGGGATCTTGCGTCGTTCTTCACCTCCAAGATTGACAAGATCCGTCGGGATATTGCCTCCCGCCCCCCTCCGCCCCCCGCTCCCCTCCCGCCCCCTCCCCCGCCCCCCTCCCTCCTCGCATCCTTCCCTCCTGCCTCTCTCCAGGAAATCTCTGCTCTTCTCTCTTCATCCAACCCCTCCACCTGCCCCCTTGACCCGATCCCCTCCCGCCTCCTGACCTCTATTGCTCCCACTGTCGCTCCCCCCCTTCTGCATGTTGTCAATCTCTCCCTTTCCACAGGCTCCTTCCCCTCTGCCTTCAAACATGCCACTGTCTCCCCCATCCTCAAAAAGCCTACCCTGGACCCTTTCGATCCCTCTAGTTACCGGCCGGTCTCCCTCCTTCCCTTTGCTTCGAAGCTCCTGGAACGTGTCGTCTACTCCCGCTGCCTGAACCTCCTCTCTGCCAACTCCTCCCTCGACCCTCTCCAGTCCGGCTTCCGCCCCCTCCACTCTACTGAAACTGCCCTGGCCAAGATCACCAATGATCTACTTGTCGCTAAATCGAAGCGCCACTACTCCGTTCTTGTCCTCCTTGACCTCTCTGCCGCCTTTGACACTGTCGACCACTCGCTCCTCTTGGACTCCCTTTACTCTTTGGGCTTCCGTGGCTCTGTCTTTGACTGGTTCTCCTCCTACCTCTCTGACCGCTCCTTTAATGTCTCCCTCCCCGAGTCGACCTCCCCCTCCCTTCCCCTCTCGGTTGGGGTTCCCCAAGGTTCTGTCCTTGGCCCTCTCCTCTTCTCTATCTACACCCGGTCCCTTGGTGAAATTATTGCCTCCCACGGGTTCCAATACCATCTCTATGCTGATGACACCCAACTCTATCTCTCTACCCCCTCTCTCTCCTCCTCTGTCCGCTCACGCCTCGTCGACTGCCTCTCTGATATCTCCGCCTGGATGTCCCGACGCCAACTCAAACTGAACATGGCCAAGACTGAACTCCTCATTTTTCCTCCCTCCCCCTCCTCTCCCTCTGACCTGACCGTCTGCATTGATGGGGTCACCATCCGTCCTGTTCTCCGTGCCCGCAGCTTGGGCTTCATTTTTGACACGCACCTCTCCTTTAAACCTTACATTGACTCTGTGGCCAAATCCTGCCGATTCGCTCTCCTCAACATTGCCCGCATTCGCCCCTTTCTATCTGTCTCCTCGGCCAAAATCCTTGTTCATGCCATGGTTATCTCTCGCCTCGACTACTGCAACCTCCTCCTTGCTGGCCTCCCTCGCTCCCACCTGTCCCCCCTTGTGGCGATCCAAAACTCTGCCGCCAAGGTCATTCACTCTGCCCGTCGCTTCGACCATGTGACGCCTCTCCTCCTCTCCCTTCACTGGCTCCCCCTTCCTGAACGTATCCTGTTCAAACTCCTGGTTTTCACGTTCAAATCGCTCCATGACCAAGCTCCCCCTTACCTCTCGGACCTAATCGCCCTACGCGCTCCTGCGCGCGCTCTCCGCTCTTCCGCTGTCCCCTCCCTCGCTCTCCCTCGCTTCTCCTGCTCGCCCAACCGCCTTCGTCCCTTCTCCCTCGCTGCCCCGCATGCCTGGAACTCCCTCCCTGCCGACGTCCGCCTCGCCTCCTCCCTCCGCTCCTTCAAATCCCTCCTCAAGACCCACCTTTTCCATGCTGCCTTTCCCAATGCCCTCTAGTCTTTCCCCTTGCTCTTACTGTCAGCCCTCCTCTGCTGACTGCTGCTACCGACCACCTTGTAACCAAGCCAAGTACACGCACCTGAGACTTCGCATCCGCCTGAATGTTTGTTTGTCTTCTCCCATGTCTCTCCCGCTGTCCCCTCTCCTTGTCTCCCCCTCCTTGTCTTTTAGATTGTAAGCCACAGGTAGGGACCGCAGCTGATTATATGTTCTGTACAGCGCCAGGTTGTTACTGGCGCTTTATAAATGTTTAATAATAATAATAACGGGGGGCGCCACGGCAGGCTGGCTCCAGACGCTAGGATTCCTTCAGCCAGGGGAATGTCTATGCATTCCTGTTGGCCCATGGTCCGCATGTCAAACAGGTGGTACGCCTCCCTTGGTATCCAGGTTATCCAAGGGCACCCCTTCCGTGGCTGCCATTCACACTAGGAGGTTCTGGAAGGAGCAGAAGGCTGACGGAGGCGAACGCTCCAGCTCCTGTCCATGGGACACTCCTCCCTGACAGGGATCCCCCCAGTGTCAGCCAGTCCTGCACTAGACAGGCCCAGCATGGTGCCAATGGCATCCGGCACCAAGGGGGGCATCCCCAGGTCCTTTTCTAGCTCCGGGAGAGGACAGCCCAAGTGCAGCGCTGCATGAACTTCAAAACCACTGGAACCATGGTCCCACTGCTGTCCCTTAACAGAGGCTCGGCGCCGAGGGGGTAAGACAGTGCTGATAGATGCACCAGTAGCTGTGCCAGTAGCTGCCTCGGTGCTGATGAGTTTGGTGCCGGTAGGTGCATGCCGAGCAGCCGGGCCATAGAGCGCTCTAGGAGTGGGGTCAGGAGTGCTCCAGCAGAGTGAGTGCCTCCTGGGTGCTGGAGTGGAGACGTGGTAGTCCGGAAAGCTCTCGGGGAGTCTTCCGGCATCTTGGCCTCAATGGCATCCTCCTGGACTGGCAACTCAGCAGGGGAGAACTCTGACGGAGTCTTCTTGTACATACATCTTCCCCTGCGCTGGTTCGGCTCCATAGAGCACTCCCAATCTGGAGGAGTGCGCGGCGCAACCTGCCTCGGTGCGGGGAGAGACGTTCCCAAACAGGCGAGATCTGGGGCGTGCTCGGACCGGCTTCAACCCCTTTGGCACAGAAGTATCCGGGTGATCCAGGACCGATGGTGCCTCCCCTGTTGGGGTATGGGCCACAGTAGGGGAATGTCGGGGCTGCTCTCAGAACCTGCTCCGGAGCAGACATTTATTTATTTTTTATTTATTTATTTTCTAAATTTCTACCCCGCCCCTCCTGCAAACAGCTCGGGGCGGCTTCCAACAATAAAACCATACAAAATACATTTAAAAATTTAAAAACATTTACATACACTATTAAATATTAAACAGGGCCCAGGAACATTAAAACAATAATTAGGGTAGGGGAGAAAACCCATTAACCCCCCCTCCCCAAAGGCCTGGGCGAACAGCCAGGTTTTACATCTTCGCCGGAATGTCAACAGGCTAGGGGCCAGGCGAGCTTCCTCCGGGAGGGAGTTCCAAAGGCGCGGCCTGGCCACCGAGAATGCCCTCTCCATTGCGGCCCCCCGCTTAACATGGGGGACCTCCAAGAAGGCACCCGCGGCGGAGCCGCTCTGGGGTGCGGAGGGCGAGGCGGTCCCTGAGGTACGAGGGGCCCAGACCGTGAAGGGCCTTATAGATCAACACCAAAACCCTGAACCTGGTTCGGCACGCTATCGGCAGCCAGTGCAGAGTCCGGAGCACAGGTGTTACGTGCTCCCGACAACCTGTCCCCAAAAGGAGCCGGGCCGCCACATTCTGCACTAGCTGCAGCCTCCGAACCAGGAACAAGGGCAGCCCCATGTAGAGCACGTTGCAGTAGTCCAGCCTCGAGGTGACGAAGGCATGGATGAGGGAGGCCAGGTCCGGGCCGGAGACGTACGGACGCAGCCTCCGCACCAGATACAAATGGCAGAAGGCAGCCTTCGCCACTGCCTCCACCTGTCGCTCCAGGCGGAGATCCGCGTCCAATATCACCCCCAGACTCCGGACCTGCTGAGTTACAGGAGGGTGAACCCCCCCAATCAGGGGGGTCACTACCTCCCTCGCTCTCCCCACCAACCTCACCTCTGTCTTATCGAGGTTGAGTTTCAGTCTGCTCTGCCACATCCACTCCGCCACGGCCTCCAAACACTGGGATAGCACCGAGACA
Source organism: Sphenodon punctatus (assembly GCA_003113815.1). Lineage (NCBI taxonomy): Eukaryota > Metazoa > Chordata > Lepidosauria > Sphenodontia > Sphenodontidae > Sphenodon > Sphenodon punctatus. The sequence goes on from QEPC01006384.1 coordinate 703,631, forward strand.
GCAGGGTCTGGGTCAGTTGAAAAGGAGAGGTACAGTGGAGGTACATGACCTGGACCCTAAAGGTTCTCCACCAGCTGGTGGACTCTGTCCTTCCTGGCACAGGGTCTCAACCCCTGACAAATCAAACACACTGCGGTGTTGTGCTTGGTGCATAGGCAGAACACGCACCGGGCATGAGCACCAAGTGTCTGGGATTTTCACCGCACAGAGGGCACAGTACCGAAAGCCTTTCAAAGGCCATTCACGATTGTCCATACTGCTAATGAGCCACACAACAGCGGGGAAGAAATGAACTGAAGGGGAAGGATGAGGCAGGGCTATATCTATGCATCAGGGCGTGGGGAAATTAAAGGGAAAGTGCTTGCTATGATCTGAGTTGGGCACTAGAGGACACCAAATACCTCTAGTGGGACTGGATGAGAGGATAACCAAGAAGAATCTCTGTTCGGATACAGCCCTCATAAGGGTTTTTCTGGGCCCTTGTCACGGTTTGTTAAAGGAGATGCTGACAGAAGAAGGAACAGCAAGACTGACACCCCTGGCCCCACTAAGATTGGGCCCGATTCTTTACTGCTAACACTGGGAGAGATCACAGCGAGGAACCAGGCTCAAACATTCAGGGAGAATGTGTGTGTTGTGTTGGAAGTGTCCCTAACATTCTAGGTTACAGAGCTTCTCCAGATATTTTCTTGTGACCCAAATCAGCTAATTGGATACTGAGGACTGTCAATCTTCTCATAAACAACCAGAGGTAGGTTTTTGTAAGTGAATCCTAGTTCCCAGGATAAAGACCTACACAACGCCCCACCCCCCCGCCCTTCCAAGCTGCCCCCGTGTTAGCAGTCACGGCAGAGAGGCAGCCCCTCCCCTGCACATGAAGCAACACGGCAGCGTGGGGAAGCTTGCACGGTTACACCTGTTCCTGTGGATAAAAGAGTTTAATCCCCATATCTGTTAACCTGATAACGTTCACCAATGCTGAGAAGCCCCACATATTTAAAACTGGATATTGGGACTGAATGGTGGCTCATTGCCTTCCAGACTGAAAACTCGATAGGTATTTTAAACTGAGATACAGGACAGGGGGCGACAACAACCCCCTGGCTGCCACCTTGGGGGGGAGACTGGCTTTTCACATACCCGGTATGCTGTCCGCATGCCTTCTGCGGTGGTGGATCTGCACGTGCTGCATCTTGTGCGTCTGCTGCCTTTGGCGTAGGAGCCCTGCTGGAAGAGAATAATTTAGTCTGGTCAAGGCGTGCTTATTGTAAACTAGGCTTGCACAATCAAATCCCAGTGTGACCTGCCACCAATGACTCAGTAAGCTGCAAAAATGGTCAGCACAAACTCAGATCCAATTCCTTATGATGGGTTTGCCGGGCAGCCGCCCCTCTGTAGGGATGGAGAATGCGAACAGGAGGATCAAAGGTACAAGAAATGTAAGTAAGTAAATTTATTCCGGCTTAGCCATAGGCCATTGCCTCACAAACAACATAAATACAGTGAGTACACACACAAACATAGGCCCTAAGTGGCAACTGTCGATATCGTAATGATATTAATTCCATAAAATAAATTAATTAAAATTGGACCTAAAAACCATAAGGTTCTTAGTCTAAAATAACCACAAGCAGCCATTTAAATCAACCCATAGGCCCACAAACTGTAGACCTACACACCTGGTCGATAGCCATAAGCTCCTCAAAGACTGACGCCCCTCTAGATGGAAAACCCAATTTTTTCCTGCCAGCACCCTGGTTGGCCAAACCAGGGCTTAACACAGTGGGGCACTGCGGCTGAACCTGCTGCCTTACAGCCGAGCAGACACTGGAAGATAGATGGGCAGTGGGAGCCTGATCAACGGTTGGGCTGATAGTTTGAGTCCTTAAGGGGGCGTGGGATGCTGTTTCAGCAGGACTGTCCCAACGAGAGACCCTGGAAGAAAAACAGCCCACCTCGATTGGGGCCAAGATCCCCACAGCAGCAAGCCCACAACCCAGGACTGGAACAGATGAAACGATCTGATCTTCAATCTGGGCCAAATTTTGGGATCTACTGACATTAGGGGGTATCCGCTAGAATACCCGACTTCCTCCTGGGTGAATGAAGCAAGTCAGAATCAGAGATGCCTTCACAAAGAGCTAAGGAAGAAGGCAAGGCTGATGGGAGCAATGGGACTATTCCTCTCTTTTCATATAATTTAGCTAAAAAAAAACACCCACAAACGAAACAAATAAACTTTAGACAAAAGTCTGTCCACTATGGCCGGTGAACAAAAATAAATGACTAACCGTAGAGCCCTGCCCCCAACTGGCAAATGAAAGAAACAGGTTATATTGGAAGGCAAAAAAGTAGAACCCAAAATGGCAGAAACATGGTGGGCAATCCAAATTTTAGAATCCCACGGGGGAAATATCCCAGATGATAGAGGGTGAACTGTGAAAATCAAGGCATCCAATGAGGGGGTAATTTCCCAACCCTCACTGGCCTTCAAGGGTAAGGGCCTAGGATGGGATCTAGGATGGGCTGGGTCACACAGGGACGTAGTTTGGCACATCCGATCGACCTTCTGACAACCCAAAACAACCCTGGTCCCTCTTAGTTCATTTACAGAGTCCCAGACCCTAGACAGCTGCTGGATGGCCTGAAATTTACTATCGAGCCCCTCAATGCGTGCCATAAGTTCTGAGAATGCTTCTGCCTGCTGGGAGCCACCACTAACATGGGCCAGGGGCTCCTGAGTATCAGGAGTAACGGTTTCCAAATTCAAAGTCAAAGTGGAACCTGTGAGAGTATTTGGTGGCCCACCCCCCCTTATTCCCTCTGGTAAAAGAACCCGCCCCCTTTGACTGTAGGGGGTACACAGCGACATGATCGTCATCCTCTTGGATTCCAGAAATATCGGCTCTTGAAATGGTTAACGAGCCAGGGGGGGCCTCCATGGATTCCCCCTTCTCTGCGATGGCTTCCTCAAATGCAGTCGTTACCCCCTGGGACTCCCCAACCTGACCTGAAGTAGAAAACTGAATTTCAGTGGGGACACATATCGATTCTGAATCTCCCCGACCTACAACCTGTGGGTTCAAAAATGTTCCTCCTTCCGGGGCCTGGATAGCTAAAGGCAGGGACTCAGCCAGTCCAGGTCGAGCTTGGTGGGGGCAGATTTTATCCTCAATAAGAGAAACTCGGGGGCCCAAAGCCCGAGCTGACCCCCGAGATTTGGCAGCCATGGCTAACCATCTCTCACCTAACTGCTCAAAGGCCAAGGCACAAGTCAACAATGAAGGATCTGGGGGGACCGACATGGGTAGAAGAGGCAGCCCAGCCCAATCACGGGACATCTCTACCTCCAATCTCCCGGGGTCCTGCAACGGGGGAGGGGGTAAAGGGCCCAAGCCAGGCACCAGGGAGGCCCGTCCCTCATCCCGATCTTCCAAAGAGGGACACGAAGGTACTTGCGAGGGACCATCTCGCTTAGGCCCTGAGGGTACTGATATCGAAGCAATACAGTCAGGGAGCTGTAGTTGCCTAGTCCGCATCCTAGTCAACACCCCCGACTTGGAATCTCAAGATGAAATAAGGTTGGGAAGAGGGAGGAGAAGCCTCTTCGATCCCCCCCAGCACGAATACACAACCTCCCCCCTGGAGATCAAATAGCAGTCTGTCTCTTGCGCCCGACCAGCGCCTAAGGCCACGCGCACAAGGGCACGCCCTTGCGCGCGCAGCCCTTAGGCGCGCTGCCCTGGTGCATCTCCGGTGCCGCCGGGCGGCGAGGAGCTTTTAAAGTTTCCCAGCAACGAGGCTCCTCCCCAGTCTCAGCTGGGTCCAATGCCTGATCAGCTGGGCTCACGATGGCAATTGGGGCTTGCAAGGTCCCTCCAGAGTTGGTGTCAAGGTCCCACTATCCCCCTTCCCAAGGGAAACCGGTGCCCCACGGCAAAAGGTCAGCAAAAGCAGAAGGAGGGGTTGGGAGGAGCCGGTACAAGGAATGCGAGATCACTATAGCAACCACAGAGCCAGCACGTGGGGCACAGGATGGCAAGCTGGCCCTTTATCTGGGTGCAGGTAACTTCAAATGCTAAACAAGTTCTGAACTGGAAAAGCAAGGTAGAGAGTAACTGTGGAAAACCATTTAAATGAACCTTGAAAATTTTTGCATCAACTGCTTTTTCAAAACAGACCTACAATATGAAGTTGAAAAAAGTAATCAATGAACGGCAAGTTGCACATCAACGCCGCTGGAACTGTGGGCAACGCCTTACCATCCAGCCTTGCTCCAGACTGGGTCAGAATGCCCCGTTCTGGGATGTCCTGCTCGAAGCGTCTCACTGAAATACGGCCACCTGTTTCTCACACCCTGGGTCTATTCTCCTAGCCCTGCTCTCCACCCCAGGGCTTCCCTGCTTTTCCTCAGGATTCTCCTTCCAGAAGGAAAGAGAGAATGAGCAGTGAGATGGAAGCCCAGTGGATGCCAACGTTAACTGGAAAGCAGGCTTCATGGGGTTTAGGGGGAGCACGTCACTTCCAGGGCCGAGAGTGATGCAGGAAGAACTCTCACCATTTTATTATCAATCAACATCTCTGGAGACCTCTAAACACAGCTGCTCCCAGTGGCTGGGGAATTAAGGAAGAACATCCACCTCCTCCTCACAGGGCCTTGGGTGGGGCATTAAGGCTAATTCTCCTACTTCTGTACAAGCACCCGCTGATCTTTAAAGGGCCACAAGGTGTTCTGCTCTCCCCAGAAACACGCAGGTAGGGAAGAGGAAACAGGGCAATCTGCCAAAACCCCACCCCACTCCACTTTCTGGGATATTTCTTGGAGCTCTCCTCACACCTTGAGACCAATCCTGTAAAACATATTCAAACTGAAAACCATTCTCTGTTCTGTCAGGTCGCCCCCTGGCATGGACTCGGCAGCCATTGCTGTCACTAAGCGAAACAGACTTCTCAACTTGGTGAATGTCTCCTCCCTGGTCTTTCCCAGACTGGGACATGTCTTCAATTATTGATTTATAGTGCCAGGGACATTGCCGACATGAGACAAATAAATAATAATAATAAGAATCTATCACATTGTTATTTCAACACCAGTTATAGCCTAGACAGACACACCTTGGCAATAAAATATTTGGAATAATTAGCACTCGGGACAGGAAACTGCGCTGAAACCTGGGGACAAGTTTTGTGCTAATTTATTTTAATGTCTCTCTCTTTTCCTGGCTATTGTGTGTGAGGCTAACAAAAGAGAAAGGGAACTCTGCAGGGCGGAGCAGACCAAGGAGACTCAATTCCACCACAGTAAACGAGAAGAGAAGGGACTTGCTCCTCTTACCCTGCAGACGAGGAGACCTGGGAGGCGGCGCCGGTCCCTCTCTCTGGAATGTGCACTTCAGGGGAACTGGTCCACAGATGGGAAGTTTTGTGCTTCTTTTCATCCCCCTTGCTGTCTAACGATGGCTGAATTCGTTTGATTTTGGGTTTTGTTACGGTGGGGCCAAGCCCTGAGCTGCTTGCAGACTGTTGGCCAGAAGACGGAGACCCTCCAGGGGAAGCAGAGCTGGCGTGCATCACAGAGGAGGAGATCTTGTTTTGCTCAAGTCCGGGATGGCTCGGAACGTCCACCAACTGCGGGAAGCTTGACACTGCTGAAGCAGATTCCAGGTCCCTCTGGGAGCTGACAACCCCAGTTTTGCTGGACAGTAGCTGTGTCATGTGCTGAAGCTGGTAAGAACCTTCTGGATCAGTGTTTGGCTGAGCACTTGTCACGCCCAGAGTCTGTGCAGAAGGCAGCACGCATATGCTGCTGGGCGCTGCTGTCATTGCGGCTGTAGAAGGAGTTGGCGATGTCCCGAGCTGTGAGAACATCCCAGAACTTGGGGGCAAAGTCACGTGCTGCTCCTGAAGGCCAAGACTTTGCTGAGTGGCTTTGATTAAGAGGTTGCTTATTGACCCAAGGTCTGGTGCTCCTGGCAGCCCAGGGCTAGTTAATGTGACTGAACCCTGTCCCAAAACATGCCCAGGGACTGACCCACCTGTGGTGGGCGTTGCCGACGCCTGCATGGAGACGACATTTAGCACCGGAGAACTTGATGCTAGTCCCGACCCAGGCCCCGTGGTGAGGTGAGCTGCATCTGGGCCAATAGCACTGGGTGAAGTGCCAATGGGTGCAGCAGCAGCTGCTGTTCCCACACCTTGCGGCAGCAGAGATGCTTGCTCAAAGTACATAACCCCAGACTTAGAACGTTTGATAATATTGGGTACAGTTCTGTGGGAGGCTGCACTTCCCAGAGTTCCCAAATCTAAGAGGCTTGAGTGGTTGGAGAGCTGGGAAGGAGTGAAATTAATCAAAGTCATGTTGGAGACCATGTCAGCAGAGGAGGCTATGGTGGATGGGGCTCCAGAAGGAGCTAGCTTTTTATTCTTTCGTGATTGCAGTCGGGAGATTTGCCTTTTCTTGCTGTGACTGGAGGTTGGAGTAGCGGCTGTAGTGCCAAGGTCTGTCCGCTGGCTTGCTTCAGACACCAGAAGTTGAGGCTCAGGAGGCTGCTGCTGTACGCCAATGAGGAGGCCTGAGGCAGGACTGCCAATGTTGGGTGGGAAGCTGCTTTGGGGAGCTGAGGGGAAGGAATGTAAGTGCTGGTGGTGGGGCAGAGGCAGTAGTCCTTTGCTGGCAGCGGGGAACAAAGACTGGGATGACGGCAAGCTTGGATTTAGTCCTGTTGCCAACGTCAGCCCACTCCCCATGGGCCCAAGCACAGAAGGATTGGTCTCCATCACATTCTGGGCAGAACTAACAGAAGGAGTCAGCTGTATTTTTTGTGTAACACCATTGGGAAGAGTCTGGAGGACATAGAGTGGTTGCATATTCTGGTTGACTACTAAAAGTTTTTCAGTGGCTGGTTTCAGGTGGAGTGGGGCAGTCTGTACTGCAGCATTGGAAATCTGTGAGGGGCCAGGGCTTTCGCTGGAATTTGGAACGTATTTTTGATTCTGAAGTGGAACAGTAGGAGATACTGGGACTTGGAGGCCAGGAGTCCCACTGTTCCTGGTTAAATCTTGGGTGCTCCCGTGACCTCGTTCAACTGAGCCACAGGGCGGACTGGCTATATGCTCGGCATCTATGTGACCTTGGATGAAGTGATCAGGAGTCATGTGTCCTTCTGGGCTTGAGTCTACTCTTGGGCTTAATAGAGCTGCATCCCCATCACTAGAGGCTGATTTCTCTGTGACCATAACTCTCTTTTCCCCAGACTCCGTAGAGGGCAAAGCTAGCATAGATCTCTCACATGAAGAGGACAGCGACGACTCTGAAATTACAGCCAGCCTGTTGTGGTTTTGGCCAGGCACAGTTGGGCTGCGAGTAGTCAGAACAGAGAGATCAGAAGGAAGTTCTAAAGGCAACTCAAACTGCTCTTCCGCTGATATGGAGGAAGAAACACTACTATCTACTGGCTCGGCAGTTGGCAGCTGTTGAGAAAACACTTCAAACAAACCTATGTCCTTGCCACGATTGTTATCAAGGCCTAGTCCTTCCCCTAGTGTTAGAAGTTCAGATGAGGATGACTCTGGGCTCTCCCCTAAAGCCTGCATTGATGGTGTATTCTTTAGGACAAAGTCCATGATGTCTGAAGGGAGAATGTTTCCACAGTCATCACTATTGTTATTGTCAGAGTCTGATTTTAACAGTTCTGTGTTAAAAGTATCCAGTAAGTTCTTATCAGAGGGCGTGCTAGCATGAGGCCTACGACCCGTCTCCAAGGAACTCAGCTGAGCTTCCAAGGAATCCTGACCCTGGGCTTTAACCCTGCTGACGGGATGGCAATTCTCAAGCTTTGGGTCACTAGTTTTGTGACCAGTGGAGCTCTTTGTCACCTGCACTTTCTCTCCACTTTCTTCTGTTAGATCAAGCTTTAAGTTTTCTGTCCCATTTTCTTTGCCACTTCTCTTGGTCACCTGATTTACTTTCCTGGTTGCTGTAACACTTGAATCACTTTCTGTTCCATCGTCCACACCATCCAGCTGGGAGATTTTTGGAAGATCGCACTGTTCCTCTTCCCTGAATAAATTATGGGATCCAAGCCTTTCTTCTGCATTTGAGGAAACCACCGTCCTAGTGAAGTTGTAGTAGTACAAGTCATCTTCATCTGAAGTGCTTAAGTCATCTGCTCCATCCACTTGGCCTTCCGCAGACCTCTTTCCCCGCTTTTTACCTGTTGAGTTGCTGTAGAATGGAATGTCCTCCTCTCCGTAAGACCTCACACCATACAATGGAGTTAATCCAAAAAACATGTTGGACCTGGCGCGCGCACTGCGCCGGGGGTACCTCCGCTTGTAGGAACCATCTTCTTGCACTTTAGCTCCATCTTGAAGCATCAAGTTTCTCTCTTGAACAGGATGATTCTGATATGCATTATTTTGAGATTCCTGGGCCGAGGCCTCAGTTGGACTTCCTTGGACTGCAGAACCATTTCCTAGGCTTTCAGAAGCTGAAGATGGCTCTGCCAAAGCAGCTGGGTCTACATCTCTACTCTGAGATTCAATATCACTGTCCCTTTGTGCATTTTTAGACTGGCTTTCACTTTCCATCTTGAGTGGAGTAAGTGTTACTTTAACTGTGCGTTTTCTAGGAGACTGCAGTTCCTTGGAGGCCACTTCAACCTGCACTAATGAAGCGTTAGATGCTCCTTGGGAAGGTAGAGTTTTCTCTCCGTTTTTCTCAACAGAAATGTTATTACACAACCTCTGGCTGATGGGCTCAGCTGCCAAAACCCGATTAACAAATTCTGGCTTTACGTTTCCTTCATCAGTGGTTGTTATCTGACTTGAGTCTGCCAAGGGTTTAATGGAATGTGTCTCTTTAGCCAACCTTTTCCCTTTCTGTCGTCTCTCCCTGCAAGAAGGCACTTGCTCACTTGTTGCAGACGACCTGCTATTCATACCAGAAGGCTTCAAGTTCTTTGCATCTGCGTCCTCAACTGATGGTTTCTTGTCTGGTGCTGCAGGGTCCAAACGTTGGTCTCTCTCTTTCCTTGGTGCTCTCTGATGTGAGGATGGAAATGACATGGGCTCTTTGGAAGAAAACGGTCCTGAAGGTAGTTCTGGAAAAGTTCCTGTTTTACTGGTGTTTAATTCTATGCCTGACGTACTACCGTGCACTTGGGTGGAGGCTTTTGTATTCCCAGTGGAAGCAAAACTATTAGCTGAGGAATCCATGTCCTTAGAGTGGAGCGATTTTGTCTTCTCTCCTTTAAAAGAGGTGCTTTTGGGTATCAAGTCTGCACCACCAGGATGTTTAATTTCTGAAGACTGGGATACATCCAAATGAGGCGTTTTGCTTTCGCTTGCAGCTCCTGTTCGCTGAGAGCTTGGAGCAGCAGGGCTGTTCAGAGATGTAGCACTTGGAGCGCTCAAACCTGCAAAGCGATCTACAGATTTTGCACTTGGCTCATGTTCTGAAGAGGATCCAGAGTTGGCTGCTGCAGAGACACTGTGCCTGGTGTAAGCATTGCCAACTCTGGCTGGAGACAACATTCGGAGCTTGGACTGCTGAGGGGAAATGGACGAGGTGCTGTGCCTCCTTGAGCCAATGCTGCGAAGTCCAGAAGACAGCAACGGATCTCCCACTGTTACGATCTCATGAGTCACTGGTGTGGGACTCCCTGGGGACAAGCAAAGGAGAGAGCACACAAGTTGGTCATATAAACATTCAGGACTTCTGAAATTCAAACAAAATCTATCCAGGCCGGTACTGTCACAATAAACGTACATCTCATCCTTATTTTTTCATATTTCCCACCCTCTTCATGACCCAGTTCCTATTAAGTCAAGCTGTCACTGCTGCATTATATTAAATTTCATAATGTCTGGATTGTACTCACGAGAACATGAAGCTTTTCATCTTGATAATTCAGAATTTAATTCTGATTAACCAAAAGATTTATAAAACTTGTGAACAAACCATGGAAAAGGACTACTTCTAATTTAAGGTCTCCTGAGCTCCCCCCACCCCCATGCACTTTAGCAGTATGGTACAAAATGCAACCTTCAGAGTAACTGAAGGGGCTACTATCTGAATTTGAATTGATGCTTATTTAGGATTTCAACACACTTTAAGGGGAAGTGAACCCAGCGAAGACGGCCTCCTCTTTTTGACTAAGACTGTGCTCCTACAGAGCCTCTTCTGAAGAATCGCAATGCTTATAAGCTCACCTGAGGGGCATTGGAAGTTCAAAATTGGACAGGTGAAGCGACTTGGGAGAAGGTAGGTGATACAGCTGGGAAAAAAGTCTTGGGAGTCCTGACTTCTAACCTGAGGCTGCAGAACTAATGAACGAATTCTAAATGTCTAGTTTATCCAGGCTGCCTGCTGATGCTGCGGGGTCTCCCTAAGCGCAGGCACCTGTGACTTCACAACTCTACGACTGCATCCCTCCCCTCTCTCGCTTCCTAGGCTTCCCTCTCCCTTAGAATGTAAGCCTCTCGGGGCAAAGACCTGTACCTGACCAGTGATTATATGGTGCCAGGAACACTGCTAGGGCTATACTTAGAAACACAGTTTTACTTGGGACATGTAACGTGAACCAATATTCGGTCTCTCTCTCTCTCGATGGTATCCTGCTTGAATGGACTTTTAAAAGACATCTATCTAAAACTGGGTGAGCAATTCAGAAGGACTCCTACCACGGAGGCAGGTGTTTTCCTACCTACATATCATACAATCAGTGGCTGCCCCACAATTATGGAACTCTCTTCCCTCAGAGATTTTCCTGAGTCTGCTCGTCTTCTGGAAGCGACGCAAGGCCCTTCTGTTTGGCTGGGCATTTGGGCAGGCAGGGACAGGGCTGGGTGGGATTGGGTTTGGGAGGGGGGCTCAGGTGGTTGGGGTACATTTTTTAAGGAGATTTTTTTAAATTCAGAAACACAACACAGCAGATTGGTTCTATTAATCATGCAACGTAAGACCCATGCAAAAAAGTACTTGAATTCTGAGCCTTGCTGAAGCTCCCAGTTAAAGTTTTGCGTGTTAATAAACTTGCTTCCATTCCCAGCTGAGAGCTACCTAAACTCCCAGGGAGTCTGCTGGGCCTGAGTGGGAATTGTGAAGCTCAACGCCTAAGCCCCCCACAGCACAACCCAGTACCTGCGGAGGGCAAAGGCCTAGACCCAGGAGACCGCTGAGCTGGGCAGTAGCTTGGGGTCCTGATCCTGGGGCCCTTGGAGATCATGTGATAGTAGTAGGAGCTGGAGGTCTGAGAAGGCGGAGAGCGATCTGGCGACGGTGAATTTGCTATTTCGGGTGGACTCCGACTCTCTTTGGACGGCGTGTCTGCTGCAGAGGAGGTTAATAAGTAATCATCAGATTTATTAAAAAATAAAAGCCAGGCCATCTCTTGATGGCAGTGGGTTCTGCTCGGGGGAAACCGATATATTTATCACACAGAATAAAACGACAACCTGCACATGCTTTCAGGGGTGCACTTTTCCCTTTCAAGAACCAAAGTTTCTGACCCTGCTCTGCAGACGCTTCAGTATTAATAATTCCATGCAACACGGCAAGGGCTGGCTTCCCCCCCAGCTAGGAATCCCTTCTAGCACTAGAAGTCTCATACACAAGTCTCCCGACTTCCTGACCGTGCCTCCGGCGCACCCTCCTCCCACCAACAGCACAGCTAACTTGACTAAATGCAGGAGCGAGGCAATTCCACACCACGTGCATCTGAAAGAAGAAATGGAGGATTTAATTCATGGGGTTTGACCCCAAGCAGCCTGGGACTTGCCTGAGAGACACTCTCTTTGGCCCATCCGTGATGAGCAGAGGCTCTGCTGTGGCACAGAATTGTCAAAGGGGACTTTCAGGGCACCCCACACCCCCTCTGGAGGAGAGAGGTTTAATGGGGTGTGCTGGAGGCACAGGAGAGCTTGGTTGGAAGTGCACGGCATTCCAATCCGTTTGTTCTCTCTCTCTCTCTTCCACGTGCACCTAGCCAGCCCCGTTCGGTCTATTTATTAAACCTCCAGATTACTCTGAGATCAATGCAGTTCACCATTTTTATATGCCATGTGCTTTGCACTGAGCATATAAGTGCACTGCAGCCCCTGCCAGGAAGAGGAGCTGGAGGCAGTTGAGGCAAGTAACTGTGACACTGGCATATTCTTAGCTGTGGGGTCTCACTAGAGCAAAGTGCTGCTGTGTCACGCAGCCTGGAGCTAGTGTTTCAGGATGTCTGCAGACTCTGGAAGACACAGCTGTAACAGCGTACACTTGGCTCAAAGGCATCTATGCAGCAAGAGAACCAGAAATAATTTTATAAATCAAGTTCTGAAGACAGTGAAGAGAACTCTGAAACAAAGTTTACGTGTGAGACTATAGAGAGGCCCAAGAGGAGTATCAGAAATCCCTCCCCTCTAAGCACCAGCATGATCCCTCTGGCTGCAGACTCAACACAGAAAAAGCATCTTCACAGACTCGCCTGAGAGAGGAGTGGGACTATGTGCAATTGTCCTGTTCTCATCATGCTCCACGGTGCTATTGATATCTGGCTCTAAGACAGGTGGCCGACACTCCATGATCTTGCACGTGTAGACACAGCGCTTCCGCGCATCTGTCGTGCTCCAGTATACACGGGAACACCTGCAACATATTGACAGCACAAAGATCAACTATTTCCTCCTACCCCATGTGCTGAGGCATGACAGTGTCTCCTTCTTGAAACCATGGGAGGCCAAGTGCATCCTGCACTATTAGGGTGGGGGGTGCCTTTCCATTCGTCCCATGGAGTGAAATCCAAAGATCACACTTAGGAGGCACACCACCACGTCTGGGTCCAAGAGCTTCACTGGGAACAGTTCACTACGGCAAGAACTACTGAATCAGGAAACGCTCAGACTTACTGATAGCCAATGGGGAACAGTTTGTCTTCACAGTCAGAGAGGTCATTCAGAATCCCCAAGCAGTCTATGGTCATAGAACCTAAACAAAGTGAATGGGAAGGGCTTTAGTAGAGACCGTGGGGAGGGGACACCAGTCAGGTTCCCCCCCCCCCCCCCCGAGACCAAGGCCTTACCAATCATCATGTGGATATTCTCTGGCTCCAGGCCACTGAGAAATTTCCTCCTCAAACTAATCCCTTCGAAGTCCACAAAAACTCTTCTAAGAACCTCAAAACCATTCTCAGACACCACCTGGGCAAGAGCACAGAGCGAGACATTACTAGACAAGCTGTGCTTGTCGCACAGGGTTAACACGGTATTTACTGGGGACCACTTTTACCAAGTAAAAACCTGGTCTTTAATGCCCTGAGAAAAACCAATGAGCCCTAGTTTAAGGCATTCATATTTTCAATTTTCAAAATGGTTTCATTGATCCACAGCAGATTGTAACAGATGACATAAAGCTCAAGTTTTAGTTACATTTTCAAATTGTGATTACCTAAAGCAGGACACTCAGGTATTAATTAATGGGGGTGCAAATAAAAATGAAAACTCAATGGGTAATAATAACCACTTCACTTTTCAATGCCAGTGTACATTCTGTTTTTTTACTATTTCCTCCAATACATCATCACAGATATTTCAGTTTTTAATCGAAGCCAAAGTCAAACATTAGATTACACGAAAAACAACCCCGGTGTCAGGACGCAGGCCTCGACGCAACGCCTTTAGGTCACTGGCGCTCGTGGCTGGCACCGCTGCCCCACCAGTCAGGCTCAAACAGTCGGAGGGGGTGCCGCCCACCAGGCCCCGGCCGAGGCATGCTCGGTATGTTGGGAAGAGCAACAACTAGGTTTCCATGTCTGTCTGCTGTGCTGCCTCTTGACACCAGCTCTTCGACCTCTGACTCCTGGTTCAGGACACTCAGTTCTGAACTCCTGATCCCTGTTGCCTGCCCTGCCCTGCCCTGGGGCTCCTGCCCTGCCTATCTGGACTCCTCTTCGGCCTGGACTCGGACTGCCCCCTTGGATCGGCTGCCTGTCTGGATTCTGGTAACAGACTTGGACTCATTGCCTGTTTTGATCCTGTTGGAACTCTGTTTCGGCCCAGATCCTGCAGTTACTCAACCCGTCTCAAGCAGTGCCCCATAACCAGAGCGCTATAGACACAGGCACTTCCAGTTGCTTACTGCTTCAAGAGCCAGACTGGGTCCAACCCTCCAGTCACTTCAGAGAAGTACCCAACTAATCATAATGGGGTGCTTCGTTCCCTGCTGCTCACTCCCAGCTCTTGAGGATCAGAGGTTACATCTCCCAACCAACCTGACTAAAACCCATTTACGGAAATAATCTCTAACTTACCTAGTTCTCCTTAAAATCTGGTTACGCTACTGCCTTTCACAACCCCCTCCAGCAACAGGTTCCACAAATTAATTGTACCTTGATGAAAAAGTGCTCTCTCTTCCTTGTTTTAAGTTTACTTCTGGTCAATTGCAGAGTGTATCTACCTAGTTCTAGCTATTAGAGAAGGTAAATAACAGCTCTCTCCCTACTTGTCCCATGCCATTCGTGATTTTGTAAACACTCTTAGCTGAAAAGCCCTAACCTGCTGAGCCTCTCCTCCTATGGAGAAGCCTTGTTTTCCTGGGGTGCCCCATTCCCTCCCTGCCTCATTCCTTTTCTGTTTTCTAAGCAGACCTGTAAAGTCCATTGCTTAATAAAATCCCCAGATTCAGAAGCTCCTTCATTTCTGTTCAAGGCAGCCCAGGCCAGGCTAGCTAGCACGGAGGCGGAAGGTTTGGGTGGAGGCTCTTTCTCCTTCCGTTACTTTTGAGCAGACTGTGTTACTGCAGACTGATTACCGCACTGCTAAGGCCTTCTCTATAGTTTTTATTAGTATGTGTTCACTACCCCCCCGTCCCCTATTTTCTCAGGAAAAAACAGTATTTACTAGCGCTCTGTCCAAGCCTCATGTTTCCAGGGACAGTGCCCCACTCATGCTTCTGGACTTGTGTTTTCAGGACAAATACACCGACAAGAAGAAAATACTTGCTGACTTAGCACCCGCAAAGCCCAGGAACCAAGAGGAAAGCAGCCTCACCTCTCCTTTGATCAGGTCCCGGTGCTTCTGGCAATACACTTTCTTGTCGTCCAGAAAGACGCAGTGCTTGGCGCGGGAGCACATGAAGTGGTAGTTGCTCGTGCAAGAGGCAAGGCAGCAGCCCACGGTGGCGCCAGGTCTCTGACACAGCTCACATCTCTGCAAAGCCAAGGAGCAGAAAGGTTTTGGAACAAGCGCCTGTCGCACCAGCGTAGCAGGACTGATTTCTTTCTAGAACCCGACAGAGCTTCCGTTAAAGGAGAAAACCATGGACCACTAGTTACTTTGCATGGGATCATCCCCAAACACCCTGGGAGGGCAGGGGGGCAAGGTGCAGCATTCTGGATCGCCATACTCCCCCCTCCCCCAATGACACAGAGCAGCTGCCCTGCTCATCCTGCTTGACAGGGAAAGAGCATCTGCATTCCAGGACAAAGCCTGACCAAGTACAAACATTCATCGGGAAAGGACACTGCTCCTTCTCGTACACCAGATCGATACATGTCTGGAGCTTGTTGCCGGCAGACCATAGACACTATTTATGAGTGCTCTCACAGAATTCATACGCACCCATGTCTGGCACAAAAATACCAGCATTCAGACAGATTATTTCCCAAACTGGTTTGCGTATGCATCTCCAGCCTCCTTTCCTTCTGTGTAAGGAAAGCAACCACTAAGTTGCAAGGGAAGGTTACTACATTTCCCAGTACTTCTGAGAGCTTAGGAGAAACAAAGTGAAGCCATTCTCCTCTGCAGAGAGTACAATGACTATGTCCGCTTAGGTAAAAGTGCTAAACTAAATAATCTGTCTTGGATTTTTTTTATCCCCTTGCTAGTCAAAAGCCCTTTTAGGTTTAGACAACAGCCTATAAAACTCTTCAGTCCAGATATCCTGAACCGTAACAGATAAACAGCATTTTCACCATACCCAATCTCACTATAATCGTCAACTTGTCAAATGCAGAAAGAAGAAAGCTAGGAAGTCTCGACATATCATTATGGTTTTGGCATGCCCTTACTTTTAACGGACCGCTGTGATGTCTAAAATGTGTAAGTGACAAATTATCTGTTCGTAGCCTGCCACCTGTGAAAACGTGAGACCATGCATGTTCCTGTGCCCCAACATTTTCTGTGCAAGGAGAATAAGTAGATTCTCCGTTGCCTTCCTCTGCCCAATCCCTCAGTAGGGAGCACACTCTGTATGGTCGACCGGGATGAAACTCTGATCAGAGAGGAAGAGACCCCACAAGAGAATTCTCCCCTAAATGGAGTCTGCTCTCATCACCATCAGAGTCTCAACCTTGATCCAAGTCCTATTCTCTTCTACCCACCAACTGTTTCCCTCTGATCACAGCCATGTGCACATTCTTCAAAGAGCCATCGTCATCTTCAAACACTTCTGCTGACCACAGCGCACAGTTCACGTGCGTCCATTCGTTCTGGCCAATGTAGAGGAGACGTCCAGCATCCTGCAAAACAGCAGCTAGTCAGCAGCCTAGCACACACCACACCGAGATCACAACGTTCACAGACCCACCAAAAACAGAAGTTCCTTCTCTGCAGCTCTTCGATTCCCACGTGAGGGGAGCACACAAGCAGCATGCACCAGGATCAGGGATGGCCCTACTGCAGGGCACCTTGGTGCGGCCACCCCGGACCCCACTCCTAGGGGGCCCCCCGCACTTGGGGTCCCCAGCTCTCGGACTGACAGTGGCTGGGAGCTGGGGACCCCAAGTACGGGGGGCCCCCTGGCCGACTGACCGGTCAGTCCACATCTCCCTGGGCCCTGACAGGCAGCGGAGTGGGGGGCCATGGAGTGAGGGAGAGGCAGAGGCCCCCCCTCCCACACTCTGTGCCCCCCCTGCTTCTGCCTGTCAGTCTCAGCCAGGGGAAATGTGGGAGAGGCAGGGCCTCTGCCTCTACCTCACTCCCCCTGGGTGAGACTGACAGGCAGCGGAGAGGAGGGGGGGCAGCCGCCAGCGGAAGTGAGGGAAAGACAGCGGCCCGGCCTCTCCCAACACTCCCTGCAACTTCCGGTGGCGGCAGGCGACGCGGCAGCACATTTAATCCACTGCGCTCGCCACCACTGACGCCCACTGCAGGAGCCCACCACAGGGAACTGCCCTGGTGAGCGGGCCCGGCACGGGGCCCAGGACAGTGAGGGGCAACGCCACAGCGACGGATAGGGAAGGTAAGTGCCCCTCCGCCCGTCCCTGAGCCCCAGCCGCACCCCCTGACCAAGTTGGGGAGTGACCCTAGGCCCGCCAGCAGCGAGACTGGGACCCTGCATTTCTCCCCTGCCTTGGGCCCCACGGATCCTAAGGCCAGCCCTGACCAGGATGAGCCTTTCTGTCCTCTAGAGCCCCTGGAGTAACATCCAGACAGACTGGAGGGGTTTTCTGGTCTGAGACAGAGAACTGGACACGGCAAGGCAAACACTTTTTGAAGCTGGTCTTCTTTCTTGCCAGTCAGAATGGACAAAAACACAGACTGGAGTTGCCCTCTGGGGGGACCCCAGTGCTTTATAAGCGATATGCTGCTGCAACTAAGCTTTCCATTGGTAAAAAAAATATTCTGGACCCAAAGAGAATTCTGAGCACTTGTTCCAGCTGGAAGAGCTGAGCTGGGGCCATTTGGCCACATGTGCAGTAGGTGGCGATACAGAGGGAGGAGTCAGAGGGCTCTGCCTTTAGCGGTCTCCAATCTGCTCAGGGACTATTGTTGCTGGACAGGAGCTCGCTGCATGGAGCCCTCGAAAGAGAAAGGGAACGTTAGCAAATTAGCAGCAATCTCCAAGTTTAAAATGGACAAGAAAACAGAACAGCCATTAAGTTTCAGCCTTTCCCGCTACACGTCCGAGAACGTGGGAAGTTAAGAGTCTGTCCCCCTCGATTCCCGTGAGAACGTAGGCTGCCCATAAGAATTAATGTGCATCAAAATTGTAAGAGAGTTTTGGAGTGTTGAAAAACAACTCTCTTAACCAGAATGGAAGAGCATTACAGGTACAAGTTATTTTTGGACAGATTGTTCGGCAATACTGTTTCAATATTAAACTGAACAGGGAACAAAGTCCAAAGTGCAATCATTACCCAAGCCTGTTCTCTTGCAGTGTGGGTGGGGGTGGCGAGTACTTACGTTGGCAGTATCGTCGCCGTACTTCAGGCACAGCGCACACTGCCGATTGTCTTCCACGTCAGGAGGGGGGTTGAATTCAGGACTGTCCTCCTGGCTTCTATCGGAGCCTTAGAGCCAAAAGAAAGAATGGGGTCTATGCTTAGCAGGAACTGCGGGGATGGGAATATGTATCCAGGAAACCCATCAGTTCACAAGAGATCTGAGCGCACCAAAGCACAAGAGATCCAGGGCCAAAGGGGAGAGACGGGAACACTCTGCTAGTCTAGACTCGGCAGTGACGCCCCCGCCCCCCAACGGGTGGATCCGGGGGAGAGACGGGAACACTCTGCTAGTCTAGACTCAGCAGTGACGCCCCCCCCCCCCC
>QEPC01006384.1:725532-776097 GCA_003113815.1 Sphenodon punctatus
CCCCCCCCCCCAACGGGTGGATCCGGGGGAGAGACGGGAACACTCTGCTAGTCTAGACTCGGCAGTGACGCCGCCCCCACCCCCAACGGGTGGATCCGGGTGAGAGATGGGAACACTCTGCTAGTCTAGACTCGGCAGTGACACACACACCCCCAACGGGTGGATCTGGGGGAGAGACGGGAACACTCTGCTAGTCTAGACTCGGCAGTGACGCCCCACCCCCCAACGGGTGGATCCGGAGGAGATGGGAACACACTGCCAGTCTAGACTCAGCAGTGACGCCCCCCCCCAACAGGTGGATCCGGGGGAGAGACGGGAACACTCTGCCAGTCTAGACTCGGCAGTGACGCCGCCCCCCCCAAAACGGGTGGATCCGGAGGAGAGATGGGAACACTCTGCTAGTCTAGACTCGGCAGTGACGCCGCCCCTCCCCCCCCCAACGGGTGGATCCGGAGGAGAGACGGGAACACTCTGCTAGTCTAGACTCGGCAGTGACACCCCCCCAAGAAGTGGATTAGGCTGGGAAGCTGGTCAAAGCTGCTTGTCCAGCCAGTCACTCTGGGCATTGATGTCTTGCTGGCCTGGATGAATTATAAGGCACCGTGAGGGCCATCTAGTCCAAGCCCCTGCTTGGATGCAGGCAGCTACAGCGTCCCCAACAGATGGCTGCCCAGCCTCTTACTTGGTGGGCAGGGGGAGGAGAAGGTGACTATGGCTGCCACAGAGAAGACGACAATCACCACTCCAGGACCGATGCTTCCCCTCACATCGCTCCACTGCCCGAAACCCACAGATTTTGAAAAGGCTCTAGTGGCTTCTTACTGGAGATGGGAGGCGTAGGAGGGTGCAATGGTATGGGGGAGTCTGGCTCTCCAGGAGCTTTGGGTTTGGGAGCTGGAATGATTTTCTTCATCAGAGGCGGCTGTTCAGTCTGGTTGTTCTCTTCGCGCTCCTGCCACTGAGCGTAGTTGTGGTCGAGTGACGGAGGCAGCACTGCGTTTGGTAACATCCCACTGCTGGAAATGCAAAATGGAGTCATGGCTATTACTAGTAACCTGAACTGGAACCAGTGGCTATCGGCCCAGCAAACAAAGGCAATCTGCAGCCAATAGGACAGCTGACTGCACTTCTTGGGACCTGTGTGCACTCAGAAACGATCACTTCAAGGCGTTCGACGGTGCTTTTTGTTTCCTTCAAGAACAATCTCAACCCAGAATGAAGGCGATGCTAGACAGTGGGGCTGGCAGGGCTCACATGCCCACCCTCCCGCACACACTGTGCCTGGCGCTAGATCACGCTTAGACACCAACCTATTGGAGAATTGGATTAACAAACGGGATTGCTTGCCCCATTCTGCTGAAAGCACTACACAGGGGTGTTGCTGTTTGCAGAACAAGTTACTTACTTAGTTGTTACTTTATTTGGCTCCCAAAACCTTGATTTTTTTACGCTGAACCATGGAAAAACACGCTCCATTTGCTGAAAGGAAAAAACCACAGCACTGGATTAGAAATGCCATAAAAACAAACATTAAGAGGGTTGAGAATTTTGTCCAAGACCCACTGCACCCATGCAGACAACTGAAGCCAGCCAGGCAGAATTCATTAAGGCTGAGAACTCTGCCAAGACACGAACTCATTTCTCAGAGAGCCAAGCAGTAGCTTCAAGTGCAAGGTGCCAAGTGAGAACCCTGGCATTTCAGAGACTACCTAAGGGATGATGCGGGCTCTGTTTTAAACAGAGACATTGCACAGAAAGTAAAATTCTTGCTTACCCGAATAAAGAAGGACTTGACCATGCTGTTGGCTTTTTTCACTTCTGGCTGCCCTCCATCAGAATTGATAGCCGCTTGAATAATCTTCACAATATCATCACTGAACTCCAGCTAGAAGAACACAAACGTCACCTTGTATTATCCTCCTCTGCAACGCTCTAGTGCATGCAGTGAGCCCCCAACAGTTGGGGCCGAGCACCCTATCCTTGCACCTCAAGTAGCCTCCCTGATTTACGATGTGCCTAGTGAGGATGCTGCTGAACAGTGACACCCACCACCAGCCAAGCAGACGAACCAAAGATCCATGTGTCCTAAGAGCAGCACAGACAGCCTTACGGCCAGGTTTTGCAAGCTTTTTCAAGTCTCACACAGTGTGCGGTTGCAGCAAGGAAGGTCCCTTTGCCAGTAAATTCTACTTTCAAATTAAGAGGCTTCTGCAAAAATAAAGTTGCAAAGATCATCCCATTACTCGGCGTTGGACCCTAGCCAGCTCCTACTAGTATTTTTACATCAGCTGCTCCCAAGAGACATGGTTCCTTCACAACCAGAATAATTAGTTTCCAGAGGATTCTGGTGAACGCAGAAGCACTAAGTAGCTGATTATCTGTTCAGCTCAAAGTCACACTCTAGGATTCCCCTTTCCTCTTTCAGCAGGTAAAATCCTTCTGGGGGAAAGAGAACAGGCAACA
Source organism: Sphenodon punctatus (assembly GCA_003113815.1). Lineage (NCBI taxonomy): Eukaryota > Metazoa > Chordata > Lepidosauria > Sphenodontia > Sphenodontidae > Sphenodon > Sphenodon punctatus. The sequence continues at coordinate 727,996 of QEPC01006384.1, forward strand.
GAATTGTCTGGCCTGAACTTGAAGGACCTGCTGATCCTAGCACTCTTGCTGAAACAGGGTTAGCCATGACTATCACTAGGAAATTAATCCTGTTTCCTGAGGATTGTAACTGGGGCCTTGTCTGCGGACAAGGAAAAGCAGTGCGTATAAGCGGCTCTCCGGACTCTAGCGTACCACAGATGTGTAGCCTCCATGATCCATTTTCCTCTTTACTCCTTCCAGGTCCAGAGGCTGCTGCTCTTCTTGTTTGCTGACCTCAGTTAGCACAGGAGGATCTGGGCCTTCAGGAGAGCTTCTGGACGGGATACTGTCTTCCGTCTCAGGATTTAAATCGGGTGGCTTGGCTGCCTGTTGATGTTTAGAGTGCAGATAGTTTTCTAGACTCAGCGTCACAGTGAGAGTTACATTTAAACAAACTCCCTTTTTTTCTTGAGAGAGGAACTGCAGGTGTGAAAAATAAGCTTGCGGCTCAGCATGAAGAACCGCTAACTTGTTAGAAAATACTCTCCCAACAAAGCCTGAGACCACCAAAACAAGGGGGGGGAACCCCACAAGGGATTCCTTGACAGCAGACTCTGTTGTTAGCCTCCACCCCCCGCATCCAGCTATGCCCTCTGCCCCATAAGGCGCTCCCCAAGGAATGCATAACTTTTACTGCTGTAATCCTCATTCTTTAAAGCCACATAGTCTCTTGCTGTACAAAACTGGCAACCCCTTCCCAAGATCTGGACTGAGCCAGTTCAAAGTGCTAGCACCTTCCAAACGCCCATCTGCATTGGTACAGCACCACACATCGGAATGCTTTAGACCCAGGAAGCTGCCGTCGGCCTGGACAAGCATTGTGTTCCATTTTACAGAAAGGTAAGGTCCCTGGACAATACAGCGAGTCAGCAGCAGAACCAGGAATACAACTCCTCCTCTCCTCATGAAAATACAGCGCAGCATCTCCGCAGCATTACCACCATGGCGCGTCAGCTCCCCGTGTGGGGACAGGTTTGATAGTTCCGTTATTCTTGTATTTGCATCTTAAAGCACAGCTCAGTCGGACGGTGAATGAAAGGGAGGCTCTGTCAGACAGCACCTAACCCTACCTGGCCGGAAAGCAAAGCTCTGCTGTTAAACGGACTCTCCAACATTTCACTACTGAACCTGGAGGCCAGCAGCTCAGCTTCACACAAGATGCAGCCTGTCAGGAGAACATACCATATTTCTCCCAAGCAGGTCTGTTATTTAACAAACTTTTCCCATAGCCACAAATGAAAACGTGTTCATACACCAAGGGCAGAGCGATCGGCAGCAGTTGCCCAAACATAGCCTCTTACAGGGCATTTCAAACATTAAAATCTTCTTTTTCAAAGTTGATCCTTCCCCCGTTTCTCACTCCCTAAGAAGATGTCTGCTCTGTGCCAATTGTCCGTATGCTGCAAAAGTCAAGGTACCCAGTAGCTGGATTCAGATTATGACAAATAAACATTTAAATCACAGTACTACGATCTACCAAGCAGAGGCAGCCCCTTCTCCAAGGTTAGAAGGCAAATGGATCCCCCACAAACAGGTCAGAAGAGGAGACCCAGCTCACCTGTCTGTAACGCAGTAAGTGACTAGTGGTCCTGGAGTTTAACAGCGCCGTTAAAACTTGTTTCAAGGAAACCTGCAGCTCCTTCTCCAGCGCCAGCCGCCACTCTGCAGGGTGCTGCTCTGTGCAGTTAATGCAGGTGTACGCCACGCTCTCGGGCAGGTTAGAGAGGATCTCATACATCTCATCTGGGGACACAGAAATGCCACTGAAGAAGGGAGAACCAAGCCTACTACTCCGCTTGTTCTGTCTAGACACCCCCCAGTCTGAGTAGTTTAGCTCCGCTGCTGACCTACTGTGGCAGACAAGCCATGAAGGTGGAGGGGAACGTTGGCAGACGCCGGTTCAGCTGCCCAAGGGCAGGAGGATGAAGGTGGAGGGGAACGTTGGCAGACGCCGGTTCAGCTGCCCGAGGGCAGGAGGACGGACAGGACCAAGCAGTGCTCAGGGTGGGGTGGGGGGCTGTCTCACCTGAAAGGTTTTCACATTTGGAGTGAACCCAGCGATCACACTTCCCGCACTGCATCATCTTGCTCTCGTAGTCGTCATCATCGTAGCATTTGTCACAGAGCGGGCAGAAGTTCCCTGGAAACAAACCAAGATCTGAACCCACATTTCAGCTGCTGAGCGCACCTCTGTCGCTTGCTAACTCGAGGGCTGAAGAGCCTTTTTTCCTGCTCTCATGTCCCTCACGTCACCCAAGTGAGCCCGCCGGCCAATGAGAATCACCAACCACCACCCCCCGAGATAAAGTGTAAGAGCCCGTTCACGTCCCCACCCCGTGTCCCTTGATCTGCATTTCTCTTGTCCTGCACCACCAGTGCATTCACACAACTGCTATCTGCCCCTTTAGCAGCAGGGGTGAAATTACCCGACTTCTCACCCCATCTTAAGCTGTGTCTAATATTATCCAGTGCTGATGGGGCTTGTCTGGTTTGGGAGAATGGCTGAGAATATGAAAGGCCAGACCTCTGCCACTAGGGAGAAGTGGGGACTACTAGACATGGGGCTGTATAAAGAAGTCAACCTGCCTCAGGACTCCTATAGCCAAGGTTTTCCGAATTCCTGGGCCTGACGGAGACTGCGCTGCCGCTCGCTACTGCTGCCTGCTTGCCCATCTCAACCTGCCCACGCTGCCCCGAGAGCGGTTCCTGCGCACATTTCCTTTCTGTACCTTTAGCGAAGAGTTTGGCACAATCATGACACAGAGAGAAGTCGTGAGACCACTGCGCATCCCACCCTTTGCCTGGGGTCGTTTAGCCGCAGCTCTTGCAGCGAACACATTTGGTACAGATCTGTAAAGTGGGGACACAGTGATTTGCCTGGAGTTAGTACCTTTGTCACCTTCCAAAAGCTTCTCTTCCTTAATCCTTTGGATGCGCGCTATGGGGTTTCAGCATTTACCTCACCACAGACCCCTTCCATAAAACAATTGTTAGCATCAAATGCTAGCTGTGGCAGAGAACAAATGCCTTAGCCAAGTTATTTTGCAATTGCCAATGGTGTGCGCGAGTGGAAACCCTTCCTTCATCTCGAAAGGCCACATTTCCAGCAGAGGCAACGTTTGCAAACCTAGATTTTTGGATCAGGTGTTGGAAAGAAAGCGGACGCAACCTTAGGGGTAGCACACTAGACCCGCATTAGTACAAGTTGCCTAGGGAGGGGGTAGCCACCGGCCCTCCGTGGCTGGAGGTTTTTAGGAGGAGGTCGGGCAGCCCCCTGTCTGTCGGGGAGGCTGTCACTGTCGGCATCCTGCATCCAAGTTGGGGGTTGGACTAGAAGCCCCAGACAGTCCCGTCCAACTCTAGGAATCCATGTGTATTTGGGGCACTTCCCCCAGCTAGCGAGGTAAGAACGGCTAAGACCAGTGCACAAGGGACTAAGCTTTGGAATCTAAGCCCAGCAAAGAAAACTCACCCAAACCTTCTTTTTCTTGGTAGGTTTTGTTGGGTAGTTTGGTCCCAGGCACTCAGGGTGATAGCTATTTCGGCACTTGTTACACTCCAGTAACTGCTGCAGAAACAAAGGAAACAGCAGCAACGTAACCAAAGTCCCCGTTCATGCTCCCATTAATAACAGAAATAGCCTCCAGTCTCAGCTTGCTTCTAACATACCTTTGTGGCCTGGTGCTGTCTCCCACAGACATGACAGAACTTGCAACGGCGACAGCACCAGTTTTCCAGCTGCTCCTCCAAGGGGCGTTCACTCTCCTCTAAACAGAATTTGTGGAAGGGCTCGCAGCACACCTGGCAATACACAAACTGCGAGGGGGGGTGTGTGTGTCAGCAGCAGCGGGGCCGAGGCACTCCAGCCAGCACACGGAAAGTCACAAACTCTTAAACAAAAGGGAAGTTCAGCCCCCTTCAGTAACCCTGTAGCTGAGGTGCCCAGGTAAGGATCTAATAGCCCAGCCGTCTCATGTCCTTTTATTTACAGGGCACCCTAGGTGCTGACAGATAAGAGCACTCCTCTCCATAACCAAGCAGAGCCCAGATGCCTCCTAGGGGGTGCAGCTCACCCCAAGGCTAGACTGGCCAAGGAGAAGGAGAGCCCGGGGGCCTGGCTGTCCCTGTTCCCTCATTTCCTCAGGCAATCTCAGCAAGGGAGAGGAAGTCCCTCCCCGGGTGGCGCATGCACAAAATCACCACAAGCCTTAGGGGCATGGCACCAACCCTAGCTATTTACAAAGGGGGTCACTTCCCTCCTCCCTAAGGAACATTTTTGCCTCACTGGAAATGGTCCCAGTCTCCCAGTATCCGCTCAGGACAGCCAGAAGCAGTGACTGGCAGCAGCAAGGCAAGGTGGAGGACATGAGCTCACAGCATGTGGAGGAGGAGGAGACAGGCCTACTACTCCGCATGGAAAGAAAGGGTACTTACCAGTCACTTTGTTCTTCGAGAGGGCTCCGTGTATTCTCACTCATGGGATCGCAAATTAACCTCCTGGCAACCGACCGGGAAAGAGCTTGTCTCTTCAAAGCAGTTCCACTGGTTTCCTAAAGATCTTTCTGGGAGCTCTCGAACCCCCACCCCCTCAGGGTCCATGCAAGATGTGGGACTTGATAAAGGGGTAGGGGGCGGAACTCTACCCTCCGTTCCTTCCAAACCCAGCAAGAAAGCTGGCCCAGGGGGAAGAGAAGGAGGGAGGGTAGTGAGAATACACGGAGCCCTCTCGAAGAACAAAGTGACTGGTAAGTAACCTTTCTTTCTTTTTCTTCGAGTGGCTAAGTGATTCTCAGTCATTCCATGGGAAGCGTGGAGGGCTGGAAGCTACAAAACTGATGCAAGGTCACAGCCCTTCCTACCTGAGAGACTCTTCTAGCTGCCAGGTCCAGAGCATAATGCTTTAGGAAGGGGTCTGGTGAAGCCAAGGGAGCCACTCCACTCTACAGAGGTCTAAGATGGGCACAGGATGAAAATTCGCCACTGATGCAGCAACTGCTCTGGGGGAGTGTGCTCTAAGGTTGTCGGACAGCTGTTTACCAGCTAGTTCTTAACAGGTGGAGATACACAGGAGGATGATCTTGAACAGTCTCCCAGATGATAGTTTGGTTCAAATCATCTTTCCTTCGTAAGATACAAACAGAGAGTCAGTCTTCCTAAATGGTCTTGCACTTTCTATATAAAAGGCTAATGCTCTGCAAACATCCCTGTATGTGGAGAGGTCTTTCTAACTGTGCGGAGTGAGGTTTAGGAAAGAATACAGGCAAAGAGATTACCTGGTTGAGATGGAACAGTGTTACCACCTTGGAAAGGAATTCTGGGTCTATTCTGAGATCTACCTTATCCTTGTGTATGGAAAGATACGGAGGGAAGGCTCTTAAAATCCCTAACTGGCTGACAGCTACCAAAAACAGGACTTTCATGGAAATATGAGCCAGTCTTGATGAGGCTAATGGCTAAAATGGTGGTTCTGTTAATCTTTGAAGAACCAAGGTACAGTCCCATTGTGCAACTGGTGGAGATATCAGCAGGTACAGGTTCGTTAGTCCCTTATAAACTTTCCTCATTATAGGGTTGGAGAAAAGCGATTGGCCTTGTACCTGAGCAGGTTTAGCTGATATAGCAGCGATGGGTACCTTGGCTGAGGGGACTGAGAGGTCATTATCCTTTAAATAGAGCAAGTAGGCGAGAATGGCAGTTATTGGCATAGCATTGATGTCCACTTCCTTATTCCTGAACCAGCTAGTGAACCTATGCCATTTAGCCTCACACGTAGGATTTCCTGACATCTGTGAGTACATGTTTTATTTCTTCAGAGAGTGACGAGTCTCGTATCATGGGGCAATATACCATGCAGTTAGGTGCAACAACCCCTGGTCCTGATGGAGTTACTTGACCCCCTTGCTGTGTGATCAGGTCCCACCTCATTGGAAGTGTTCATCTGTCTGTTGTCAGATCAGTTAAGATGGGATACCAGGTCTGTTTGGGCCTTGCTGGTGCTATCGGTACGACATGGGCCTTGTCCCTGTGGATCGTCTTGGCTAGCATGGGAATTGGCGGAAAGGCGTAGAGTAGATGACCTGACCAGCTGATCGCAAACGCATCTGTCAGAGTCCGGAACCATTCCTCCCCTGCTGCAGAACAGAGGTAACACATGATTTGTAGCAACTGCAAATAGGTCTATTTTTGGGGTTTCCCATCTGAGGAATAGCTGGCGGATGACCGCTTGAGAGAGACCAGTCGTGCCTCTGGCATCGTGACCTGCTGAGATGGTCTGCTACTTGGTTACGATTCTCTGGGGAGATTATAGCTACTGGTAGAGTCCCATTCTGTATGCACCAATTCCAGATGTTGGCCACTTCGTTGGACAGCAGGAGAGATCTCACCCCTCCTTGTTTATTCAGGTAGTACATGGTGCATGTGCTGTCTGTGGTTATTTGGACTACCTTTGAAGATACTACGGGGCAAAGGCTTTGAGAGCGTTCTTTATAGCTCAAAGTTCTAACAAGCTGATGTGGAGTCTGGTTTTGTGTGGCAACCATATGCCCTCTGCTGTTAGGGAAGAGGAATGGGCTCCCCATTCTTCTACCTGCAGGTAGGTGGAGCACAGGCCGTTTATGGCTTTAAAGGTCAAAACCAACACCTAGAATTGGGCCCGGAAGACTATCAGCAGCAAGTACAGAGAACGGAGCACTGGAGAAACGTGCTCGCATTGGCCCGTCCTCTTCAGGAGACCAGCCACCGCATTCTGCACCAGCTGCAGTCTCTGGACCGTCCCCAAGGGTACCACGGAGAGCATGTTACAGTAGTCTAATCTCGAGGTAACAAAAGCATGGATTATCGTGGCCAGATCAGAGTCTGAGACATATGGCCTAAGCTGACTTACCAGATGTAATTGGCAAAATGCACCCTTTGCCACAGTCACCACCTGGGCGTCCAGGCAGAGCTGCGGATTAAGGAGCACCTCCAGACTACAGACCTGAGATACCAGGAGAGGACAGACCCCATCAATGATGGGGGCCATCACTCCCCCGGCTTTCCCCACAACCATCACCTCCGTCTTTCCAGGATTTAACTGCAAGTGGCTCACCCTCATCCAGTCCCCCACAGCTGACAAACACCGGGTAAGCACCGACACTGCCGGACCTGGGTCTGATGAAAACGAGAGATATAGTTGGGTGTCATCAGCATATTGATGACACCTTACACCAAACTCTCCAACAACCTCCCCCAAAGGCTGCATGTACACATTGAACAGGAGAGGGGATAAGATGGAACCCTGTGGGACTCCACACGCGAAGCCCCGGGGAGAAGATGAATAATCACCCAACACCACACGCTGGATTCTCCCAACCAGGAAAGAGCGGAACCATTCAAGAACAGCCCCACTCATCCCCGCCTGGTCCCGCAGCCGAGACACCAACAACTCATGATCAAGGATATCAAATGCAGCCGAGAGATCTAACAAAATCAACAGGGTTGAATGACCCTGGTCCAACTCTCGGGAGAGGTTGTTGACCAAGGCCACACAAGCGCAGTCTCCGTGCCAGAACCTGGACGAAAGCCAGACTGTGATGGATCAAGGAAGTTGACCAGGTCCAGTTGCTCCTGAAGCTGTCGCGCCACCACCTGTTCAATAACCTTCCCATAAAAGGGAAGGTTAGAGACCGGCCAGTAGCTGGCCAGGGCATCAATGTCCAGTGATGGCTTTTTGAGCAGGGGCCGCACCACCGCCTCCTTGAGACAGTCTGGCACCCTGCCCTCCCCAAGGGAGGCGCTGACTATGCCAGCCAGCAATGGCCCTAACGTCTCCCGGCTGGCCTTACCCAGCTAGGACGGGCATGGATGTAATTCACAATAAGTGGCTCAAACAGTCCCAAGAGCATCCCCTGCATCCAAGGGCGACACGTCTTGAAATTCATCCCATAAAACAGGACAAGACGGGGCTTCAACTGCCTCTGGCTCACGCACTGTTAACAGCGCTGCGTCAAAGCTGTGGTGGATTTAAGTGATTTTATCTGCAAAAAAGTTCACAAACAAGTCACAGCGAGCATTTGATAACTCTGAATCCAGGAGGAGGGAGGCCGGACTGACCAGCCCCCTCACCACCCAGAAAATCTCAGCCGGACGGAACTTAGTGGCCACACTGCCATGGCATAGGTACGTAACCAGACTCTATGTCGCAATCAGTATGAGAGTGACACCACCGTTGCTCTGCTTCATCTGCCACAGCTCCTCTGCTCTGTTAGGGCACCCTAACCGCTGCCCTTCTTGCTTCATCTGCCACAGCTCCTCTGCTCTGTTTGGGCACCCTAACCGCTGCCCTTCTTGCTTCATCTGCCACAGCTCCTCTGCATACCACGGGGACCTGCGCTGTCGGCGATTCGGGAGCGGACGCCTGGGAGCCACACGGTCGACTGTCTCCATCAGCACAGAATTCCACAAGGCCACGAGGTCATTGAGTGAGCGGCCACTGAAGTCAGAAGCAATATCCCCTAGAGCATTCTGGAACCTTTCTGGTTCCATTAGCCTTCAGGGACGAGCCAAGCTAACTGGTTCCACACCCTCCCGGGGGCCGACATGTGCCAGGATACCGGCCTGGCTGAAGTGAATTGAAACTGTACCACCCGGCACTGTCCTTGCTGCAGGGCTAGCCTCTCTGCCCGAGTGGTGGCGGAGGCTGCCTTGGAGCAGAGGTGGTGCTGGTATCCAGCCGTTGCAGTCATAGAGTTCACCACCCGCAAACTCAGCGTTGTGGAGGAGAATGCCTTTCTGCCAATTACATCCAGTCTCCTTCCTTCTCTGTTGGATGGCGATGTCTTGATTGCTCCTGACTGCGATTTACTGGTAGCTGCCACTATCACCATCGGGTTAGGGCAGGGGGTGGGTAAAACATCGCTTCCCCTTCCTGGGGTACTAGGTAGAAGGCATCTGCCAGCTTGTTTATCGGGTTCGAGGAAGGAGGAGAACTGAAGACTGATTTTGATGGTTCTAGGAGATCTTCAAAAACTGGAAACACAACTTGTCGAGAATCTCCTCCTGCCAAGATGGCGAACGCCAGTCCCGATGGGGTCTCTCTCATTACCTTGGAAGGAAGCTGTGGCATCGCCGAGATAATGCACTTTAACATGGATTGAAAGTTCTTAATGTCCCGGGTTAGTAAAGGAGGGTGCAGTTCTCCGATTTTGTCACTAGGTGGAGCTACGCTTGTTTCCTCCTGTGGCTGCAAAGAGGAATTCTCTGTATTTTCCCCTTGGAAATACAGGGACAGGTTTGACTGCTGTTCAAGGTGCTGACTGGCGACTGGCCAATCAGACCCAGAGCTGGAGCTATGCGTCACGTCGTCGTTTCTTGTGCCCTACCTGCAGGCTGGTCTGTGAGTCGGTGGGACCCCACCGGTGCCGCCTGCTACGGTATTGGGGTATCTGGAGGCATGCCAACGTTTCCTTTGCCTTCCCAGGTATCTCTGCCTGCTCTACTAGGGGAGGCACGGCTGCAGCAGGTGCTCCATGGCGAGCTTCCTCAGCGCCCTTCTGAATGGGCTACCTCCCCTGCCCTCCTATTCATCTCTCCGATCTCGGATCCGACTGCCGTGCCCAGAGTGTGGCGCAGACAGGGCTCTGAGGGGGGCGCTGCTCCTGTACCTCCCCCCGAGCCCTGTACATTCTGGGAGGGGTGAAGGGGACTCAAGTGGCCATGTGGAGCTGTAAGTTGTGCCTCCCCCATAGTCTGGTCCTGAATGGGCATCTCTTGCCTGTTAGGAGTTACGCTGAGCAGGTCCAGGCTACCTGTGTTGAGCCTTTCTCAGCCCTTCACCCCCTCCTTGTAAGCGCCTTAGCAGTGAGAAGCTCCTTCAGCCCCTGCCACCTCTCATCTATTACTCTTGTCACAAGCCTTGCAGTCTTTCCTGGACTGTCCCTCACCGAGGTATCGGCTGCCGCCGCCCTGATGAAGGCAAAGAATAGGGAGTGCAGAGCTGCACTTAGAGCAGCGCTTCAACCCCAGCTATTCCGGTGGAAGCACTGCCATTTTGGGTGCTCCTTGAAGTAGGAGCTACTCTACCTAACTAACTAATTCTAACTCTCAGTGCCTAGGAGGATAACGATATACAAAACTGGTATAATAATCTGGAACTGTATTTCTCAAGCTGTTCCTTGCAGTTGTTCTTACGATGGTTGGAAGGTACTGAGGGGAGAGCTGCGCCCCTCTCCCTTTATAGAGTCCCGCATCCCGTGTGGACTCCGGGGAGGGAGGGGGGGAGCTCTCTAGGCTTCCAGAAAGATCTTTAGGAAGCCAGTGAACTGCTCTGAAGAGTTAAGCTCTTTCTGGGCACTTTGTGATCCCATGCATGAGAATACACAGAACCACTCAAAAGAAGCTGCACGGATGACAGGTGCCAGAACCTGCCTCATCTGCCACAAGATCATTATTCAGTGCTGCAAACTGCATCACCTTGGAAACAAACTTGCACTGCACCCACTTGACAGCTGGGGGACCCAGCGAGGCTCCAATGGATGCCCCCAGCGAGACCAAAAGGCTGTCCAGGAGTATTTTCACACAATGCACACAACCCCCGCTACAACTTCTTGTAGCAGTTGCTCAGTGTCTAATCTAGCAGCAGCAAGTCTGCTTGCTTTGGAAGTTAACACGGCTCCTCCAGCACCAGGGGGCTTTGAATCCTAGGGCTGGAGTCACTTACTGCAAGGAGTCAATGGCTTGTGACTGTGGCCGATGTCCACCAGTCTCTGTGATACACAGCTACGATCAGAGTCCCAGCCTCACGTTAAAGTTGCCTCATGTTTAAAGAGGACTAACAAAGAATCTCCTCCCCAGCTGCTTGAATGGTTTGGTGCATCAAGCAGTTTTAAGAGGATCATCATCAGAGCAAGCGTCTTTACCTCCACGTGTCCGCTACTGGCACAGAGGAAGCAGACCACTCTGGGAGAGATCGGTACTGAAGTCAGGATGCCTAATCCTCCCATCTCCCAAACGCTTTCTGCTTCACAGTCCTCCTGAAAGGACAAAGAGGGGGCACATCAGCAAAACAAAAAAATGTAGCATTTTGTTAGCAATGGCAACATAATGGCACAAAGCTACGGGCTGCTTCCTCCCCTCCCCTGCAGTCGTCAGCAGGGGCCCGGTGCTAGGACGAGGGGATGCAGCAGCAGCAGAGCGGCGCTCTCAGTGGCACCCAGCCCCATGGGCCAGACTCCTTCATTTACTATGCACGGCCTCTCATGGGTCTTGATAGCGTGGGCCACCTTCCCGGACATTGCGCAAGCTTTTGTCACTAGCTTTATAGTCCGTAATCCGCTTGTATCATTAATAATCCTGTCCATATTCTATCAAACGATACAATCGATAGCCATCTGATACCGTTATTAGGAACTATACATATTCTGTACCATATATCAGATGGATTCGAATCACCTCCTGCTAATGCCATGTGGGTTACACCTTGCATGCTGCGCATCGTGGCCCCCATAACAAGGTCATCAAAGTCTACTCATCTTCCAGAGGCAATGCGAGACCCTTCTATCTGGCCAAGCATATGACATGCACAGATAGGAGTAGTTTATTTGGGGGGAGGAGGGTGATAATATATTAACCCTTATATTATTATTAAAACTGAACTCCTTATCTTCCCCCCTCATCCTTCCTCACTGTCAATAACTATTGATGGAGTCACCATCCTGCCTGTCCCCCAAGCCCGTAGCCTAGGCTTCATCTTTGACTCAGCCCTTTCTTTTAAACCCTACATTGACTCTGTTGCTGAATCCTATCACTTCTCCCTCCGTAACATTGCTAAGATTCGCCCTTTTCTCTCTGTCTCGTCTGCCAAAACTCTTGTTCATGCTCTGGTCATCTCTCGCCTCGATTACTGTAACCTCCTTCTCACTGGCCTTCCCCGGTCTCACCTTTCTCCCCTCATCTCTGTCCAAAACTCTGCTGCCAGGGTCATCTACCTCGCCAGTCGCTTCGACCATGTGCAGCCCCTCCTCTCTTCGCTTCACTGGCTTCCCCTTCCTGAACGAATCCTGCACAAGCTCCTAGTCTTCACCTATAAAGCTCTTCACAACCTTGCTCCCCCCTACCTCTCTGCACTTATCGCCCTCCATACTCCAGCCCGTGCACTTCACTCCTCCTCTGTCCCTTCTCTCACCCTTCCACGCCTTCCCTGCTCCCCTAAGCGCCTTCGTCCCTTCTCACTTGCTGCCCCCCATGCCTGGAACTCCCTCCCTGTCCACATCCGCCTTGCCCCCTCCCTTCATACCTTCAAATCTCTCCTTAAAACTCACCTCTTTCGCTCTGCTCTGTCTGACTCTTTATCCTGCTGAGCCACTATTTCCTATACCTATGATCGGTTTACCCTTATCCTTGCAACATGGACCTGCCTGCTGTCATTCTCATCGTAACCAAGCCAAGTACGTGCACTTGAGACCTCGCATCTTCATGAATGTTAGACCCCTTCTCTCTCCCTCTGTTCCCCTTCCTAAGTCTCTCCCACAGCTCCTGTCTCTCAGATTGTAAGCCCTAGGGGCAGGGACCGTGTCTATTTTATTACTTTGTAAAGTGCCAGGTACACTGCTGGCGCTATATAAATGTTTGTTAATAATAATAATTATTATTATTTGTATATGCTGTGCCCTGCTCTGAGCCTTCAAGACTACTTCGGGATACAAATTTAAATAAACATAACTGTTGACAATTAAAGAGAGTGGTGTCTGTTTCTAAGCATTTTAAAGTTCATACCCAGGATCCATTTTTAAGAGTCAAACGTTTACTAGTTTCTGCTAATGTGTGGATAAACCATTGTAACTGACACTTCTGTGTATTAGCAAGTGAAGCTGAGGATAACACAAAGCTTGTACACTATATGCTCAGAACTGTAGCTTGGCTTTCATTATCCTGACAACACCCCACACAATACAAGCAAAGATACTGTAGCCTGGCAAGTCTCCGTATAGACACAGCATTCCAACGTGCACTACTCCTGGGGCTGGGTAACAGACACCTCCAGATCGGGAGGCTGCTCAGCAAAGTGTTGACTATTTATGTATTTCAGTTTCTAGTATTCAAAACGACTGTTAACTCCTGAAACATATCCCTGGGCTTTCACTCATTACACAGAATTACTAAAGTCTCAAGTGGCATTCGTGGTTTTACACCCTGAGGCAACAACAATCCCAGCTCCTGTATTCTTTTCCATACTAAGAATCAGTGTTTAAAAGTTACCCGTCTCTTCAGCCAGCACCGAGAACGGAATAAAGAAGGGGGAAAGAGTGTCTGTATCCAGGAAGATAAAGACGTTTCCACTCACTCCCCCTCAGAATGGACTGGACTGCAGGACTTGACTAAGCTGGAAGCCCAGGATGGATTTCCTCGAGGAAAACAGTTCCAGCATTTAGTTACGAACCATTTCTAAGACATCTGTCCTTTACCTTGAAGTCCACTCTGATCCTGTGAACTCCATCTGTAAGCGACTTTTGCTTGGAACTGCTTCCGTTTGACAAAGTACTAAGCAAGTTCAGTGTGCTGTTCTCTGGTTTGCTGACTGGAGGAGGCTTTTCCTGAAGAGTCCAGGGGAAAAAACATCATTTATTCCAATCCCAAACACTATTTTTAAAAAATAGAAATCAAATTAAAAATGTTTGGATAATTCCCATACAAAGATAAACTGAGCTGTTTCAGAAGTAAGGTACTTACAAAAAGTGAAAAAAGAGGAGGAGGAGGGTACATTACCCAACAATTCAAAACAGAGACAATAATGTCAAAGAAATCATCTACAGCCATGTAGCTTGTCAGGCGAGAAAAAGCAGCAGTAACCCTCCCGCCCACAGCAAGGTATTCCTTTGGGGAGGTCTGCAAGATCAGGGTGCCTAGTAGAACCCCAATTTAACTAACTAAAAATGACATCCCAGGTGGGAAAGGTTGAACTGAATTTTGAACAGGTTTCATTTCTAAAAGTGCTGCTTGTACAACAACTTTACCCAGGCATGAAAAGCCCATGAAAGAAGGAAAGACAAACTTGCAGATTCAAATTCATGTAATTTACTGAATAAGTAGTTTAAAAAACAAGTATGTTACCTTTTCTTTTGGTTTCTGTTTCACTGGGAAACTTGGACGGGGAGTAATTTTTTTCTGTTTATTTTGCTCTGCACCTAGGAAAGTAAAAGGACATGGAGTCTAGCAGACACCTCTGGAATACAGCCACGCCATCTGTCTTGAACTGCCCAAGCTTTCCTTCCATCTCCTTTGCCTGTTTGTCACCATCAAGACTCTCACTACACTTGTATCCTCTTGCCACTCTCTGTAAAGCCCAGCAGAACTATTCTGTGCCTCTCTCATCAGCTGCCTGGCGAAGGAAGGGCCTCTGTTCCTTGCTTAGCCCTTTCACCTTATTGCTGTGTACCCCCTGGGCTGTATGAACAAGAACGCAAACAGCCAGGATGAAACTGGAGAGGTTCTGAATGGGATACTTGGTGTTAGGTGTAAACTTCATGGAGGCTGACAGGCTCCCCTCCTCCCCAGGCTGCGGCTCAACACCCTCCCTCCCCCGCTGGGTTCAGCCCCCACTGGCTTTCGACACGACACACTTGGTCATCCTCCTTCCCTCCCTGTCCCATGGATGTTGGGTTTGGCTCCGCCCCTTGGGTTTACCTCTGCCCTGGCTCCGCCCCCTGAATGTGGACCAGCCCTCCTTGGAAAATTGAAAAAAACAACCAAACCACAGGTTATCTAGCCTCTCTTATCGCTGAATGTGTGAATGCTCGACTATCCCACTTTAGGTACGTTTGCAGTAGTACCCACGCAGAAGTAGGCTACCTCTTTAAAATGTCTCTTGTGAATGTTAGCAAGTGTCACGGTTCTGCAGAGCAGGGAGTAAAGCTTACCCCACCCCACAGTCAGATACCGCAGGGCATCCAATGGGTGAACCTAGCTGTAGACCTCCCCCAGGCAATCATCCAATCCCAAACCCTGCACACATTAAAATGAACACCATAAAACCCACTTGTAAAGTTTGAAGTGCATGCCCGTTTGGAACCATTCTAGAATGATTCCACTGGTCCTCGCACTCAGAGCTGAGGGAGGGAGATTTCTTCCTAGACGTGCTTGAGGTGGAACCATTTCCTAGCAATCCCAGCTGTCTTTGGTTTGAGAGAGGCTGGAATATTTCCAGTGAATTGGTTCATGTACCTAATTCTGGTTGTGGATTCTGCTTTTTCTTGGGCTCAGTAGGGGTGGTTTTGGGTGCTTCTTTTTTGGGTGGTGCTGAGCTGGGTGGTTGAGCGAGGGGAGCCTGTTTGCTTGTTTTCCTGGCAGCAGCAGCAGCAGCAGCAGCAGTGACCGGTTTGGACTCTGGGACAGAAAGACTCCCCTCCTCATTCTTCTCCTCACTGGGCTTCCGAACAGGTTCACTGCTCTTCTTTAAGGTCTGATCCTCCTTTGCCAGGACAGGCTGAGGAGCTGCTTTCTGGCCAGCATCCAGCGCGCTCTTCCCCGAATGGCTCTCCTTCTTTTCACTGGCTTTGGATTTCTTTTCTTTCTTTTTTGCAGCTACAAGGCAAAGGGACCAATAAAATATCGGACACTCACGCCTCCAAGTCGTGGCTCCCATTCCTATAAAGGACCCTGAGGTATCGCCCTCCCAGAACACTCGTTTTGGAGTTGCCGACACAAAACAGTTTGCTGCTCTAAAGCAAGGATGTCAGACACACAACCTTTGGCCTACACAAGCCAAGGCAGCAGCTAGGGCCGGACCCCAGGGCCACCTCCCTCCAGCCCTGTCCTTCCCCTCAGAAAGCCCCAGAGCACAGGAGGCAGCAGCTCTTCCCCACAGCGACATTCCCTCTTGCACACACCCTTTTCAGAAGGAAGCCCCGCGATTCCTACCTTTTGCTTGCTTCTGGAGATATGCTTTCGAAGGCATCCATTGTAGATTCTGACATTTCCTCATCCTGGATGTAACAGACAAATGAGAAGAATAAGCGGACGCAGCGAGGCAAGCTCATCTACCAGCCAACTGCATACCCACCAGCAGGAAGGAATTTCTCTTTTTCCCTTTAAAAGGGATTAGGGCTGAGAAATCCAGTGGCTTCTTTTTGGCTTAGAAGGACTGGAACCCTCCCCTACCAAGGCCTAGGAATAAGGCTACCCAAATACAGAATAGCTCAGTCTCCACCACAGAGACTGCTAGCATCTTGACTGGCCTACTGGAATCGGAAAGGCCTGGCAGCCTCAGGCCACGTCACATGCTTCCCTCCAGGGTGAGTCTTCGGAAACAGGATTCAGCTCCATTTGAACTGGGGCACCAAGTCACGACCCAGCCAACACGAACAGGAGTTTACTCTGCAAAATTTCTGGGGCGACCAGGGCAGGATTGAGACTCGAGTTTGCTTCTCCCTCAGCCTGCAGAAGGGCCCCTGGTTTTGAAATCTGGGCTGAGCTGCCAAGCGGCAGGCAAAGTGCTTTCACACAGAGGCACGCTAGGGCAGCAATTCTCACCGTTCAGCTTTATAAATAGCTTTATTTACGGCCCTTCACTTGCTGCCTTCCCAGACTAATTATCCAGACTGGTAAAGTCAATCTCATGCCACAACTGCAGAAAGCAGGAAGAGAAGTTCAAAACCAACCAAGTTTTGTAAACAAAACTGTCTAGAGAAACTGATAAAAACCAAGGAAAACTGTACGGTTTAGGGAAGATACCTGGCACCTCTTTGTTGCACATCAGACACAGATTTCGATAAACACTATAGCACAACAATTCCATGCGTGGGGGGGAAGGGAGGAGAGAAACGCACCGTCTGCCCTGTAGTTACTAACTATCGTCTCTACGAAGCAGTCAAAACTCCTCACCCCACAGCCCCTCCTGACAAAGCCCAGGCAAAGAGGGGCCACAGGGATGCGTCTCGGTGCCTGCCCGCCCGCCCCAGCTGCCCCGCCAGCCCCAGCTGCCCCGCCCGCTAGCCACACTATCCCACCGTGCAAGTCACCAGCAACGCACTTACTTGCAGCACTGCTTCTTTATGTTACGGCCCCCAAACTTGGGTTTGTCTAGACAGTTGGTGTAGACGCCACAGTCCTCTGGGACCTGGCAGCCCGGGCACTGCCCACAGCGTCGGGACCGCCTGCCTTTCTTCACTGGAGGCTCCTGAGGTGCCTTGTTTCTGGTAACTGGCTTAATGGGTTTGATGGGCGGCGCCAGAGGTTCAGCATCTTCTGAGCCAGCTATCGAAGACTTGTCTGTCAAACAAAGACCCGATGTCAACTATTCAGAGCTCACCACTCAGTCCCAAAGACAGGATCACCTGTGGAACTGCACATGCTCTTCTTGAGTTTAGATTTCAGACCAGAAAAGGGATATTTCAGGATACCAAGATCAGTCAGAGTAGATCATGGCCTTTTAAGGCTGTAAGTTTATAGAACAAACTTCTTAGAAAAGACCCGTGGCTACTTCTGCAGCCTCATGCCCGTGGGTTAGAGCCACAAACCCAGCCAGATAAGCGGGAAGCCTCTCTCCCCCAACGGGCCAGACAGGAGCCCTCCGGGGGGCAAGAGTGCGTAGAACATGGATCTGGGCCATGGGTTCGTCCCCCACCCTTGGGTGTACGCCCTCATCTCGCCTCCCTTTCCCTGAGGCTCACTCAGGCCCTGTTTACACAAGCTGCGGTCGGTGTGCGCGGAGGTCCGTATGCGGTGGGTGAAGGGAGGGTGTGGACAGGAACACACCCATCTCCACGCATGGTGCAACTGCCGGTTTTGCCGGTTGTTCCGTGCATGGGGGATGGGTAGAGGTGGGTGTGCATGTGTGTCCGTGGGAGCGCGCACGCACACGCGCCGCGGATTTTACACGAGACTCACCCACGCGTGAACACCCAGATTTCTGGGTGCCGACCGTGTGAAAAGGGTCTCAGTCTTTCCGTGCTAGATGGTAAGGACAGGATCCAGGAACTGGAATGAGGCCTAGCCGACAGCATGGGCTTGGCCCAGGAGCCAGAGGTTTTCCATTCCTGCTAAAAGCCCGTTTTGTCCGAATCCACAGACATGGTGGGTCTGGTGAATCCTGCTTTGGTGCAGGGGCTCCTGCTCTGGCCATCCTAGACAGCTTCTTACCATCGTTCCCCATGGAAGACAGTATCTTCTCTCGTTCTTCCCATGGTAAGGCACTCAGAGTGGGCATATCATCGGGAAACACGGCACGCTTACGACCTAGCGCGACCGCTGCCCTTCTGCACACGTGCTTTATACGCGGCCCTCGGACTGAGGTCTCCGACGAATCACTTTCTTGACCCTAGTGTTCAAGTGTGCAAGAACACAGAGATTTCTAAGGAGTGCACATTGGGATTACTTTGAAAACTAAGTACACAGAATAAGTTAAGAGTGGTTAAAATCAGAGGTCACCTATGAGAACTGGATAATCAGGACGACGACAATGTGCGCTCTACGTGGGGCTGTCCTTGAAGACTGTCTAGAAGCTGCAGCTGGTGCAGAACGTGGCCAGGCCCCTTTCGCATGTTACCGGGGAAGCAGGGAAACTTCGGTGATTGTGACTGCACTCTATTCTCACAGGAATTAGCGCACGTGAGAATGCAGCGGGTGTTCTCGCGGGATAAAAGTGGAATAGCGCATTCCCATGAGAACAGAGCTGTGATTGCAATCACAACGTTTTCCTGCCTCCCTGGTAATGTGTGAAAGTATGAAGGTCTTCCTCAAAGGACAGAAGAGCAGAAACACTCCCTTCTTTCATTTCTATAATTAACTTTAACCTTTCCTTGCAAACAGCTTAATACCTTTATTGCTATAGACTCATAAAATGCATCAATTCCAGAAATTAAAAGAATTGTCATAATGCATCACAGCACAGACTACAGCATTCTCTATCATACAATTCAACCAGAGGAAAGATAGAAGCATGAATCAATGAAAAATTCTGCTTGACAGTTTGAGTAACCAGTGGGACATACCAAAGTGAGGCTGGATTCCCCCCTCATAATGTGCTGAAAACCACAGCACAACTATTGTGGTACTTTAAGACAATTCAATACAGTCAAGAAATGTCAAAACAAATCCCAGGGACAGAAGAACATAAGTACCACCAGGCTGGGTCAGAGCAAGGGTCCATCGAGCCCAGCATCCTGTCTCCGACAGCGGCCAATCTCGGTAGCTTGGGAGAAGTCCCCAACGGGTCACAATGCCGGGGCGATCCATTCCGTTGTTCACGCCCAGCTCCTGACAGTCAAAGGTTACGTCCCCAACTGACCTGGCTAACAGCTGTTAATGGACCTACCCTCCAATAACTTATCCAATTCTTGTTTAAACCTAGCTCTACGACTGGCCTTGACCACATCCTCTGGCAACAAATTCCACACGTTAATTGTGCGTTGAGTGAAAAAAACACTTCTATTCGTTTTATATCTACCACATGAGTTCAGTCCTCTAGTTCTAGTAGTATGTGAGAGGACAAATAACTGTTCCCTATTGACTCGATCCGCACCACTCATGATTTTATAAACTTCTCTCCTATCCCCTCTCGGTCGTCTCTTCTCCAAGCTGAAGAGCCCTAACCTATCCAGCCTCTCCTCGTACAGAGCCATTCCAGACCCTTGGTCATTTTTGCTGCCCTTCTCTGTATCTTTTCCAGTTCCACTACATCTTTTTTGAGACCTAGAGCTAAGCAGGCATAAACAGTTTTTGAAAGCACCAGCGAAAGCCTTCCTGACTGTCCTGACATGCATGTCTATCCTGGCCTCAAACCCTTGAGTGAAAACATTGTGATCCATGTCCCAAACACTGGCTTTTAGTCTTGAATGTCACCAACAGCCAGTCTCTATTCCCAGCTATTAGAAGAAATCTAGTCATTACTGTGCATTGTTTTCCTTGATTTGGCTGGGAACAATGCCAAGCAGACAGGTGGGAACATGCAGTTCTACACTGAAGGGAGAAAAACCTTAGAGCTTTCTCTGAAATTGGTTATCGGCACATCTTGAATGTCACCCTGTTTGGAAGTGGAGTCCTGGTTTAAACAGAAATAGAAGTCTCATCCAAAAGTATATGCAAGAGATAAAACACTGCATTTTTTGGAAACCCGGACTGCTCTGATAGCTACTGAAAAAATAACAGGACCAAATTGGGGGGGAGAAGCAAGTTCATATCCCTTTAGATGCAAAGTCCCTGTGCTCTCTCATCCCACAAGAGAGATCTTGGCAATATACATCCTTTTGGGAACCACTATCACTTTGGAAGTCAGCTCTGTGAGCAAGACTGGAGGGAGAGAAACACATGAAAGGCGGCGAGGAGAGGAGAGAGAGCCTTTGCCATGTTGTTGTCCATTAACACAAAATACACCAGTGAAAGAATCCAGCGAACGGAAATGTTACACTATTCTCCGATAATGTATGCATCACCGTCTCAAACGCCCTTCGGCTTCTGCCCAGTCCTCTCATTTTCAAGTTAGTTAACCCTCTGTTGTTGCAGCGGCCACGCAGCTTGACATGCTATTGCTTCCCCTAGCATCTGTATAACAACAAGTTTCACGCAAAGAACAAACCAAAACAGACTGTAGAGCCCCCCTCACAGGAACAAACGTGAAAGAATACCTGTGCTTTTGGTTGATCTGCTTGTTTGAGTGACTTGCTCTTCTCGATCTTGTACAGCTGGGCCTTTGCTTTTTTCAGAAGACTGGCGACCCTCTTGTCTGTCATTGGTAGTTTGTCTGCATGAGCCAACATAGAGCTGATGGTGGAAGTGGGATATTTAACAGTACTGGAAGGGGCAGCAGAAAGGCAAAGAGCTTTTTCCTTCTCCAGAGACAAAGCAGTGGGTCCAAGCTCCAGATCATACTTTTCTAAACTCCCTTTCCCTTTCCTGGGCATTTTGGTTTTGATGGCTGTCGTATCTACGAGAGTCACAGCAGACCCATCAGCCACCGGATCTATTGCTGTAGCCTTCTTCCGCCCTACTGCTTTTCTTGCAGAAGATGCTGCTGTAGCATCTTCATTAACAACTTTTTCTTTGGAAACTCTACCTAGGGGAAACAAAGCTGAGCTACTCTGATGTTCTGACCCCTTTTTCCCTCTCTCTTTTCTTGACTCACGCTTGTTCTCCTTCTCTCTCTCTCTGTCCTTCTCTCTGCTCTTGTCTTTCTCCACACTCTTCTCAATGTTTTTATCTTTGGACAGTTCATCTGTCGCCCTGTCTTTGTTCCTCCCTCTCTCTGTCTGGGGGCTTGTTATGAACCAGGGAAACAGAGGAGTAGGACTACTAGATGAGAAAGGCTCTGCTGGAGGGTTCCCCTGCTTCCTTGGTTTCTGGCTTTTCTCTGCTGATTCCCCAGGCGGCTGCGACAGGGAATGGGAAGGAAAAGCAAAAGACGTGTTTAAGGCACTAGCGGTAAGAGAACTAATAGCAATGCTAGTTAGTGAGGAAGAGACAGAAGACGGTGGGTTTAGAGTTGAAGGATCAGAGGTACTAAGTCTTCCACTTCTTGTCCTCATGGAGTGTGAAGGAGATCTAGGTTCTGACCGGATCTGATAAAACACTTTCCTTCTTCGTTTCCTAGAAGAGGCATCTGTTCCAGAAGCTGCTGCGGCGGTCCGACTAACTGATGGAGGTAAGGTTACGGATTCAAAGATTCTAGAGTGGGCCTCGCTGGGAGTGAATCTTGGAGCTCGTAGCAGAGGGCTTCTTTTGTGCAGATCAAATTTTGTCCCGGAATGAATATCAGAAAACAAGCGTGCTGGAGCTGTACCACCACCAGCTGAAAAAGCAGACGCAAAGCCAACATCTTCTGGGGTCAGGGGTGGAGGTCTGAAGTTATCAAATATGGGTTTACGGATGAGGCCTTCTTTGGCATACTTTGCTGAGGAGAAGTACTGTGGTTCTGATCTAGAATGCTTTAGAGAGGTCCACCTGAACGTCGGCTCCCGCAGAATCGACTTTCTCTTCTCGTGCATGGGGGTGGCAGAGGTGGCTAAAAAGGGGGAAGCCAGTGGGATTGTTGGAGGCATAAGCCAAGGAGCATGGTCCGAGATGTTGGAAGCAGGCTGGAGTGGTGGGGGAGGGGTAAGCAGGGGCGGAGGGGGAGAGGAAGAGGATGGCTGCTGGGATACGCTTTGTATGGTGGATAACTTTTTAGCTGCTCTTGGGCCAAAGCTTCTTTCCGTCATTGAAAACCTCCTGCTTCTCCTATCCCCACTATCATTTTCTGGGGACTGAGAAATAGGCAAGGGAGCATGAACTTCTGGTGTACTGCTCCGTTCTTCAGAAAGTGCCTGCATCTCCTCGGAGGCCTGAGAGTCTGTCGATGTATCCACACTAGGAGTGCTGCTTCGGGAGGAGTCCGAGGACATCTGAGAGGAGTGCTGAGAAGCGGCACTGGATTTCTCACTAGACCCACAAGAAGTGGCACTAAATCTGCTGTTTGGCGTGGACTCTAGCCGTGCTATTTTAATTGGAGGATCATAGTCTTCATCTTCAATGAAGCGCTTGGGCGTTTTAATGATCCGTGAAGAGATAGCACTCACAACAGGCATGATAAACTGCCGGATGTTTTTGAGCTGAGTTCTTCCCTTTCTACCCTGCAGCTTGGCTGCTTCTTTCTCAATCTTTTTTTGTGCCCCTATTTTAGCCCTCTGCAATAGTTGCTTAGCAATGGTTGCATCCGTCCTCTTGGTGGAAGGAATAATCCTCACAGGCTTAATTCGGCGGGGACTCTGCCTGACAGCAGTCTTATCTTCTTTCGTGAGGGGCGCTGTGCCGTCTCTCTCCTTTCGGACCCTCTGGGGTTTCTCCAGCTGCGAGTTAACCACCAGTGCGGAGGCAGTCTTTAAGCGCTCTGAAGATGGCGGCCTTCCTCTGCGACGTACAATCTGAACTCCTTTCCTTCCAATCTGAAGTTTCCCACTCTTGAATTTGGACTTCAAGGGGGAGAGCTTCCCGGTTCTTAATTTCTTGATTTTTGCAGCGTGCTGAAATGTAGCGGACGGTGCCCTTTTCATTTTCTTCAAACTCTCTTTTTCATCCTTGCTCCCCTTCTGACTGTCCAGTGTGTCCGTCTCTTGTGATAACTGGAACTTCACGCTGCTGAGAGTAGGCGGTCTCCCTCTTCTCTTCTCGCCACTTTTCAATTCCTTCTTCTTTACTTTCTCCATCGATAGGGTTTCAGGCTTGCTTGTAGGGGAAAACACCGGCGATGAATCCGAGAGCACAGCTGAACTCCGCTCAGAGCTGCTTCTGGGCCTCCCACGAGGTTTGCGAGGACTAGATTTTACTGAGGGGGAAGTAGAGAATGCAGAGCACAGGTTAAGCTTTTCGGTACACTGTTACAGCATTGCCCGCACAAGTCACATTACACGCGATGAATCAACAGGCTGCAAATATGCATATTTAACAAGCATTGTAAAAGGAAGTGTTCTACTGAAGTCAAACACACTTGCTGTGTAAGCAATGACTTATTCCCAAATCAACAGAAAGTACTTACAGCTGAAAAACACTTACATTTAAAAAAAATACCAATGCAACAGCTTTAAGATTCATTTTCTTAAATTTCATAAAATTCATTTTCTTGAAACATCACATACAGAAGATGAAAGAAGTCGGTGGCTCATTTTTAACGTACTCTTCTCTTAGGTCCCGCCCACCATCATTGTCCGTAGAATCAGCATTGGGGAAGATGCTAATGGAAGGCTGCCTGTCATTAATTTCCAGTTTTATTTTGGAGTAACTCTCTGGCTCCCAACAGCTCTCAAAATTGGCACCAAGCATTGTGAAAGTTTCTACTAAGCCCCCTTCCTTTTGATTCCAGCTCTAGACAACCTCTCCCCCCATCTGTCAATGCGTTTCAAGCTTAGCCCTGTGCAGCCACAATTCCAGTCCAAACCTTCTTCTAGTAGAGCTCACTGGGGACAAAGCAACAAAGAACACGGTGACAGAACATTTATTCAACAGAGCAGAGAACAGCAGAGTCACTACTTGCAGCCAGATCAGAATTCAAACCCAGGTCAGTGGAGGGGAAAGATGATTTTCCTTACAAGGCTTCATCTCTGTTTAGTTTCTCAGAAGTTGGACTGTGGAACAGCTTCATTTCAAGTATTACGGCACTGGCTCACTAAACCAGATCCAAGATCTAAACAAGACAGGGAGCTCACAATCGAAGGGAGCTCTGCTTGAAAATCAGAGTTTCCTGGACAGAATCAAGACACTTTCAAATCAGCCATTTAGAAACTGTCTCAAACTTTCCCTAGAAAGTCCTATCCTTCTTTGGCTATTTAAATCCTACCGTGATCAAGCACATCACTGAAACCAGAGCAACGGCAACAAGAGTTGCCAGATTAAAATTCCTGATCTTCTGCTGTGCGATGATGTAATGGCAGATGAAGCTCAACGGTGATAAAGACAAAGTAATGCACATCAAAGGGAAAAATCTAAATGACTCGTACACCTTACACAGTTTTCTGAATGGAGCTGTATTAGTCGGGGGAGAGACCCAAGTTACATTCTGGAGAGCTCAGGGGTAAGCCTCTACCCAAGCAAGATGCCAGAATGCAAACGGAATGGAATGCTGAGGAAGAGAAATGTGTGACAACTTCAGCTAGGGAACTGAATGCAAACAGCCATTCCCACAGAACTTTAGGGTCTTCAGAGAAAAACAATAAAAATAAAGAGGGATGTGGAAAACTCGCATGCAACAAGCCAAAAAGAAAACAGAAAAATAAGGGGAAAGAGTATGAAACATTGAATGAGAAGTACTGAGAAAAGAAGCTTCCATTCCCCATTTTATACCCCAAGCTGACATTCAAATAAAAGGCAATAAACCACCAACTAACAAAACAAAAGCACTTCATATAACATGCAATTAGACTGCGGAACTCATTTTCACAGCATGTCACTGAATCTAAGATCTCTGCAAGATTTGAGAAGGGATTGACATCCCTACGGGTAGCAAGACTAATTAATCATCTTCATTATTAATATGACTATTTATATAGCACAAGCAATGTGCCTGGTGCTGTACAATCAGTAGTCAGAGCCAGGTCCCTACCCTAACAGTCAATACTAACAAAGTTTCAAAGAAAATATAAAACCTCATTCTTCAGGGCTTAAGGCAAATTTCATACAGCATGTTCTTAACTACAGTATCACTGGTTAGGATAACACTAATTGGAGGGTGTGGGGGGAAATAGATTATCCTGCATCTTCCTACTGCAAGAACAGGTAGGGCTAGAGCCTAGCTGAATCCTCAGCCAACTCAGCTCTGTTCCCTACAAAACCTCCTTGCTCTTGCTTCTCAACAGTCACCAACTGGAATAAAAAACCTGGATACATGCTTTATTTTTCCTATTCCACTAATATACACTCAGATAGTTTGGTTTGGGATACAATGAAACTGTCTCTAGGTCTCAGAAATGAAGTATCTTTGCAGCATCCACGTAGCAATGGATGGGAAGGAGAACTACAACGAAGCAGTTTAGTCTCTCGGAAAGCGACTCCCAAACAGAAAACAAAGGCAAAGAATCAAACCCAAGCAGTTTTCATAGCTTACTGATTCAATGCACTGTCTTCTGCTCAGCTGAGAACCAAAGTTCCTGGAAACACCCTGCTAACACTAGAGGCTGTATGCGTCTGGCTCCTGCACAGAGCTTAAGACTGGCAGAAGCTCACTAAACCCTATTCTAGCCTCTGGAAAGCTGTTGCAGGCGCCCGTGCACTCTATCTGAATGGAGCCACGGCTGTCGCTTAGAGCGCACTCTGAGCCAGCGAGATATGACAGCGTTACTTTACAGCAATAGGAAACAGGCTAACTAGAAACAGCGAACGAAGGTCAGCTGCGTTAGCGGCTGTTTGGCTGCTTTCCCTTGGCACTTCGAGCAGCACTTCCTAGGAGAGGAGTAGGGCTGTCATGCTCTGCTGGAGCCCCTTGAAGAACAGAGGCCACCAAACCCGGATCCTCTGGTTTCCCCAGGTCCCTGGGGGAAGAGTATGACCCACCCCCTGCCGCCAGGCTGTTGAATTGTGTGACATGGGGATGCGGTGGGGAGCCTGGAGAAGACGACGGATTGGGTTCCCTGGAGAGGATGGGGGCCCCTTACCCATTTCTCTGGCCTCTATGACCCTCCCGTTCTGGGCACAGTCAAGTATCTGTGGGAAGGGGTATTCCAGAGCAGCATGCCTGGGCCACAGACTCCTGCAGCTCCTGGCTGTCTCAGTCAACAGGGGAGCTACCTGATGCCCAGTCCCAAAGAGCAGCCTTGGGGCACTGCGTCCCCCTCATGCCAACCTGCACCCTCCACTGTCAGGAGCTGGTGGAAGTGCCCCTCTAGCCATACAATGGGGGGCACTAGGACCTCGGGGGAGGACCCTGCAGAGTCCCACAGCTGCTGCAGCAATAAATAGGCAGCTACTGCTCACTGGGCAATTTCTACACAGGGGCTGCCATAAAACTCACCGTTCCACACAGTGTATTTAGCGCAAGGACTGAACTTCCCCAGGATAGAATTAATGCCCCAAAGGGGCGGGGAGTGGTTTAGGCAGGATTCAACCTCCCTCAACACACACAGAGAGGCAGCGTGCCTCCTGGGTGCTCCTTGGAATCGACAGATTGCTATCCAGCTTTTGCAAGGATAGCTGAGCACCAACTTTGCTCCCATCCAAAGCGGTGTTATTTGCCAGAGCCTTCCTGCCTAATGCAATAGCTTCAAGAGGCGTCGGGCCATCTCATCTGCATAGGCAAACACACACAGCAATATCACTGGCAATAAAAAACTGAGCAGACCCAACTTGATGCAACTATTTCCTTTTAGCTAGCTTTCCCTTCCTTCTCCTCCTCCATCACTAAGCGAAGCATGTGCACAAGCTGCTTCCTGAATCTCTCCCTACATCCCCCCTGCCTTGGCTTTCATAGGTTGCTGTATGCCCCTCGGGATGGTGGGGAACTATCTCCAGCGAGGACTGCACAGCACCAGGGCATTGCTGGCCCTATAGAAATAACAACGCTTGGTTAAAAGGCTCCTCACAGGATTCCACTTTAGAGGAAAGTAAAAAGCAAGCAACAGGTGCCAAAGCCACCTTTAAAATCTGGAGGTGGGCCATATTTCCGTCCCAAGTTCTCTGATGTATGGTATCTCTTGCCGATGCTACGAAGAGACCCCTTCAGACAGGCCTCGTCGCTGGCACGGCTGCACACGCTAGACTAGATGTGGATTGAACTACAGATTCCCCACAGGTTGTCAGTACGTTTGAGGTAGAAGTCACTTCCCAGCAGCTCATTGCAATAAATGAATGGAGATAGATGTGGCAAAAAAACCAAACTGAGAAGGTGTCATTGTGTGAGCAGAACATACCTGTAGGGGACCTGGTGGGACTTCGTATTTTGACCTCTTCGTCTGAGCCAAACCCCAGGAACTGCTCATCCTGCAACGAAAGTGGGCATTAATTAAAGTCCTAATGTCAACGATTCCAGAAGTAGAAAAAAAAAAGAAAAAAAAAAGTGCAACTTCAGCAAACGGTGGCTAAAATGAAATCACATCCAGTCCTGGTGCCTGGAGGCGAGTGGGAGTGGGGGAATTACCCCCACGTTAAGATGCGATTATACCTCATAGACCATAAAACTTCCCTTTATTCACTTCAAAGTTTGGGTAAAGATGGAGACCAGAGGCCAGCGCGAGGGGCTCCAAGAGAAACATGCCATCTTCAAGGCGGACACAACTTGGCCGGAGACTGTACTACCAGAGTAACAGCATCCATCCCACAGCAACTATTCTACTGTGTCTGATCCATGGAGGAATACAGTTGGGTTCCCTTAGAGTCTGTTAAACCAGTAATTCAGTTGCAAATGTCTTTGGATAACAAGAAATAGTTTGGAGCCAGACAACTCTGACCCATCCACCGCTGAGTATTAGTCATTATTATTAAGCATTTATATAGCGCAAGCAGCGTACCGGACCATTGACAACTGTTATTATTAGAGACAGGTCCCTGCCTAGTGGGCTTGCAATCTAATCTGGACAAGGGTGAGGGGAACCCAGGGAGAGAGAGAGAGACACATACGCATTCCCATTTCACAGATGGGGACTGAGGCTGAGAGGTTGCGACTTGCCCAAGCTACCCAGTGAGTTCATGGCTAGGGCAGGATTTGAACCCTGGCTTCCCAGGTCCAAGCCCAGCACCGTAGCCACTACTACACCCTACCGGCTCGCTTGCCTCCACCCTCTCGTCTGAGTCACCACCTTCGTTAAGGCTGAAAAAAGCCTCCTTCAGTGACACCTAAACACCTTCCAGGTCCTGATCCCCTCTCAGCCCCATCTCTAGATGGAGCAAGGACTGGAAACCTTGCTGATGGATAACTCTCTCTTGTTCATTGATGGGGAGATGTTTATTCTTCTGGTATCTGATATAGCGGACGGCAAGATACTCCTAACAGTTGCTAAGTAGGAGAATCCGGCACAGTCAGCGTTCACTCAGGGAGTCTTTCAGTCACGTCACCAGCCTCACCCAAGCCCTTCAACATCTATGAATCCGGGGGGGTCACCATGCCCAGGCACAATGCAAATTCAAGTCCTGGCAGCGGGGAGCAGAATGGTGCAGCAGCAGTCAGGCCAAGTGAGGTCTAGGGGTTCATGTACACAATATTCCTCCAGAGGGGAAGCAACGTGGGGGAGACGGCACAACCCTGCCCCATCAACCTTGGCTGCCACAGGGCTGCTTGCCTTTAGTCTGGAGTGTGAAAATTCTAGCTACGTCTTTACAAAAGTGAGGACGTGATTATATACAGATGTGTAGGAAGAGAGGAAGGGGCTAGGTCTTCAAAGTCCAATCTATTTAGGCTCCCTTACAAAGGGAGTTGAGTGGCAGGCTAGTGGCTCTGTAGCACAGCTGCACGTGACTTGCACACTCGGAGTATAGTGTGGCGGGAGAGCGGTTCTCATTTCATCAGGAGTGAGTTTGCCCCTCCACCCACTCTGGAGTGCACGATGGGGGTGGGGAGCACCACAGCCACAAGCTTGGTGACGACTTGATGGAGCCTTGGTCCCCTCTTCTCAGCCCTGGCAAGGAATGAGGATTATTCACGGACAACTGAACTATACTTTGCTAAGCAAAGTGAAGAACATTTTAGTATAAAAACTTGTTTTTCTGAACTTCTTCCAAACGTTTGTAAATTTTATGGTCTTACTATTGAAAATTATTCAGTGAACATTTAAAATGAGGATTTGCGAGATACACATTCTCTCCTGCCTTCTGATGTTCAGCAGGAGGGAACCTCCCCACCATTTAGGACAAGTTCCACAGGCCAGCTGGAGATGGGGACGGGGGTACATAAGGGATGGGGGAAGCAAGAGGATGACTCTCAGCTTGTGAATCTATGCCACGGACCCATTCTCCCCCTTCCTTCCTTCCTTCCTTCCAAGCTCATTCTTTCAGTGCTTGAGCTGGATCCTTCTTGGCCAGACCCAAGAAGTGAAAAGGGGCCAAAATACCAAACAGCCGCAGGCCCAATTGGGTCTGGAGGCTGCAGGTTCCCCATCCTTGCTTTAACAACAAAACCGCCACTGCATTCCCTTTTGTGCTGTTCTCTGTGGAATAACCTGAGCGTCACACAGACATCTTGGGATTTCCCAGTTGCTAAATGCATGAAAGCTAAGACTGGCAAGAACAGAAAAGGCAGGCAGCCATGCAAGTTACAGCTGGAAAGAGAAGCAAGGTATTAAGAGGAGGGAGATTTCCTTTTTCTCTCAAAAGGAAAGATTATCTTTGGTGTCAGGACAGCTTTGCTAGTCAAATTTAGGCAAAGTAAATTTTACAGGCCCCAAAAGTGGCATTAATGATGGCAACACAGTTCTCTTTACTTTATATTCAAAAATAAAGGTGACTTATGGCCAAAAGATTTCACTGGTTATTTTTAAGCAGTAGGTGAAATCTGAAAACTAAGTAACAGGGAGTAGGAAACACTGTCAAGGCCAACGGCAGAGCCATATACATTCGCTATGCACGCTGTGACAGCTCTGTGTACCAGCTCAGCCAATCACTTCTGGATTTGAAGGCAGGCCGTTTTAGATCTATAGAAACTCTCAGTTACACCCCACACAGACACAAGAATGGGGGGAGGAGAAGAGATAGGGCTAGTTTTCCAGCTAGATTTCTTGCCAGTGCTGGGGACGGGATGCCACAAAGCTCAGGGAATCTGCTTTTGAAAAACACGTTTTGTGTAGAAAACATGAAGTGAATTCTCAAAAGTGTAAGACAAAATGAGTTTAAAGAATGTAGCTACTGTTTTACTGGCTTTTTCCCATCTGAATTTGCAGTGTTGGAGCAGGGCGGCTGCCTACGGAATGCTGCAGAAGTGCGCGCACACACACACACACACACACCCCCGCTCCTGTTTTGCACACTGCACCGCACTGAGCGAGAGCATTGCTGTGACGGCTCTGCTGCCACTCCCCCTCGAACACGTGGGGCTCGCTGCAAGATGTAAACAATGCTGTGCAGGACTGGCTTAAAAAGGATTGACACTTGCTTAGAAAAGAGCGTTCCACCAAGAAGCTGCAATTCAAAATCTACGCATCCAGCCTAGTAGCACTGACTTGCCTTCCCTGCGCAGCGAGAGCAGAAGGAAATCGCAATCTGCATGTGATCAGCTGGGCTTGGAAAGGGAATGGGCCCCGAAAGCAGTTTGTCTCAAAGATGGGGTTTTCCCTAAGGCTGCCGTGAATACCGAGACGCAGCAGCTTCAGATCAACAGGAGCTCAGTACAGGGAAAGCCACAATTCCATCCCCCACCCAGCAATGCCACTGCTGTAATACAAACCGAACCCCCCATGCAACCACAGCATTTTCAATAGGACAGCAATTTCACGGTTACGGAAACCCGCAATTCCAGACGTTCTTGGTGCCCTCCCCCCAAGCAGCCCATAGTTGCAATTAATCTTGATCTCTGCAAAGCATGGTTTCCAGTAATATGAAAAAATCCTAAAGCACCAACAAATCCCACTAGATCAAAATGCTTTACGATTATGCCTTAGAGTGGTCTGGAAAGTCTTAATTTTACTAATGAACAAAGCAAGGCGCACTGATGACAAGAGATGCACCCTAAGTCCCAGTGGAATTCTGTGATGGAACAGATCGATCATGGCCCCTTTAAAGCTGACCTGTCTATCACTTTGGCTCCACCCCTTTGGAGAGCTATAAAGGGGGAAAGGCAGGTGATCGGGGCAGTCCCCTGCAAGCTGACAGGAGGGTTTATGCTGGGAGCTGTCCCAGGTCCTGAAGGAAAGGGTCCATCCAGGTTGGTGAGGAGAGCAGCGACCAGGGAGCAGGCCACAGCAGAACTGTCAACCTGACAAAGCAGAACTTTGTAACCGAAGAGACAAGCCCCAAATCCAGGGGGAGCGCAAGGATCTGGGGCTGTTGGCTGCAAACAGAATAGTGCACTGGGTGAAAATGAAATACAGTCTCTGGAAAGGGAAGTGAGTGGGGTGCAGAGGGGTTCTAACCCTGCAGGGAACTAGCAGCAGCAAAAGTGTCATTTGTCACAGACTCTGCTGAGACCCCAGGAGTCCCAACAGCCACCGGTAAGTACTTACACAATCTACGCCCTTCCTATTCTCCAACCTCCCATGATTCCAGAGCATCCGCCTCATTTCCTCTTCATTAACTTGGCTTCACTTTCTACCCTAAGGGTGAAATCAAGCCAGACAATAGCCCACATTAACCCACACCAGGTGGATGTCCACCTGCCCATTGGTGTTTGCCCCCACCGGCCTCGCAGCCCCTCACTCACAGCAGGGGTTCAGAGAATGTGGAGCCTGCCGTAATCTGGGGTAACGTATGCCTGTGTCTGTGCCAGCCTCGCATGCATGCAGCGCCACAGAGTCGCGGGCAAATGCCTACAGTGTCTGAGGAGCAACAGCTTCTCAGTGGTGGAGCACGACAGAGAAGAAACGCCTGCCATCTAGGAGGTTCACTGAGCTAAAAACGGTGAGTGGCGGCTGCATGAACCATGGACCGGCTGCAGCAGCAACAAGCTGTTGTCTCATCTGAACTTTCTCCACAACTCTTCATACTGTTTCCAATGGCAACTGTCCAATACGACCCCATCCCTACCATTCTCTCTCACAAGCCTTTGATTCAGTCCTGCCCCACTCATTTCAATAGTCCGAATGGCGCCCTATCTGGCTTCAGTGTTTTTGTGCCTCCATAACAGCAGACTACAGCTTTCAGGCTCAGAGGCCAAGTCTTAGAGCTGAAGATAAGAACAGAGTGTGTGTGTGTGTGTGTGTGTGTGTGTGTGTGTGTGTGTGTGTGTGTGTGTGTCAGTGTCAGTGTCAGACTGATGGTCCACCCAGCCCAGCATCCTGTCTCTGACAGTGGCCAATCTTGGTTGGTTCAGAGACGTGCCCAGCAGGTCACAATGCCGGACCGATCCGTTCTCTGTTGTTCACTCCCAGCTCCGGACAGTCAGAGGCTACGTCCCTCAAACCACCTGGCTACTAGCCATTAAGGGACCGATCCTCCAAGAACTTATCAATTCTTGTTTAAACCCAGCTCTGCTACTGGCCGTGGCCACATCCTCTGGCAACAAGTTAATTGTGTGTTGAGTGAAAAAGTACTTCCTTTTGTTTGTTTTAAACCTGCTGCCAGTTCGTGTCCTAGAGTGTCCCCTAGTTCTAGGACTATTGGAGAGGGCAAACAACCATTCCCTATGGATGCAACCTGGTGGGTGCTCATGGACCCACCCATTTCCAAGCCCCTCAGCCCACACCGAGTGTTCTTCAATGCTTTATCCCGCAGCAGTTCAGGGCCCAGAGCTAAACCACGGATACTGAAACAATAGATTGAGAACCACTTCTTGCTTCCACATTTGCAACTACAGTGTAGAAAAGGGCTTAAAATACAACATTTACATGAAACTAGAAACAGCAGCTAGACTTCCAGAATTCAATATTCTAACAGGCTCCTTTAAAACTGGAAGGAAAAACTCTCTCTGATCTCTCCAGCTAAGTGCTCTGATCCCTGAGACAGAGGCAGCGCCTCGCCAGAGCTAACTGGCACAAGTTGGCCCCAGCGGTCTCACATAGGTTGTGGAGCGCACAGGCGGTGGTGGCTAGCAAGGGAGCGGTCTGCTGCTTTAAATCAATCCGGGCTGCCATCGATCTCGAGCGCTCCCTTCGAAAGCCTGAAAGCCCTCTCTCTCCACAAGAGAGCAGGTGGCGCTGAGCCCGCCTCCAAGTACCTTTGCTTTGGGGTGCAGGCAATGCTGCAGGCCTTCATAAACCTGGGCTTCAGGGGGTAGGTAGGGTCCCCCAGAACAATAGACTACATGAGCACCCCTTTGATGCAGGTTTCAATGCCGGATCCAAAATCCCTGGTGTACACACAGCCGAAGAAGGGGGACTGGTGGAAGATGTGGCCTGTCAAATACCATCCTTTTACTAGTTACAAATTCATGGTGTTCTCTTCCACAAACTCCCCAGCTTGGTAATTAAAAAAAAGTTGTTTCAAGTCATTTTCTGATGATCAAGTCAGACCCTTAAATAGTCTAAATTTTGTGAGGAAGCTACTCAACAGAAATTCTGAAACAGCACCATCCAACATCAATAATCTTTAGATATAACAATGTTCAAATCAGAATTTGAAACAAACAAACAAACTAGTTTTTGAGTGTTCCCAATGAATGTGTCATCTTTCAATCCACTGAGAGAAGCTCAGAGAGAATACAAATGCTAAGACAGACTTACAGGCCAGAATCGCCAAGAACAGCTGCACTTCAAAAGATATTTATAGGTATTTTCTACATCTCCCTTATTATTATTATTATTGTTGTTATTATTATAACAAACATTTATATAGCGCCAGCCATGTGCCTGGCACGGTACAGAACATAGAATTAGACGCGGTCTCTGCCTGTGGCTTACAATCTAAAAGACAAGGAGGGGGAGACAGGGAGAGGGGACATTGGGAGAGAGAGGGGAGAAGATAAACAAACATTCAAGCGGATGCGAAGTCTCAGGTGCGTGTGCTTGGCTTGGTTACAATCAGGTTGGTTGCAGCAGTCAGCAGAGGAGGGCAGACAGTGAGTATATAGGGAACGACTAGCAGGCATTGGGAAAGGCAGCGAGGAAAAAGTGGGTCTTGAGGAGGGATTTGAAGGAGCGGAGGGAGGAGGCAAGGCGGATGTGGGTAGGGAGGGAGTTCCAGGCATGGGGGGCAGCAAGGGAGAAGGGTCGAAGGCGGTTAGGGGAGCAGGAGAAACGAGGGAGAGTGAGGGAGGGGACAGAGGAAGAGTGGAGAGCGCGTGCAGGAGTGCGTAGGGAGATTAGGTCCGAGAGGTAAGGGGGAGCTTGGTTGTGGAGTGTTTTGAACATGAATACCAGGAGTTTAAACAGGATACGTTCAGGAAGGGGGAGCCAGTGAAGAGAGAAGAGGAGAGGCTGCACATGGTCGAAGCGACGGGCAGAGTGAATGACCTTGGCAGCGGAGTTTTGGATTGTGATAAGGGGGGACAGGTGAGAGCGTGGGAGGCCAGCAAGGAGGAGGTTGCAGTAGTCGAGGCGAGAGATAACCATGGCATGAACAAGGGTTGAGGAGGTAGAGAGAAAGGGGAGGATCTGAGCAATGTTATGGAGGACGAATCGGCAGGATTTGGCAACAGAATCAATGTAAGGTTTAAAAGAGAGGTGCGTATTTTATAGGTATTTTCTACATCTCCCTTAATGAGAACACACGTTGGAGATAGAGGCATGTTCTTACTTTATGGAAAATCCAAAATGATATTCTCCTACATCTAGACCAAAGCTCAGGTCACTTTTGCTGCATGTAGAAACATTTACGATTATCATCTGGAAAACAGAGACTGACCGTTCAACACAGGAAAGGGAGTAAGTATAGGACATAAGAGATGACTATAGATTTCAGAAGGAATCCTTTCTACCAAACTAGAAGTGTGAATTATAACCAGGTGCTATAAAAAGCAGCACACCGCAGCCCTTCATTAAAAGGTAATCTGCATATTCATTTATATATATGTATTTTCATTTTTAATTTATACCCTGCACCCTCACGCCCGAGGCAGCTCACAACACATCATTAATACAAAAAAAGGGTCTACAAAAGACCAATACAATCCATAATAATCACAACAAAACCCCTCTATCGAATAATACAATTCTAATAAATCAATTATACCTAATATATAACAATGTAATACCCTCCCTATCCCTCACCATTTCCCACCCCCCGAGCCTGCTGGCCCTGGGGGGGGCACTTCCCCTCCCTCATCCTAGTCTCACCAGGAGGAGGGATCCCATCCTAACTACATAATACAACCACATATTTCAAACATTCTTAATAAAACAAAACAGCCCCATAGAATTCAAATACAAATAAACACAAATGCATGCTATGGGTATTAGTCTGAAGTCTTGACAATCTCTTGCACCAACACTCCCTTTAAGGATTTTGTGGCAAAACAAAGACCCCTGTGGTGTGAGAGCTTATTACCTTGCAGGAACGCTAGCGCAAAACCACTTTTCAAAAATAAGCAAGACAGAAAATGTGCATCATGGCAACCTGTATTACCTCCCTGAGCACTTGTATGCCGCTAGATCCACCTGTTCTTGCTTTCCTTCATCTTTAGGATGGAAAGTCTCCTCCTGGGCTTTAGTGCTTTGCAGTGCTAGGCACAGGATCACCGTGGGTTGGGACGAGGGCACTGAGACATTATTCAAGTAATTATGATGACACATCTTTAAAAGATCTGCCCCAGCAGTGGTGCTTTGAAAGCAGCTGGAAAATATACCCCTCATTCAGCAATAAGAATTTTTTAAAAAAGAAATCCATGACCACAAAAGCCAAAATGCTTTGTTTTATTCCTGCAGCTAGTTTCTGATCACGGTGCACATACGTTCATTTTACAAATGTTTGTGCAGACAAATGCTATGCCAACTCAAGGAAGTTAGTCTGGTGGAAAAGGCAGGCACACCTGTACACCACCCCAGGACTGTATGACTACTAGCGCTCTAGAAATGATACGCAGTACTAGCAGCAGGACCGTTGGTTGCGCCTGGAAAGTGACTGGCATTTCCCCATAATTCATTATGTTTGACTATTCATGTTTTCAGCAATACCGAAAACGTGATTTTATACAATAGGGGCCCTGGCATTCATTTGCAAGCTGCAAGACAAGAGAAAATGGAATGATTTCCAATATGCGTAATTATAAACCCAGAATTCGGATTCACATTGTCTTTAAAGTGGGGTCCTCGTTTCCAAGGAGATGAGCTAATGCTGGCTTTGGTCACTGGAATTACCAAGACTACTCTCTACAACTAGTTTTCTTTCTGCTTCATGTTCAGTTAAGGAGGTGTGGTTGCTTCTACATGGTGGCAGAATACGCTGGGCCAAGTCCTTGCACCCGAGGCCCACGCAGGGAGAGCTCTTGATTAGATTGTGAGCTCCATGGAGCAAGGACTGCCTGTATGTCGGGTGTATCCGTACAGCGCCGCGTGCGACTAGTAGCACTAGAGGCAGGATAGTAACTAGTAAGTGCAGTTACCCCAGCTACGGATCCATTACCCCAGGCAGGGGCTATTGCTTTGATTAGAGCAGGAGGCTCAAAGTGGACAGGTCACATGACCAGAAGCAGCCCAGAGGGGCAGCATCACAGGAGGGGTTCCCCCAGATGAGCTCGTCATGGTCAGGGCATGAGGTAATACCTGGGAACCTCAACCCTGTGAGAAAGGGCTCGAGGGAGTCAAGTAAACAGCAAGAACTGCAGGGGAGGCAGGCAAGGGACTTGGCAGCATCCAGTGCCGTGCCAGGGGTGCTGGAAAAAAGGTGCAA
The DNA here is from genome assembly GCA_003113815.1 of Sphenodon punctatus. NCBI lineage: Eukaryota > Metazoa > Chordata > Lepidosauria > Sphenodontia > Sphenodontidae > Sphenodon > Sphenodon punctatus. The sequence continues at coordinate 764,845 of QEPC01006384.1, forward strand.
GGAGGCTCAGGGAATTGGGCCTGAGCGTAGCCAGACACTCTACACACAAGAAGCAGCCCAGGTGGGATCACCAAATTCAAGGCAGGAAGGCCCAAGGTAGACAGCTGGGAACCAGGAAACATCAACAGGGCAGGAGCTGTTATCCCAGGTACCCTAAGGGAATGTGGTGCCCCAGCAGGGGGCGATAGAAGGGAGATGCCAGGAAGGAGCTGGGGTCCCAGAGAAGGAGATGCCCCAGGGCTCGAGACCCAAGAACAGGGGGCTGGGGTGGAAAAGCACAGCAGGCTAAGGACCCTAGCACCCAGCACAGAAGGGGAGATGCCAGAGCCAGACCAGAGACTGGAGAAGTGACCACACTGCCAAGAGACCATCCCCTCTGGAAGTGGGGCAACAAATTATTCTCAGGCAGAGGTCTGAGGGACCATGGGCAGAGGCATGCAGGGACTGCCAGCACTGTACCTTCCTCCAGACAAGAACACAGTCAGTGGCAACAGCCGGAAGGAGACAAGATCAGCAGAATATTGGCTCCCCAGCAGAAGCATGTAGAAAGGAAAGCTGAGACTAGCCAGAGCAGGACATGGAGGTGGTAGAATGGAGGACCATGGGTCTGATCCTGTAGGTACTCTGGGCTGGGGCACCTCATCACACATGGCAGACTAATGACAAGTCAGTCATAGACCCACAAGATGATCCACCAAGGGAGCCCTGTAACTATTTGGAGTGGAAATGATTAAGATTGCTATTGGAATCTCAAGCTACAAGTAGGAAACTACAATACTGAATCAGTTAATGTTTCTAGTGACATGGGAACAGATTTCTCCTGGTTATGTCCATGGAGCAGAGTCAACCCACTGGAGCTGAAGAATGACAGTATGTTTTAGGACACGACCTTTTCACCTGAGATACCTTAACGCAACAGGAAAAGGTTCCTCGGGATTATAAATTAAAAGGTGCTAAGAAGGAACTGGTCCCTCATGTGTCTAACATGGAAGTGGAAGGCCCACTCAATCCAGAGTGCAGAGCGTTAATGTGCTCCTACTGGAACCGTACAGACTTGGCAGACTCATTGTTACACCATTTAAAGTTATCTACACGGACCAAACCCAGCAGGAACAGCAGGCGCAACCTAAGGAGCAACAGACAAGTGATTTATAAGGAATCCAAGTCTTTAAAATGAGTTCAAGCTAAATGGCACTGATTATTATTAGCAAACATTTATACAGCGCCGGCAACGTACCTGGCGCTTTACAAAGTAATTGAGCAGACATGGTACTGCTCTAGGGCTGTCTCTTATACACATCTAGATGTGTATAAGAGACAGGGTAACAGACTGTACTGGATGGAGGGTATTGGCAAGAGTTAGATGAGGAGTTAGATAAATGGCACTGATTGTGTGCGCTCTCCGTCTGGAGAAGCATATGGATTCTGTGAGGCAATGTCTCTGAGTAGTTATTTATTATTATTTTTTATATAGTGCCAGTTGTGTACCTGGTGCTGAATAATCAATAGCTAGAGACAGGTCCCTACCCCAAAGGGACTTACAATCTAAGAGACGAGGGAGAGGTGAACATTGGGGAAGAGAAGGATACATTCATGAGTGTGAGAAGCTAAGTGAAGGACAGGGAACTAACTTAGTTAGTAACTTAGTTACAGGGAAGAAATTCTTGGGGGGAAGGGGGAGGGGATGCAATTTCACTCATGAGCAGCTAGGGAAAGCCTGATGGAAGAGGTAGGTTTTCAGGAGGGATTTGAAAGTTGGGAGGGAGGGAGCAGAGTGAATGTATCCAGGGAGGGAATTCTAGGCACAGGGGGCAGCAAGAAAGAAGGGGCCAAGATGTCCAAAGAAGCAAGGGAGTTACAAGCAAGCGGGGGTGGGGGCAGAGGACGAGCAAAGGTGCCGGGCAGGAGTGTGGTGGGATGCAAGGGCAGAAAGATATGGGGGAGCAAGGCCATGAAGAGCCTTGAAGGTGAAGCCCAGGAGCTTGCGTTGAATGCGTTCCCATAGAGGGAGCCAGTGTAGGCTGGAGAGGAGGGGCCAAATGTGGTCAAAATGACAGGCAAGATGGATGACTTTGGCAGCAGAGTGTTGAACGGAGATGAAGAGGGCAAGATCAGAGCAGGGGAGACCAATAAGGGGGAAGTTACAGTAGTCAAGGCGAGAGATGACAAGAGCATGGAGTAGGGTTTTTGTGACGGAAACAGTAACGCAGGGCCGGATTTTAGCAATATTATACAGGGGCAGGATTTGGCAACAGCCTGGATCTGGGGCATAAAGGAGAGGGAGGAGTCAAAGATGAATCCCAGGCTATGAGCCTGAGCAACAGGCTGGATGGTGACTCCCTCTCAGTGGAAATTGAGAGGGAAGTAGGAGGGGAATGTTTTGGGGGGGAAGATGAGTTCAGTTTTGGCTATATTAAGCTTGAGTTGGCGGTGAGACATCCAACCAGAGAGGTCAAAGACACAGTCAGTGCTACGAGACTGGATGGAGGGGGAGAGCGTGGGAGTGGATAGAGGTGTGCGTCATCAGCGTATAAGTGATACCGGAAGCCGTATGATTCAATGAACTCAGAGAAAGAGTGTAAAGGAAGAAGAGGGCCCAGGACAGAGTCTTGGGGAACTCTCACAGAGAGGGGCAGCGACGTAGAGAAGGTACCAGCAAGAGAAATGTTGAAGGAGCGGTTTGCAATGTATGAAGAGAACCAGTCAAGAACAGAGTCCCAGAAACCAAGGGAATGTAGTGAATCCAGGAAGGGGTCATGGTTGACAGCGTCAAAGGTGGCAGAGAGATCAAGGAGGGCAGGAATGGAGTAGAGGCCCTCAGACTTAGCTAAGAGAATGTCATCGGTGATTTTGGTGAGGGCGGTCTCAGTCAAGTGGAAGGGTGGAAGCCCAACTGGAGGGGTCAAGGGAGACATTAGAAGAGAGGAAATCAAGACAGTGTGCATAGACCACTCACTTCAGGAGCTTGGAAGCAAAGGGTAGGAACGAAATGGGGTGATAGCTGGAAGGGTCGGAGGAGACAAGAGTGGCCTCCTTAAGGATAAGGGAGACAGGGATATGTTTAAAAGCCAGTGGAAATAGAGAGGGAGAGATTGACGCTGTGCAGCAGAGAAGGCGCAGCAGTGGGGGCGATCACTGTTAAGAGGTGAGAGGGGATGGGGTCAAGGGGGCAGGTGGAGGGGAATGGATGACGAGAGGAGGGATGTGTCCTCATCAAGGGAAGCTGGGGAGAAGAGAAGAGAGACGGGAGGGGGAATAGCAGGGAAGGGAGAGCGCTGAGAAGCAATAGCAAGGTGGAGTTTATCAATATTGTTGAAAAAGGAGAGAAATCCTGTGCAGAGAGAGAAGAAAGGGGAAGGGGATGACAGAGAGGCTTCAGAAGGGAAGCAAATGTTGAGAAGAGATGGCAGAAGTTGCAGGAGTGAGATATGATTAATGTGGAATAGCAGCACCGGAAGGAACACAATGTAGAAACACAACTGCTTCAGCACTTGGAGAAGTTTTGTTAATTTCAATGCAGCAGGATCTGACCAACAAGACTGACTTGGTTTCTTCAACTCCATCCTGACTTGATTCCTCATTCAGAAGCCAAGGGTTAACCTCCTTGGAAAGTGAGGCAAGAAGTACTCATTGCAAACAAGCTATAGGCTGACTAATGTAGCTGCTGGCCCAGCTCCTGAAGAGAAGTGATCATCTCAGCTGACAAAGCAACAAACTCCAGTGGCATCAGGAGGCCAGATGTTCCTGTGCAGTCGGTCAGCTTGCCTTCAGAACAGGAGGCATCCCTAAGGCTGACGTAGCAGCTCAATGAATTACTAAGGTTACTATTGTGAGTGCAAACGTACTTTGCAAGCAACAGAACATTTGGAGCTCTTGTTACATCCAGTCTAACTCGGGTATCTCTTACCTCCATCCAGAAACAGACAATCAGTGTACGTCAACACAGACAGCCACTAAAAGGTCTGTTAACTCATTAGGCTCAAAGCACGATTGAGAACCGTAAATTGAACTTTTACTCTATAGAAGAGTAGATGATTTTTTTGTTTTTTTAAAAATGCCTGTCTATATCAATGAGCAACTAAAAATGACAAGAAAAGCAACATAAACGCCATCACTCCTTCTGCAATCGTAGGCCCGGTGAGTTGAAGAGATTTCATCCCCTGCCCTGAGACAGGATACCCTGCCCCTACAGCATCCCAGGCAGATAAATGTATGTCCAGTCTTTTCCAGATCAAATTGTAGCCATCTTCTCTGTGGCCCCCTCCTCTTGGCTACCAGAACCCTGCTCTCCATCTCCCTCCCCCTTTAGTCATCTGTTTCTCTGGGCTAAACACCCCGTTTCTTTCACCCTTCCCTTATCTGGATTGTCCTCCAGCTTTTTTACCATCTTAGCTGCTCTTCAGTTTGTCGACATCCCGCTTGAAGTGCGGAGCCCCTAGCTGGGCCCAGGGTACTTCTCACCTGCCCCGAGTAACACTGCACCCCTGCTGCCTCCCGTCCCTTGGAAACGATGCACCTGTTAATGCCACCCCAAACAGCACTTGCCTGGTTTGCAACAGCATCACATTGTTGACTCATGTTCAATTTATGATCCATTACGTATTACTTCCCTCCAGTCCTTATTTCTGTTCAGTGTGATTTTTCATCCATTCCTTTATCCACTTTATAGTAGGTCCTTCTAGACCACATTGCTCAGTCAAGATATTACTTCAACTGCATTCCCCTTATCTACTAAACTGGTGACTTTATCAAAGAAGGAAACAAGGCTGGTTTGGCATTTATTTGTAACAAATCCTTGTTGGCTACTAGTATCCCCCCACATTCATCTAGGTAGTTATCAATCACTTGAGTGGTTCCGAGATTTCATCAGCTAGCTCCTTCAGGCTCTTTGGGTGCATATCATCAACTGCTGCAGACTTGAATTTGTTCCGATTGGCCAAGCCTTCTCTGATGTGCTTCCTACTTCCCCCTCCCCCATGTCTCCTTCACCATTCATATTTGTATCAGCTTTGCTAGTTGCCTCCAGATGGTGCCTAATTTTAGAATTAGTGAATCAAACTGACCTTCACTGTCCCAGTCTCACCTGAATTTCTATCCTGCTAGGAACATTCACTGGGTGCCTCTTACGGCCGAGGATAGTCTGCTAGGTCCAACCAAGAAAACATCTGGTGCTATCACAGAATCAAAATTAACCCAGAGACCATCTCTATGTCTGAAGCCAATAGTTAAAACAACTTGTAAGTTTTCAGCACAACACTGACAAGCATTCTATCAGTAGAAAAATTTCAATTCATAACGTCTCACCGAGCATCTAAGAAATGTTTTCTGCAACACAAAACACCCGGAACTGTTTCATTCAGATTACGTTGTGTTTTTACTACGTTCTCTAGAGCACAGGGGCATCCAAAATGTTACACAGAACTCTGCCAAGCCTACACTCAACGAGTGAGCCCACAGAAGTCTCCATGGACCCTACAGGGGTTCTGGCAATACAACCTTTCCCTTTTAGTCTTTATGCAAAGCATCTAAAATGAGCTAGAAAAAGGTAAAGAGGCTAAAAATGAATAAATAGGGGCAGGCTGTAAGGGGGAATCCCACCCCAGCCGTCACACACGCAAAATCGCTTGGGGGACAGTCCTGCACACTTTCTGATCCATTAGCATAGCAGTCAGCAGGCTAAAAGGCCAGCAGTTCTGACCCCAGAATTTTGGGCAGGCGTTTCCATCTATTAACACAGCAGTTGATATGCTGGAAAGCTTGTTCAGAATTCTAGGGCTAGAATCAACAACTGTCCAAATGGCCAGCATTTCACCTTTCATCCAATAAGCTACAGCAAGTAACAGGCCTACCTACTAAGGCTACAGCATTCTGCTAAACTCTACACAGTTGCATATAATTTTAGAGCTAGCCAATGGATGGCCTCGCTGCCAAGGAAAAATTTCAGCCACAGCCAAACTTTAAGCTCTTGGTATAAAACGATTATAGAAAGAAACCAGAACTGCTTAGTAAATTCAAACAGCCTAAAAGAACTAACCCTATGTCCGATTTCATATTCTCAGGTCAGTCACTTTTAAGGAAAGAGAGGGTTCTATGCTCCATTTTAAGTTCATTTTAGAGCACAACCCTACCCATGGGACTTGCTCCCAAGAGCCTCCATTATGAATTCCAAAGGGAAAAAAAACTGGGATTCTTACCCTTTAGTGTTAATAAAAAATCCTCTAACTAAAATAGTCTGACTGAAAACAAATGGACATGTTTTTCCTTTCTTAAAGTTTACCATTCCAAAGCATCTAGTTTCAACATTTACCTACCTGACCAAAAGCACTAAGATCCTAGAGGAAGACAGTAGTTCAGACACTTTCTTGTACCGGACTAACTTCTGTCCGTGAGGGTAAGGAGAGCCCCTCCTCAGGCTGGCAGCAAGACTCAAATTTCAAGAGGAATGGTTTTTCAGCGATTAGTAGTTTCTAGAAGAGCTGAGAGGATGCAAATCTCATTGCTTCTCTGTTATAGGAGAAGCAAACCAGCTCAAAGGATATCACCAAAAACCACTTTTATATCAGCTGCCAAGGAAGTTTACTAATAGCCTGGAGCTGAAAGTGTTTTATTTGCAGTTTAGTGAAAAAATATTTTCCGTTTACTGCAGTGATTAAAAATGTAGGTTCCTAAACTCCACTTTACTGTCTGCTCTCCTTCCTCTCCCATGCCCCCCCCCCCGGGTCACCATGCTATGAATTCAAGACAGAATTAGAAGGAAGGGCAGGACAGGAGCAGAGCCCCACAGACCAGACTGAACCCCATTTAGGAGGGATTGTCCGTCCCTCTTTGGGTGCTGAATCCCACTGTCCCTCCTGCAGGGGGTCAAAGTCCCTCTCTCAGGAGAGAGAGACAAAAACCCCTGAGATTAAGAACGTAAGAAGTGCCAGACTGGGTCAGACCAACGGTCCATCTAGCCCAGCATCCTGTCTCCGACAGTGGCCAGTCACGGTGGCTTGGGAGAAGCCCCCAACAGGTCACAATGGGGGATCCATTCCCTGTTGTATCCCCCAGCTCCCGTCATGTTCCCTGACCCTGTCTGGCTAATAGCGGCCAATGGATCTATCTTCCAGAAACTTGTTCAAACCTCTTTTAAACTCAGCTCTAGTACTGGCCCTTACCACAGCCTCTGGCAGTAGATCCCACCACCCAATTATACGCTGAGTGAAAAAATATTTTCTTTTATTTGTTTTAAACTTGTCCCCCATGAGTTTCATGGAGCGTCCCCTAGTTCTAGTACTAGCTGAGAGGGTAAATAACTGCTCCTTGTTTATTAGTTCCACCCCACTCATGATTTTATAGACCTCTATCCTATCTCCTCTCAGTCGTCTCTTCTCCAAACTGAAGAGCCCCAACCTACCCAGCCTCTCCTCATACGGGAGCCCTTCCATGCCCTTGATGATTTGTGTTGCCCTTCTCTGCACCTTTTCTAGTTCAGCTAGGTCTTCTTTGAGATGGGGCGACCAGAACTGCACACACTATTCGAGGTGCGGTCGCACCACTGATTTGTAGAGAGGCATTATGACATCCTCAGTTTTATTTCTATCCCCTTCTGAAGAAATCCTAACGTTTTGTTTGCTTTTTTGGCTGCTGCTGCACACTGGGCTGTGGATTTCAGTGTATTGTCCACAACCTCCCCCAGATCCTTCTCCTGAGTGGTAACTCCTAGCTTAGTACCCAGCATTGCATACGCATTATGTCAAGCCTCAACCCCTCTTTCCTGGTTGCTTCCCAGGAAAAGCCGTCAAGTGGCCAATGGGGAGAGGATGGAATTACAAGAAACTCCGTGAAATGAAAAGCAGGAATGTCCCTCTTTCTGTGCTTGGAATGTTGGGAGGCGTTGGGGGGAGGAAGGTACGTACTCGCAGCTTGTTTATACAATGGGGTAACAGCTAACAGAGGGGTGACAGAAAGAAATAACCCCCCAAACCCACACTGCCAGTGCTGCAGCAGCATCTTAGCATGTAGCTACTTAGCTAGAAGCTATTTAGCTGCTGGACCAATACTAAACCCCTTCTTTAGGAATTGCAGACAGCAGTTGCTTCTGAGCTTAAGTAGTAGAGTTCTGAAAAAGTATTATTATTATTATTATTATTATTATAAGCATTTATATAGCGCCAGTGATGTACCTGGCGCTTTATAAAAAAAGTATTCTGAAAATCAGGGGGTCAAGTCTAGCCTAGCCTTGGTGAGAAGGACTTGTAAAGTCTGCTTTAAAAAGCCCAGCCCCACACATGCAAATGCTGAGGTGGGGCAGTGTGCAGGGGTGTGCGTGCGTGCAGGATCAGCTCACTGCTTGCGGACGGTAAAGCGGACAGAACAGTACAGCCAGCGGCCCTGGGAAGCACAGGGCAAATACAGCAAGGTACAATTCACACTGCAACTTCAGCACAAGTCATAAAGCGACTGCCTCCTTGGAAAATAGAATGTGCCTCTATAGCTTTACGTTGATTCAAAGCTGATAACCCGCCCCCTCCTGCCAAATGGCAGCTCAGGGCTGTGTACAAAAGACAATAAAAAAACCGAATATAAAAATACGAAATACAATGTAAAAACAGGTTAAAATCATCAAACAAACGAGGCCCGCCTAAAACCCACTAGCTCCCTCCAAAAAAGAAAGCAAGCACCCCCCCGCCCCCCCTCTCCCTCACCAAATGCCTGGGGAAACCAGCCGGGTCTTACATGGTCTGTGGAAGGAGGGGAGATCCGGAGAGAGGGCGTGCCGAGACCAAGAACCCCCTCTAAGACTCAGGGGACCTTCAAGAGGGCGCACCCAGCAGGCTGATCCAGGACATGAGGGGTCCCACTGCATACAGAACATGCCACAGAAAGACTGTGCTTCCCCAGAAAACAAAAAGCCTTGGCAAAGATTTGCCTCTGAACCACGAGGAACCTCCTTAGCGAGTGGCTAGTAGGATTATGATTTTCATATTTACTACCACTAGGCCTAGCACACATCAAAAAGCCTAGTCTTGCAGGGGAGGGGGGGAGTGACTGCCCCCGTATGTGGTTACAATATCCATTTAATTGCCTATGATTTCTTTCCACAAGAAACATTTGTTGCACAGACAAAGCAGGTGGTTTTGAGCACCTAAATCTCTCCATCTGCTCCCCGGACGGGCAGGGCTCTAAAGCGGTCCTTTGTGAATTAGACAGACAGACAGTTTTACAGACTCTTTAATATCAAATGAGAAGAGAAGGGAAGGGATTTTAATGCAAGCGGTGGAAAGAAATGATCTGTCCTATCCCACTCAAGCATGACTGGAGAGTTGACATGGAAGCCACTCCTACCAGCACATGGGCCGCTGCAATTTCAAAACAAGACAGCCATTAGTGAGCCTCTAACGCTCGCCTCATAAAATACTGTGATCCTTTTATAACTGCAGAAACACTACCACCCTTACAGCTAAGATTTCATTTCCTTAAAATCCTTTTTCCAGGGATTGTAACTCAGTTTTAATTTGCATCAAGTTGAAACTGGAATAAGAGTTTCAATTAAGCATTAGTGAGGCGTTGTTTGGAACAACAAAGTGGGTAGCTCTACTTATTCCCTACGCCAAGCCTTCCGCAGTCTCCTGAAGAATGCACCTTCAAACAATTCTTTCTGATGGCCTCAAGTGCGCATCAACTAGCACTTTTACTTACCACCTTGTTGATTCTACAATCAACTGAAAACAGAGCAGGTACTTGGTAAGGTTTGGGAATCAGATTGGGTAGCTCCATTTATATCGGATAGGCGCTGGCCTTATGCTGTAGAGCAGGGCTGGCGACAGTAAATACGGATCAAGAGAGGAGCTGGAGGTAGGCTACTGAGGATGCTGTGTCCCCACAAACTCATGCCAATGGCTGCGTTTGAGAAACGTGCTACAGGAGGCTCATCAGTAAAACGATTAGCCACCCATCGCTACACGTTCCGTTTGTAACAAATTAAGAGGAGGGGAACATTTGGCAGAACACGGATATTTGCATGCTCCCTCTCAAGCACTTCCACTAAATAGCACACGGTCAAAGCTCAATATACGGAGGGCTTCCGTATGGAGCAAAAAGGTCTCAGGGCTATTCAATGACAGAAGTGAACTGCAGTGAAAAATGAATGACTGGCAGAGAGTGGAAGCTTTCCCCTTCCTCACCCAAACCCTATGGAATAAGAATGCTGCAGGTGTGTTAATAATGCTAAGCTTTCACAGAACAAGAAAAGCCGTATTTGAGATGGCGGAGGCTCCCTCTCTCTGGGCTCCTTCTAACCAGAATGTGTAAACTATGCCGTACAAGCAGGAAGATTACTGCAAGTGAAGCATTTCCACTTGTAGCTCCAAGTTTTGCTGCTCTTGTTGGACTAATTACAATCTTGATGCTATTAACATGTTTTATACTTACTTAAGCAAAACTAGACTAAAAGTGGTTTTAACAACAGCAGCAGCAGCAGACTAGAGTATAATTTCTGCCACATCATATTGCTCAGCAAGGATCCCTCTATACTGCATCTAGTCTGGTCTAGACTGCTCCATAGTTCATTCAAGAGGAGCTGAAGTAGGAAGTGCCAAGGAATGACAGGCCATCCCTTGGCGAGGAGAGGAGAGGAGAGGAGGGAAGCAGCAAGTTCCCATCAGCTCAGTCAGGTTAAGGCCTTTGGCTTCATGGGAAACATGGATAATGGAAGTATTATGTTATTGTTCACAGGACCCCTCTCTGGCAGTCAGCTGCAGAGAATGTGTCAGGAAACCACCGCAGCAGTGATGGGCTGAGACTCTTAGCTGGATATGATCTAAAGCTAATCTATCCCACTGAATAGCAAACCCTGACAGTCTTTGAGCTGGACCACTGCTCAGCCGGCACGCCCACTGCATCTGGCATCCAAGCAGCTAGCCGGCCATGCAAGCTAGGCTGCTTCCACAACTTTCTGGCTATTAGTGAAATTAACTGCATTAGTACAGATCAGTGACATCTTTATGATGAACACGCTCCACAAACTGCTAATTCACAGTCAGGGATCACCAGTTAAAACACAACCAAGTCTCTATATAAAGCTCTTCACAACCTCGCTCCCCCCTACCTCTCTGCACTTATCGCCCTCCATACTCCAGTCCGTGCACTTCGCTCCTCCTCTGTCCCTTCTCTCACCCTTCCACGCCTTCCCTGCTCCCCTAAGCGCCTTCGTCCCTTCTCACTTGCTGCCCCCCATGCCTGGAACTCCCTCCCTGTCCACATCCGCCTTGC
>QEPC01006384.1:779200-791403 GCA_003113815.1 Sphenodon punctatus
AGCAGAATGAATGTATCCAGGGAGGGAGGAGAATGAATGTATCCAGGGAGGGAGGGAGGAGAATGAATGTATCCAGGGAGGGAGGAAGCAGAATGAATGTATCCAGGGAGGGAGGAAGCAGAATGAATGTATCCAGGGAGGGAGTTCCAGGCCTGTGGGGGAGCAAGAGAGAAGGGGCGGAGGCATTTAGAGAAGCAGGGGAGTCACGTACGTGCATGCACATTGCTCCCCCCCCCCCCCGCATGCACTCAGGCTAGACCGGGGCGGAGAACCTCAGGGCCTAAAGGCAGCCCCTTCCTAGCTCCTGGATCTGGCCCCTGGATCCAGTTCCTACCTCCAGCCACTGAAGGACTGAGCTCAGGGGAAGGGAGAGAGACGGCCTACCTGCAGGGATAGGGAGCAGATCCATTGGGTAGGTTTCATGCTATGTAGGTTGTTTACCACATGCCCTCCTCCTCTTGGGGACCACACCCCAACTTGTATGCCTATGCAGCCCTTGGAGCATGTACTAATAGCCAAAGTGGTCCCACTCGCGGCCTAGTCTCTTCTTTAATGAAAGTGGAGTTTCTGAAGCAAAGTCCACTTTCAAAGCACGTAGGTCCGCATCTACACTTTTATTGATTGATTTATACATCAGCAATAAAAATACTATTGCAATAAACAACAAAAGATACAAGATAAAAAATAAACGGCAGTATAGAACCAAACAGGTTAAGAGTACATTCAAAACATAAAAGCATCCTAATGCACTTCCCATCTCCCCTGCTGAAAGCCTGGCAAAACAGCCAGCTCTTGCAACGGCATCTGAAGGAAGGAGGAAAAATCCGGGGACAAACAGGCTTCAACTGGCAGGGAGTTCCAGAGCTGTGGTGCCACCACTGAGAACACCTTCTTGAACGTGCCCCCCCTCCGCACATAGGGGACCTCAAGAAGGGTGTCCCCAGCTGACCACAGGTTGATCCAGAACCCAGGGAGGTGGTCCCGCATAGGCCAGGCCCATGCTGTTTAGGGCTTTATATGTAAGAACCAACAGCTTGCAGCCAGTGCAGTGAACAAAGCACTGGTGTTATACGCTCGCGGTGACCTGTCCCTGTCAGGAGGCAGACCGCCGCCTTGTGCGCCAGCTGCAGTCTCTGGACCATCACCAAGGGTAGCCCCACGTAGAGCACGTTACAGCAGTCAAGTCTTGATGAAGGCATGGATGGTGGCCAAGTAGGAGTACAAAATATACGACTGAAGCCGCTGTACCAGATGTAACGCACTCCTCACCAGCCGCCACCTGGACATCCAGGCGGAGCTGCGAGTCAAGGAGCAGCCCCAGGCTATGCACCTGAGGAACCAGGAGGGGTCATACACCATCAATGATGGGGACCCCCGCTTTCCCAGTCTTCCCCACTAGCATCACCTCAGTCTTGTCAAGATTCAGCTTCAGACAGCTCATCTTCATCCAGTCCCCCACAGGTGCCAAACACCAGGTAAAAGCACTGAGCCTGCCAAGCCAGGGTCAGCTGAAAATGAGAGGTAAAGTTGGGTGTCATCAGCGTATTGAGGACACCAAACCCTTTAATGACCTCACCCAGTGGCTGCATAGACACATTGAACAGGAGAGGGGACAGAATGGATCCTCGTGGAACCCCGCACACGAGATCCCAGGGGGATCGAAGAACAATCCCCCAGGACCAAACACTGAGTTGTCAAAGCCAGGAAAGAGCAGAACTCAAGAACGATATTGTCCACTCCAGCACAGTCCCACAAATGAGTCGCCAACATCTCATGATCAACAGTCTCAAAAGCAGCCAACAGATCTAATAATAACAGCCCTGATCTAACTTACGGCAGAGGTCATTGATCAAGGCCACAAGTGCATTCTCAGTGCCATAACCTGGATGGAAGCCAGACTCTGAGGGATCCAGAAAGCTAGTCTGATCCAGATGTGCCTGGAGCTGCCGACCCATCCAATAACCTTCCCTAAAAAGGTTAGATAGCTGGCAAGGGAGTCAATGTCCAAAGATGCCTTTTTGAGCAATGGCCTTGGCTCCAGTGTCCCCCAGCTGGCCGTAAGCAGCCAGGACATGCAAGGATCTAGTTCACAAAATGTGGCTCTGGACAGACCTCAGGACAGGACATCCTTGGCATCAGTGGATCACACAGAACAGGACAAGGCATGACTTCCAAGACCTCTGGTTCCCCTACTGCATCTAGTGGTGAATACAAGTGATTTTATCTGCGAAATAATCAATGAACTTGTCACAGTGAGCACTGGAAGATTCCAGCTCCAGGTGGAGACAGGCTGGACTGATCAGCCCCTTCACCACCCGGAAAGGCTTGGCTGGACAACACTTCACAGACGCTATGATGGCGGCAAAGAAATCCTTCTTTGCTGCCTGCACAGCCACGGCACAGGCTTCCAGACTAGCTCCGTGCCGCAATCGGTCATCTTCAGTACGGGCCTGACGTCACCGTCGGCCCACCCGATCCACATGGCTCAGAGTGGCTTCCACAAGTCAATAAAATGTTAAATACCAAACCCCAGCCAATCCACCCCTGAATCCCATGCTCATACTCCCTTCTCACCCAGAGTGGGGCAGGGGTGCATGTTGGCTTACCCACCCACCCAATCCCATAAGAACAGTCAGTGCCAGACTGGGTCAGACCAATGGTCCATCTAGCCCAGTGTCCTGTCTCTGACGGTGTCAGTGTCCGTGCCAGACGGGGTCAGACCAAGGGTCCAGCCAGCCCAGCATCCTGTCTCTGACAGTGGTCATTCTCGGTTGCTTGGGAGAAGTACCCAACAGGTCATATTTATATTTATTTAATTCCATTTAGAGGCCGCCCCCTATGCCTATGGTATCTCGGGGCGGCTTCCAACATAAAAAGGGCAATTGGGATTCTTACCTGTGAATTGCCCTTCTGTAGCCTTACAGGGAGTTTATTCGGACTCGGAGTGATCTCCCTCACATCCACTGGGATGCAGCATAGACTTTCCACTGGGCATGCGTAGGGAGCGCTCCCTCGCTTCCCCAGGAGTATCAGCCAAAGTATCCAGAGCTGAAAGACAGAAAAAGAAAAAGAAAAAAAAACCCTTCCCCAAAACTTCGAGGAGTAACGCTAACTAGACTAAATTAGTGTAACTAAATTCAACTTCTTCAGGACTAGCAGAATAGGCAAACAGGCCGGGTGGGCCAAACAAACTCCCTGTAAAAGCTACAGAAGGGCAATTCACAGGTAAGAATCTCAGTTGCCCTTTCTATAGCCTTCAGTCCGTTTATTTGGACTCAGGGAGATAGAGCAGTAACGGTTATTTGGCAGGGGAGGGGCAACCGTTAGACCCCAGTACCCCTTGTAGAATCCGCCTGCCGAAAGTGGCTTCGGCGGATTGGATCAGATCTATTTTATAGTGCCTGGTGAATGTGTGCAAGGTCTTCCAGGTGGCTGCCCTGCAGATTTCACCTATTGGGGCACAAGCATGAAAGGATGCATTAGTGGCTGCACCCCTGGTTGAATGGGCCAATAGAGGATTGGGGGGCTGGAAACTCGAGGCCTTGTAGGCTTCGGCAATGCAGGTGGAAATCCAGCCAGCAATAACAGATTTAGATGCCTTCTTACCCCTGTGACGGGGGTGGTAGCTAACCAAAAGGCTTGAAGAGCGTCTAAATGGGTCCGAACGTAGCAGGTATATTTTTAAGGCTCTGCGTATGTCTAGAGAATGCCAGTTTCTCTAAGTGGTGGCGGGGTCGGGGGCAGAAGGAAGGCAGAATGAATAAGTGGAAGAGGGAGGGGACCTTCAGAAGGAAGGAAGGATCCAGTTGGAGGCAAACCAACTCCTCCTTTTGGAAGGAGCAAAGGGAGGAGTTGGCCGAGAGGGCCCCAATTTTGGATATACATCAAGCAGAAGTAATGGCTATTAAGAAGGCCACCTTGATTGAGAGAAAGAATAGTGAGACCAGCTTAAGGGGCTCGAAGGGTGGGCCCGTCAATGCCTTAAGGACTAGGTTGAGGTTCCAATTGGAACCACTGGCGGGGAGATTCGACAGGCGTCCGTGGTGGTGGGAAGAAAAGTGTGGTCTACTAGAGGCCCCCAGAGTGCTGTCAATTGAGGCCAGTTGTCTGGAAAGCATGTTCGGGCGCAGTCCCTTGTCCAATCCTTGCAAGAATGGTAGGCCCTGCACCAGCCCACAAAAACTCTCCCAGTGCATTGGTATAGGTGTTGGGTGGATTTGCGCCTAGATGCCAATAGGGTGTGTCTAACGGAGTCTGAGTATCCTAAACTCTGAAGGGCTAGGGTCTCAACAACCATGCTGTTAGATTCAGGAACTCCGGATGCTGATACAGGAGGGGTCCCTGGGACAGTAGATCGTTTGTGATTGGCAGAGTAAGTAGAGTCCCCGTCACGAGGTTGGGGCCCTCACTCCCCTTACAGGCTGTCCCCCCGTTTGCCCACCAGGCCAGCCACAACCCAGTAGCCTGTGCCCGCATACATTCCCATGTGATCAGAAAAGCTTCACTGCAATCAGGGAGCTTTCCGAGGTCTGCACCTCCCAGAAACGCCTCCCCTTGAATTGATCTCCCAGCCCAGCCGTATCGCAGAGAACCTTCTCTGGCCACCTGTAGCTTGGAAGACTTCGCAGTGGGGTTATCTTATATGAAAAAAGGTTCATCTAGGCTCTCACCTAGATAAGAGCGCCCCTCTAATGAACCCCCCCCCCCCAAGGCTGAACACACAAGCACGCTAGGCTTGGTTATAAAACGTATATTGAGTATATACAAGTACAAGGCTGTTGATCAGAGAGTGCAAGTCAATAAATCAAACAAAGTACACACATTCCAAGATATACTGAGATTCCCTAACTGTCCCCTTACGCCATGGTTCAGTTCAAGTTCATCAACGTATCTCACGGCTTTGATGTCCAAGCCGGGCCCAAGTCTTTTAGAGAATACGAAAGTTTTTAGTTCATGTTTGTAACAGCTCTTCTGCTGAGCTGTTCTCTCCTTCAAGTCCAAGATGGAAGTGTCCTTCAAGTCTCTAGAGATCCTGTCTCTTCTTCTCCCTTTTGCAGGGGCTTCGGTGACTTCCTGTGTTGTGTCCTGCTGCTATTGTCATTGTAACAAGGTGGCAGGGCTGACCTGGCCGTTGCTTAGCAATAAACTGCCCACTTGTTATAACAAAGGGAATCTCTCCCTCCACTCTGGCAACTGGTTTCAGTATATTGCTCCAACTGAGCTTACAATCTGTTAACCCTTTATATTACATTACACGTATCCCCGAAATGTGTGTCATCTCTCCCAAATGGGTGTGTTGCCACCATGTCCCCATGACAGTCCCGTGTGACACAGCGAGCAGGTCTGTGAACCATGGCTGGCGGGGCCAAAATGGGGCCACGAATATCACTATGGCATGCTGGAGTTTGCGATGTTGGACTGCCCGGCTGAGTAGTGGGAATGGAGGGAAGGTGTAGAGGAAGCCCGGGGGCCACAGATGGTTGAGAACATCTACCGCTTGGATTTGGGGTGAGCGTTTCTGCTGAAGAAGCAGGGCAGCTTGTGATTGATCGGAGAGGCAAAGAGGTCTAGAATTGGGAGGCCGAACATCGATGATTCGTTGAAAGGCTGTTGGACTGAGAGACCATTCCCCCAGATTGAGGGTCTGGCAACTCAACCAATCCGCGTGGACGTTGTCAACGCCTTTTATGTGGCGGGCTGACAGGGAGAGAAGGGACTCTGCCCAGTTCGTCAGGTGGGACGCTTCCTTGTGCAAGCTCTTGGAACGGGAGCCCCCTTGATGGTTGACGAAAGCCACCACAGTGGTGTTGTCTGTAAACGCGATTACGTGTCTCTCTGCAAGGGGACGGAGCCGGCGGAGGGCTAGGCGAATGGCCTTGAGCTCCAGCCAGTTGATGCTGTGAGCGGCGTCTGTGGCTGACTAGGTCCCCTGAATGAAGGTGGTGTCGATGTGGGCTCCCCACCCTGAGAGGCTGGCATCCATGGTCAGGACTATCCTGTGCGGTTCTGAAAGGGGAACTCCCTCTCGGAATCTGAGTAGATCCTCCCACCAGTGGAAGGAGTGTAGTGTCTCGGTCGGATATAGTGGGGATATAGAACAGTTGATTATTTGCGCCTGCCAGGGTCGAAGTAGTTGCTGGAGGCTGCGTGCATGGAAGCGTGCCCACTGAAGGTGGCATGTGCAGGAGATCATGCATCCGAGTAGAGATGCTAGGGTTCGGAGAGGAGTCCGTGTACGTGACCGTATAGAGGATATAAGGTTCCTGATCTTGTGTTGTCAAGCAGGAAGAAATGAAAATTCTGTCCAGGTGGGTGTGGAATATGACCCCCAGGTGTTGAGATACTGGGTGGGTGTCAGATGACTTTTGTCTTGGTTGATCTGAAAACCGTGCCCTTTGAGGTAGGAAATGGGGAGGTGGAGGTGAACCTGAGCTAGGTCGCAGGATGCCGCCCGGATCAGAATGTCGTCCAAATATGGGAAGACTGCCACACCCTGAAGCCGGAGGTTCGCAATGAGAGGAATCAAAAGCTTTGTGAACGTTTGGGGGGCTGTGGCAAGGCTGAAGGGGAGGGCTCGGTACTGCCAATGCTGGTTGTTGTAAGCGAACCGGAGTCATCGCCGGTGAGAATGGGGACATGTAGGTACACGTCCTTTAGGTCCAATGAAGCGAGCCAGTCGTTCTTCAATATCACCAGCGAGATGGAAGCCAAAGTTTCCATTTTGACTTTCTGGAGTTCGATGAATTTGTTGAGGCATTTCAGATTCAGGACCGCTCTCCATTCTCTGGTTTTCTTCTGCACGAGGAATAAGATTGAATAGAGACCCTTTCTTTTCTCATGCCATGGCACTCTTTCCATGGCATCAGTAGTCTGCTGATTTCGGATTGCATCGCTTCGCGTTTACGGGGGTCGCCAGAGAGGGGAGATATGCAGAAAAACTCGCTCGGTTTGGATCTGAATTCTATGGCGTAGCCATGTGTCACTGTTTGAAGGGCCCAGGTGTCAGCCACGGACTGTTTCCACTGCAGGGCGAAGTGTAGCAGCCTTCCTCCTAGCCGGTAGGAGCCGGGGGAGGAAGAGGCCAAGTAGTCAGGATTCCCGCTTACGAGAGGGGGACCTAGCTCGCCTGTTATAGGAAGCGTGTGTAGCTGACCTGTTGGGCTTGGATCCACGCCCTCTGTGTCCTCTGCCTCGCTGCTGGGAGTTCCAGGCGCTATAGGAAGAGAATGGTCGCTTGTGGCTCTGGTTGGATCTCTGGAAGGGATGAAAAAAGGTCTTAAATGTTTGGACCTGGTTAAGGGAATGTTTCTTCTCCTTGTTAGAAGCCTCAGCGAGAGCCTTGTCCAGCATGGGACCAAATAATTTGCCCCCCCGAATTTGCTGTTGACCAACAGGTTTTTGGCATGGGCATCCGCTCGCCATGGGCAAAGCCAGAGATGACGGCGTGCAGCTATATTAGCTGCCATGCCTCAGGCTGCCCAGGTTACAATGTCCATGGAAGCGTCCATGTGGAAGGCGTGGGCCAGAGTGACGTTAGCGGCCAGTTTACGTGATAGTGTGGCTGGAACGTTCAGGTCTTTGGCTAGTTTGAACCATTTCATGATGGCTCTGGAGGCGTAAGACGCGGTGGTGACCATTTGTAGTGTATAGGACAGGGCTTCGTAGCTGTTACGGAGTCCAATTTCTATACCCTTATCGATGGGGTCTTTCGGCAAGAGGTCCTCTGATGAGGGGAAGACTGACTGGCGGGCTAAGGAGGCAGCTGCTGCATCTACCTTAGGGGGTCTGAAAATGGGGTCACTGTTTAGAAAATGCATACAAGGACTGCTGAATTTTAGATAGCCTACTAAGACAACCAAGCTGCTTCCATTGGGCCTTAATGATTTTTTTCAGAGGCCCGGTCTAGGGTGACTCCTTTGCCGCCACTATGGAGCTTGGGAATATATTCCCTGTCTGAATCCTCGTCATCGAAGGAGGATTCAGACTCCTTTTCTATGCTGGGGGTTATCCTTAGGACCCGCAGCGCCCTCCGGAGGAGTTTAGGGCCCTGATCGGAGGGGAGTTCCCTGCCAACCTCCTTGGGACCCTTAGCCAGGATGTCCTCCCATTCGGGCGTGTCCTGGCCCCCCACCCCCGAGGAATAATCCTCCTCCTCGTCTGAGCCCACTGAGGGGGAAGTGACGTGTGTGTGTGTACACGTCCTTGGGCCCTGCGTTTCTTGCGCGGGGGCAGGTTTGAGTCAGAGGAGGACTCCAGTAGTTCACCTTCCTCCGAGGGGGATTCACCCCGTTGATTCTGGGAGGATCCAAGCAGGTCTCTGAGGGGGCCTATGCTTCTGGGCCTTGTGTTTGCCCTTTCCCGCCTTTCTGGAGTCTCCCTTGAATGAGGTCTTGGGGGGAAGGAGGTTCGCTTCTGGGCCTTCCTCTGGTTGTTTTCGATGCGCGCTAGGACCCCCATCATGGACCTAAGCACGTCCATTTGGAGCCTTTGGAAGGCCTCCAGAGATTGTTCCCCTTACTTCTGAGGAGGCAGAGGATTCTCCTCAGTCTCGGCTGCTCTGCACCTGTCTGCCAGCTGGCCGCGCAGCTCCTCTGACTGAGAGGCGGGAGCTGCGGCCTGCGCAGGGATCTCTGGCGCGGTTTTGGTTTCGCGCCTCGGGGACGCTGCGGCCTCGTGACGTGTTGCTGCTTTGCGGGCGGCCGTCCTGCAAGTCTTGGCGGTTTCTGCCATCCGAGGTGACAAGCTGCTCGGGTCGTACCCGGAGGCCGAACCCTGCGCGCTTGGAGCCCTGGGTCGTACCCAGGGGCCGGCACCGGGTGAGCAGGAGTCCCTCTAGCGCCCCTGTGGGCTTCCGTGAAGATGTCCTGAAGAGAACCCCCATTCGGGGGGTGAAAAACAGGAAGTCCGGTGGGGTGCTGAGCACCCCAGCTGCACAACCTGTTGGATCGGAGGCAGACTTTCGAGGGAGCGCTCCCTACACATGCCCAGTGGAAAGTCTATGCTGCCTCCCAGTGGATGCGAGGGAGATCGCTCCCTGAGTCTGAATAAACAAACAATTTATCACAATGTAAAAATCTACACAGATATATAAAACAATGTTAAAATACCCCCATATTTAGCCCACCCTCCCCTCCCAAGGCCTGGGAGAACAGCCATGTCTTGCAGGCCCGACGGAAGGCCAGCAGACTCGGGGCCAGTCGTGCTTCCTCTGGGAGGGAGTTCCACAGCTGAGGCCCAGCCACCGAGAACGCCCTCTCCGTTGTAGCCCGTTTTATGCGGGGGACCTCCAAGAAGGCGCCCCCGGTGGACCGGAGAGTGCGCTATGATCCACTCCCACTCATCTTCCCTCTCCCCTTCCTCATCCCTCATGCCATAGCTGCTGTAAAATATATTTTTTTAAAAAGTTAAAAATAAAAACCCTAGCCCCCTTGTCAGTCCTACACCCCGCCCATAAATGGCTGCAAAAGGGTGGTTTAATCAATCCTCCCCCCCTCTCCCATCTCTCTTTCCAAGCGTCCCCGTTTCCACTGTGCGTCGCACAAACCTGGCATCGTTTTCATTCGCACCATGGAAAGTTACTCACCTGAGAAGTAAAGGTGGACGGAGCCAACCCCCCAGAAGGTCGGCTACACTATGGGAAGGGACCCACAGTATTCTTTATTTCCTCAGAGATCTGGGTCTTGTCCCACAGTGGGTTCTTCTCTGCGCAGGACTTCTCAGCAGCGGCTATCGAAGGCGGTTCCAGATGGAATAGGCTCTGTACTCTCCAAGATCCACACAGGAATCTTACTCTCTTTCTCCTGGCCCCCTTTCCACGTTCATTTCTGACCCCCTTTCCGATTCATCCGTCTGAACCCTCAGGGGCATAACCCTGGGGGACTGTGTGCCATCCTGTGCCTTGTCTGCTGTTGCCCCCCTAGTACTTGTACCCCCCGCTGGCTGAGAGCTATCCAGGCACCAGCAGAACACCCCACTGGGTAAGGTTTGTGCTAGAGGATGCTTCTGCCATGCTGGACAGCTCCTCTCACTCAATCAGCACACACCATCTGCCTGCAGGGAGTAAACTCAACATGAAGTCGCTGACCAGGACAGTGTCATTGCCTGACACTTGCATCTCCCTGTCTGTCTCAGAATCAGTCTGTAAGTGCTTTGGGGCAGAGGCCATGTTTCCACTATTAATTATTATTTATTATTTGTACAATCAATAGTTATAGACGTGTTTGTATTAACATAGGAAGAGCCAGAGCAATGGTCCATCCAGCATGGCGTTCCGTCTCTGACATTGGTCAATTTGGGTTGCTTTAAAGAAGTGCCCAGCAAGTCCCAGTGGAGGGATGTATTCCCTGCTGTCCACTCCCAGCCCCTGGCCAATGGGACCAGTAGCCATTGCTGGTCCTAGCCTCCAAGAAGATGTCCAATCTGCTCTGCTCTTTACCTTCACCCATCCTTTGGCAGCAAGTCGGATTAATGCCAGAGCTGAACTATGAAATGGGTTCCTGCCTGAGGCTAGTGAGGCCTTTTGCAGCAGGTTGGAAATGGGCTCCTGAGACCAGGGGCTGTCCCCCAAGAGCAGGGTGCAGCCCTATGGGCTGGGAGTGCTGCATGAGAAGGGTTCCCGTAACAGCCCTTCCCCGTGGGGACAGTGCCCCCCATCACCCCCCCTCATGTGCTCTGTGTGTGGGTGTGTACACACAGCCCCGCCTGGGGGCTGCCCCCAGACCTGCATTGGCAGGGACTGAACAAACTCAGGCCCCTTCTTCCTCCCTGCTGTATGTTTAATATGGGTCCGGGGATGGGGGCGGCCAGAGAAAGAGAATGGCAGAAGGAGGCGGGCTGACTTAAGGTGATCGGAGCCCACCCTTCCCAGAGGTGCTGGCTCCTGGCATGGGCCCCATCCCCCATATAGCCCCACCCCACAAGGCCCTGCTCCCCCACCCGACTAAGTGAGGCAAGGGCAGTGGGGGACAGGTCCCCACAGGACACAGCCACTAGACTGGGGGGTGACAGAGTCATAGAGGGGTGGAGCTCAGGACGGAGTCCAGACTGGCCTCTCTGCGGGGCTCTGGCCACGGTCCTCTGCTCCTGCCCCCTCTCCACACCATGATCTATCTGTAGATCACAAGGCCAGCCTTGAGGGGTCAAAAATGCCTTGCGCTTTCCCCCAGATGGGTCCCTGTATGGAAACATTGACACTCAGGCCCCCGTCTGTGGTAGGGGAACCCTGGGCATTTCCCATGGTGGCAGGCATTGCCCCAGTGATCGATCGGTTCAGATACAACCGGCTGCTAAACTGGAGGCCAAAGGGCAGATCAGGGAGAGTCATGTCCCAGTGGGAACGCAGCCTAGGAACTGCCAGTCTGACACCGAGAAAGCTGGTTCCTTCCATTAACATTTATCCTGTGCAAGCTCCATTGAGGCGAGTTTTCTTCACAATGAAACCTCTCGCCTCATGGCAGAAACACCCATAGTTAACGGCTTCTTTGTGAAGTTGGCCAGGAAAAGTCCTGTCCTCACCAGACTAGCAAGGCGGCGCAGCAGTCTCCTCCTGCTTGTGGAGGGCTCTGTCCTCATGGGCAATCTCTCTTACAGCGAAGAGAGCGAGTCAAAATAGCCAGGTTCAGTGCCTGCTGGGCCCCAGCTGCTCTCTGGAGCTTCCCTACTCAGCTTGTGCAATCAGCTACACTGCAAGAAATCCTCACTCCAGCCAAGTCTGCCTGAGTCCGGGGCCCAGGGAGGGGCAAGTGCAGGTGGAGGAGCAGGACGGAGGGTTCAGCTGGGGGCAGAATCCAGGCCAGCTTTACAAACTGCGGGGCCCTACAGGCTCCACCCACACCCCACGGGCCCCACCCACGCCCCACGGGCCGATGCAGAGAAAATCCCCCCCATACCAACCAATCAGTGCAATAAAAATCAATAGGAAAGAGTCCGACAGCAAGGGCAGGCAGGGAAGAGTTCGCACTCGGTGGCTCCTGTGGCGGACGATCCCTGTAGTCGCGCAGTGCAGCTCCCCCAAACCTCCCGGCACCGGCACCCGCTCTTCTCTCCTACCTGCTGCTCTCGCAGATACTGCTGCTGCCTCAAGCTTTGCCCAGAGTTCCTGGAGAGTGTCCCCCCCCACAGGGGTCTGCCCAGAGTTCCTGGGCAGAGTCCCCCCCCCCCCCGGGGGGCGCCCCCCGTCCCCGGGGGCACCCCCCCCCCCCCCG
>QEPC01006384.1:811966-832709 GCA_003113815.1 Sphenodon punctatus
AAAGTCCACGCATTCTAAATCCACTGATATTCCCTGACTGTCTCTTACCCTAAGAGGTACAATACAGGTCCATCAGATGCTGTCTCGGTCTGGAAGTTGAAGACCGGGTTCAAATCTTAGTTCATAGCCAAGTCTTTAGTCCATAGTTTGCAATCTTGCAGGAGCTCCTCTCCTGAGCTGTTAACTTGTTCAAGTCCAAAATGGAAGAGAGCTAATTATTGAAGAAGAACTTCCTCTTCTTCCTCACAGGAGGCCTGAGGTCACTTCCTGAGGGTCCTGGCCATTGTCATTGTTATCAAGGTGGTGGGCCTGACCTGGCCGTTGCTTGGTAATAAAGTGGCCACTTGCCATAACAAAGGGAATACCTTCCCCCACTCTGGCAACTGGTTTCAGCATTCTGCTCCCACTGAGCTTACAATCTGTTACTCTTTATATTACATTACACATATCCCCCTCCCCAAATGGGTGTGTTGCCCCCACGACACCCCCCCATCAGAGTACTGATACCCCAGTACCGATAAAACCTTCTCCCCCCTCCCTCAGAGTGAGGGCCAGGGCCAAGTACCGATACCCCAGTACTGATAAAACCTTCCCCCTCCATCAGAGCGAGCCCTGTCCCAAAGTCTTAGTACCCATCGAACAAGCTGTGCTTCTGGCTGTTTTTAACGGTTTGAACGTTTGATTGGGGGAAGCTGTACGCAATCAGAGAGGATTAAGAGTGGAGTTAATTAGTGGTTAATGTTACAGTTAATACATTCAAGAATTGTAAACCACCCTAAGCCTAAGGGGTACGGTGGGATAAAAACAAATCTATCTAAAACGAACTCAATATTGAGCCTCCAGGGAATGTTGGAAGGCCCTGAGCCGAGCCCGGTTACTCAGGGGTAGGGTGTGAGACGTGTCTTCCCCGCCTCCAGGCCACCATTGACAATGGTCGAGACCTGTTCCTTAGCCCCTCAGGGAGCTGGGGCATCTCATCAGCTGGAATTAAACCATCCCCTAAGGGCCAGCCAGGTCATTAGCTGCTCTCATACAAAGTGCTGCTGAGTAGGATTTGCGCCCCAGGACATCACTGTCCTCCCCCAGGAGGTTTCCCCCTTTTCGGCTGTGGCTCTAAGTGAATTGGGGGCAGGGGGGTTGCGCCCCCGGGACAGGATACATCTTACGGACCTATGAATTCACTGGCGGGGGGCAGGGGGGGCAGCTCTTTCTCCACTGGCTCAATGATATCCTTTGCTAAAGGTGAAGCCCTCCATTCCCTGTGTCCCATAAACAATGTCTCCTGAGCATCCCGGGAGCCAAAGGGCACTCCTTCAGCCTCTCTCTTTAGCTTTCCTCAGGGCCGTCAGGTTCCGGGGATTGGGGCCTAGGAGGAGAATCTCTTCGCTGCGGAGCAGTGAGGCGTCCTTGGCTTTGCAGAAGCCAGAGTGGACTTGGGGGTTGACGACACCGCGGCGGTGCCTGCACCTGAACCTGATGGCGCCTCCCTGGGGGCGGTGAGCAGAGCAGGTGAGGGATGGGGCCGCCGTAGCCAGGGCCAAGCCCGGTGCCGACACGGATTGTGAGGAACTCGGCAAGGTGCCGGTATCGTGCTCAGGGAGGGATTCTGGTCTCGTAGTCGGTACATTTCCTGAAGCCCTTCTTCGTTGTGCTGCAATTCCAAGCCCGCTGAAGGCAGGAAGCACTGAGGTCGGAGACTCGGTGGGGCACTTATTGCTGCCCTAAGGGTGCAGGGCACTTCTATTTGAAAGGAGTCTGCTCTTCTCCGAGATGACGCCATAGCTATTGTGGGGCTACGCGGAGAGGGTAACCAAGGAGGACTGGATGCTTGTGCAGGCGGTAGGAGAAGACTTCTTTTCGCTGCTCTTGCCCCGTGCCGCTCACTGCAGCAGGACAGGCGGTAAGAGGCCCCAGTCCTCTCCACTGGGAGAGCACCCATCCGAGCAGTTAGCCTGGGCTCCCCCCGCTCACTGACTGCGAGCCTGGGCCTGCACCAAAACCTCATCAGCTGAAGGCGTAGCCTGGAAAAGCAACCCTTTCCTGGGATGCTACTTTTGGAATATTTCACTAGGACTTAATTACAAAAATTCTTGTTTCTGTGTCGAGCTTCGTGCAGAAAAGACGTTCCCTCCAAGCCACGAACCCAGAAACGTCCTAATGTTTGTATTTCCCTCCAAGAATTTCATTACCCAAGAGCGTCATGTGGTACCTCTGACGGGGGAAGCTCTTTCTTGGAATTTGCGTAATAGTACGACCCAAGTTCCCTGGGCGATTCCCTCCCTGGAGCAGATGAGAACTGCTTCCTCTGTCTAGAAAACAGGGTTCCCAGTGTGCGTGGGGGCTCAGCGTAACAGCAGGAGTCTGATAACTGCCAAGCCAGTCGCTTTGGGCTTCGCAACATGATCTCCCGTTGACACGCCAGCCCAGCAAACCCCACTAAGCTTTGCTCCTGCCCCAAGACCTGCCCCTTCCCTCCTGCACAAACCAGTCCTCCAAGACTGCTCAACCAATGAAGGGAACAGACACGTGATTCTAGCACTGACACTTGAAACTGACTGGGGAAGGAGTCTGCCCACAGAGCAGCTTTTGGCTTCACCAGGACGGATTCGGGGGCGCCAAGGTTTCCGGGGCGCCTGTCACGGGCTGCGTGCACCTAAAAATCATTGGGAGGGATACAAAGACGCTCCTCACCTAGGGTGCCATTTGGTCTAGCGCCCTTTGCTGGGGGTTTGCGCTGGTGCAGTACATTGAGGAGCAGGCGCTCAGCCTTCTCTGCAGCCACCCCTAGCAGGAGGGCACCGTCAGCACAGCTGGATTGGGGGACGGTCCAGGTGAAGGATGGGAATCAGACCCACACTCCAAAGAGAACTTGAAGCCTGAATATTTTATTGATCTTGTGTGTGAGACTAAGTCCAATACGTACACACTGGATCCATAGGAACATGCAAGAGGCACAGCATAAACAGGGCAGGATTGAGTGTACCCTTATGAATATGTACCGGTCGATGCGTTTCCAACAGGCTTGCAAACCCAGAAGATGGTTAGTGCTAATGAAGCTTAATTTAAGTTCTCGGGAGCTCGAGAACAGACCCACTGGTCGGTTCCTGCACTGCTGTCCTCTGAGCCGCCCCGCCCGCAGCTGGCTACAGCCCCTTAGCTTTGTGATACCAGACAGCCCTGCAAGGAGCGAGCTGCAACAGCAGCAGCTTGCATGGGATCCAGCTCCCCCCTCCAGCGAAGCACCTTGCCTTCAGTGCTGCTCAGTCACTACCTACCACGCTGAAATCAAGCCCGGGAGACACTAGACAGAACCACCCCTCCCTTCCTCACAAGTCCCCAGCGGGGGAGAGAACAGCCCATCCCAGCATGTTGGCGAGTTGGGACGAGACGAGCAGAAGCTGCCAGGAAGCTGATTTGGAGAGGGGCAGCCGCTGGGCAGCCTCCGACCGGTGAAGCAGCAATTCCCCAGGAGGGGGCGGCAGGAGGTGGCTGTGCAGCGGTTGTGTAGCCACTGGCAAGTCCTAAAAAGGAGGAGAGGTTGGGGAGGAGGCATCTGGGCCCTGGGAGGGCGAGTGTGTGGGGGAGCACGGAGCACCGGCTCCCAGCTTGGCAAGAGAAGGTCTCTCTCGACAGTTCATGACCTGTCACCCAGCTGCTCCTTCCTCTCCGCAAGCCACTGCTGGATCTTCTCTTTCAGCTCCAGGTTTGCTCTGATCTGGTCCATGGTGAGGGGGCTCCGATTGAAAGGGTCTGTCTGGTCACTGTGGGAAGGGGGAAAAGGTCAAGGAGGACTCCTCTCCTGCCAGCAAGAGCCCAAGCTGGGACAGGGGCAGGGTCAGCCCCTCTGCCCGGACGCAGAACAGGGAACAGTCCCACCACGACACAAGGAAAGAGGTCGGTATAGACACAACTGACTATCCCAATAGCAATACAGAGTGGAATAAATGACAAAAGGGTGTCGAGCTGTACAAAAAACTCACATGAATTTTTATTAGAAAAGGTCAATACCTTTCAAAATTCGATATGTTCACTAGAGTGAGAAACATCTCAAGATACAATGACCAGATAATTTACATTTTTAGTCAGAGTGAGTTTTTTGTCATTTATTCACCTCTATATTGATACTGGGCTAGTCGATTGCGTCTATCCTGGGGGGTTTTATGCCTCTTTTGCAGACCTGGCTCACGTCTCCTCAAGGATCCCCCAAAGCAGAGACACCGAGCAAGGTGAGCTCAGCCTGCGAGACTCAGCCCTGCCTGGTGCTCTGCGGATCTTGGCTATAACCACCGGGCTCACTCGGAACCAAGGGAGCAATACAACTCTGTCCCACTGCCACCTCCTCCTAGGCACAGACTCCGGGGGACACAGCCTGTGCCCAGTTTCAGCAGGAGCAGCACCCAGGGGAGGGGAGGGGAGGGCGCTGGCTCGCACCGCTACAGGAGAGGGCAGGATGTGTGCCCAGCAGCAGGCTTTGCTCCTGCCATGAATACCTGAGCAGGTGCCGGGCGATGGTCGACCTGTCTACTGTGACTCGGGAGGACGGCAAGATAACGGGGTCCAGCATTAGAGTGCTCATGATGGGATCCAGGAACTCATCACATGCGTCTGCGTAGGTCTCCTCCTCCTGCTGCTGGCGGTCTGCAAGAGACTGGGAGACACCCGCGGAGGGGCGTTAGGGCACGCAGCCATTGTCAAACCCTTCCAATCCCAGCTCTGGGGGCTGGCAAAGTTCCCACACAGCTTCCCCGTTTGCATGGGTCCGCAGATGCGACAGCAGCCACACCCTGGAAATCGGGGGAACCAGCAGTCACAAGGATTTCACATTTCACCACCAAGTGGGGGCAGCCAGTTTGCCCCGGGGCAGACACGAGCCGCTGGCCAACGCAGGGGGAAGGAATATTCCAGCCAGTGGCAACAGCCCCCTCCCCACCCCCTTCATTCTCGTCTCTAATCAGGGCTCCGAGGCAAATGCGATGTGCGGGATTTCCTGCAAAAATCTCTTCCCACCACGAATCCCGCCCCCCCCCCCGACGCAGAATTTCCCTTCTGGTGGGCAAGGGAGACCCCAGCGCGCCCCTCCAGCCCATCCCGGGTTTTCCCTGTTGAGGATCCCGGGGACTTAACGGGCTGGAAGTGGAGTGGCTCCGACAGCGTGTCAGGGCCTTCCACTGCAGGCGCAGGCCTGCCACGCCATCAGGCCCCGACGCGCTGGGCTCAGGCTGCGCTGCTGGGGTTGCTCCACCGCTGGCCAGACTGGGGAGAGGGAGGCACTCCTTGCTCTCTCCCCCCCCAAATCCAAGCTCAGCTCCCAGGGAGGGGGGCCGACCAGACAAGGGAAAGCTGGGCCCACACCATCAGTCCCAGAGGCCCACGGACTCCCATGCAGGAGGATCCAGGCCCCCCAGTCTCCAACGCTGCGGGGCAGACGGGAGGATCCGGGCCCCCCAGTCTCCAACGCTCCGGGGCAGATGGGAGGATCCGTGGCCCTGATGCCTCCACATGGTACAATGTTTCCCCCATTCCCTAGCCCACTCTCATCTCTAACTGGACTCTGAACTCCTAGGGCAGGCACTGCTTGGTATCGAACGGCCTGGGAGCTCTTGTCGCCTGGGGAGAGTTGCAGCCCTGAGAGGGAAGAGGGCAAAGTGACCGAAGTTTTGGGGCCCGTGGAGAGTGCAGGTACTTTCCGTTTCAGTGGGGAGTCCGTAGGCTGCGCACTGGGGAGTCTGTTTCTATGCTACGTGCATCACTCAGAGGCTGCTTGAAGGAAGCACCTGAGTTGGTCCCAGAATGCAGTGGCGGCAACGGCGCCGACACAAGGGGCGGAGCCAACTTTTGGTTGGTGAATTGGTACAAGTGCTTACCAGAAGCCTGTGCAAATCCACCCCAGAAACCTTAACACAAAGCTGGGCTCCGGGAGAGCCACACGCTGCCCCTGCCTCCTCTCACCTTGATCCGCTCTGCCAGGTGACTGAATGCCACAATCATATCCCCAGGCTTATTTATCTTCTTCAGGACTCGGACCGTCTGGGCAAAGAGAGTCGGGGAATATGACCGCCCATCCTTGGGCACCGTGGCACAGAAGTTCTCCTCATCCCTGAAGCGTAAGCAGGAAAGGACATTAGGAAAACCGCCCAGTCCACCCCTCTATGAGAGAGAGGTTTCGGGGAAAAGAAGGGACCCCTTATCCCGGAGCCCAGGAGCCTCTACAACGCTGGGATCGGACGCTCTAGCCAAACTCAGGCAGGACTCCAGCTGCTGGAACGGGTTGTTCACCTCCAAGCACAGCATGCCCGGCAGACTGCTCCACTGACCAGAGAAACAGTGCCAGCCACGGCCAGCGCGGACACGGCTCTGCCTCCCACTGCAAACCAGCAGCACGGCACGGACGGCTTCCCGCCGACTCCACTACTAGCCCCAAGCAGCACCCAGCACCCCTGGCGGTAAATCCCCAGGGAAGGCTTTGCTTCTCGCAGTCACCTACCCCAGGTTTAAGTAGATGGTGCAGATGTCAGAAAACAGCTGCTGAGGTTTGAAATCAAACTCGCTAAAGTCCTTGACTTTTAAGGCTCCCATTTTCGGGCCGACCAGGTGCTGGAGGAAGTAGTTGAGCATGGAGATGATGCGCTCGGCGAGGAACGGGTGCACAAAGAGGGACTTGATCTCTGGAAGGGAAACCATCGGCTCTTAGACTCCGGGCTGTCCGGCCTCTCTGCTCTCCAGCCAAGCAGGACGAGGCAGCCTTACCAGAGGTCAGGAAGGCCAGGGTTCAAATGGTTTCATTAGACATGATGTTATGGAAGCGAGCTAGCTGCCCAAACATCTGCAGGGTGGACTCCTTCTCCCGCCGCACCTCTGGAGACAGGCTGTCCCACTCACCGCGGTCCTTCTCTATCTGCTGCACCTTAATCTTACTCAGGTACTGCAAAAAGACAGGGCAGTGGGGGGCGCGTGAGCAGCTAGCTAGTGCACTGGGCAGGTGGGCAAGGCCCCTGTGCCAATTGGGGGAGGAAAGGGGAAGCTTGGAGGGGCCCAGCAGGACGAAACCTCGGCATGTGGCTGCCCACAGTCTGCGCCCCAGCCAAAGGTCCAGGCTCCAAGGCCTCCAGCTTGGGGCCTTTCACCAGCGTCCATCCCACAAAGGAGCAAACTCAGAGAGGAAATCCCTTCGCTGTGGGGGAAGCAAGGGCTGTGGCACCCCGAGTTCAGGAGTCCTGACCTTTGGAGTTTTGGACACGATGTTCCCCTTTGCCCTTGGACTGATGGGAGATTTCAAGGCAATTCTGCCCAATTCCAGACAGCACCTAGCTCAGTCCAGCAGCAGGGACAGATCAGCGACTGCTGGGGGCCAAGGGAGCGCCTCCCAAGGGGCTAGGCAAGACGAGCAGTAAGCTGAATTCACGCTGCCAGTGGGAGGCGTCTCAGCCGGTCTCTCTCGGGGCTCAGGAGACGCCATGCTGGCTTTCTAACCACCACACGCTGTGTTCATTTAAACCACAAGCGTCTCTGGGGAGCAGCCAAACAAAGGACTTTTGACAGCCAGAAGAGCCGCTCCAAAAGGTGAGGAGGAGCAAATAATCCAGGGGCGGTGGTGGAGTTCAGCTGGGCCCTGTCTTGTTAGCTGAACTCCCTCAGGAGAACAATACGTTTGGGAAGCAGACACTGTGCCGGGCACCCAACCTTGCCTGGAAAATATTCTTGCTTGCCCTCCCCACTAATCCTTGTCCTAAGCGCCTGGCCCCGACCTCTAGCCCCTCTGGTTAGCCCCCCACCGGCCGAGCCTCTCCTGGGCTAAACTGCGCCCACAGGGGGTACGAAGAAACTGGCTCAAGCCCCACCCCGAGCCCTACCTGGATAGCTTCATCCAGCAGGAAAATGGCATCGTTCATGAGCAGGTTAAGGAAGCGCAGGAAAAGAGGGGGATTCATGGCCTCCAGGTTCTCAGAGGCATAATCAGCCAGATCCTACAAGCGGCAGAGAGGGGAGGAGGAGTCAGCACCCGGGCCACCCCTTCGACAGATGGGAACAGCTCAACCCGGGACAAACCAGGCCTTACCTTGATGCTTTGCCGGTACGAATCTGTCCCCCACATGTACTTGAGGATGGGATACATTGGCCGACGATAGTTGAACTTCTGCTCAAACTGATGGGGGTCTCCTAAACAGAGAGGCAGTTCAGCTGCCAGCGCTTGAGCTGTGACCCTCTCCCGCCCCCAAGAATAGCAATGCAGACCACCCCTCACCCGGCATGTGGGGTAGGTTCCTTGGGAAGACGCCAGGCCGACTCCATGGGCTCCTCGCTCAGCAAGGAGCAATTTCACAGCAGGGGCCTGAACCACAGCCAGGAACAAAACCAAAGGAAACAACCCTGCTTTTGGCTTCCCCCGGTGTGCAGTGACCATGCCCCCGCAGGGCACTCCATGGCGGTAATGCACACGGAGTTTAGAGTCTACGGTGCACAGAGCTTCCCCGGTGTGCAGCGACCATGCCCCGCAGGGCACTCCATGGCGGTAATGCACACAGAGTTTAGAGTCTACGGTGCACAGAGCTTCCCCGGTGTGCAGCGACCATGCCCCGCAGGGCACTCCATGGCGGTAATGCACACAGAGTTTAGAGTCTACGGTGCACAGAGCTTCCCCGGTGTGCAGCGACCATGCCCCGCAGGGCACTCCATGGCGGTAATGCACACAGAGTTTAGAGTCTACGGTGCACAGAGCTTCCCCGGTGTGCAGCGACCATGCCCCGCAGGGCACTCCATGGCGGTAATGCACACAGAGTTTAGAGTCTACGGTGCACAGAGCTTCCCCGGTGTGCAGCGACCATGCCCCGCAGGGCACTCCATGGCGGTAATGCACACCGAGTTTAGAGTCTACGGTGCACAGAGCTTCCCCGGTGTGCAGCGACCATGCCCCGCAGGGCACTCCATGGCGGTAATGCACACCGAGTTTAGAGTCTACGGTGCACAGAGCTTCCCCGGTGTGCAGTGACCATGCCTCCACAGGGCACTCCATGGCCGAAATGCACACAGAATTTAGAGTCTACAGTTGTCATCAGAAACCCTTTAGGTGCATGGAGCCGCATGCACCAGTCAGCTCCCAGATGTCCAAAACCACATGACTGCTCTACTGTTACCGTAACCTGCACCATGGGTAGAAATGGGACTTAGTTACTACTGTAACTGGAACCAGGTAGGTACAGGGATACTGGGCTTAAATGAATCAGGGTGGTGCCAATGTCACTTTCCCTGTGTCCCAGTTGTCCGTGAATGGGGTTTCGAGGGCCTGGGCTGCCAGAGTTGGTGCCTCAATGGCTCGTTGAAGGGCCATTAGCAAAACCCGGATTCACTCGAGCCCGGTATCCCTGTACCTACTTGGTACAAGTTACAGTAACAGTCCTGGGGGTTTGCACATGTGGGAGCTGACTGGCGTATGCAGCTCCATGCACCTGACGGGGTACAAGTAGGGTTTCCCACGACAACAGTCCACAGAGCAAATCCTGCACTTGGACTCTCGCTCCTACCTCAAGCCAGTGCTTCAGAACCGCCAAACTTCCCAGAACAGTTTTGCTTTGAGGCCTTTAAAGCCAGTCTCTCCTTCCTTTGCAGCCCATCGCTGAAGGCAGGCGCCGTAGCACACCCCTCGCGTATGCGGCGGAGACCTGTTCTAAGAAGGTCTTTGCTAATCCAGGTCACACAGCCTCCCTGCCAGGGCCAGCCTTACCGCGGGGCGGCCAGGGGTGGCTGCCCTGGGCCCCGCCCCTTGGGGGGCGCGATGGCCCCGCCTACACTGCATGCTCATTGGGTACGGGGCCCCGTCACTGCCTCTTGACCCACCCACCACGCTGCTCCCGAGTCCTCCCTCCAGGCCTCTGGCAGGGCCTCACGGGGGTGACCCCCGCCATTCCTCGCTCCCGTCATGTCCCCCCTCCCCTCACAGGAACACTTTCTGGCTGACGGGGGACGCGGGTGGTTGCATCGGCGACGGCATAGCCGCAGAGTCGGGCAAACAAGGAGCCGGACGGAGCAGCAGCTGGTGGCAGCGGCATGAGATCCGTAGGCGGGAGCGGCGGTGGATTTCAGTCAGCGCGGCGGAGGCATGGCTGGAGTCGGGACCCGGAGGAGGCAGCGCAGCGCGCAGGCAGATGAGCCAGGCCAATCTGGCCGACCCGAGACAATCAGTGTGTGTTTGTTTAAATGCATGTGTGTGTGTGTTTGAATGGGAGTGTGAGTAAAAGAGAGGTGAGAGCATGTGAGATAGAGCGAATGAACAAATGTGTGAGAGAATGAATGTGTGAGTGAGAGGTGTGTGTAAGAGAGAAGGGTGTGTGTGTGGGTGAGTGTGTGCGCTCCCACGGCTAACCCCTCTCGCCCCCCGATGGCTGCCCCCATTCCCCCTATGGCTCCTGGAGGGGGAAAGGAAGCCACCCCCCCCGTCCAAGGAGAGGCCCAGCAGAACGTTCCTGCTGTCCCCTCCTGCCTAGCAGCCGAAGCCTGCCAGCCTCCAGCCCGGCTCCCAGAAGACCCAGGCCCATCAGCACTGAGGTAAGGGCCACCTGGCCAATACCTCCTCCTCCTCTTTCCTGATAGGAACTGATTTGTGTTGCTGCTGCCCCCCTGTGGGGCTTTGGGAGTAGAATGGGGGGGGGGCATCTGGGGGGTGGTTTGGGAAGGGGCTGGGGGTGCTGTGATTGTGTGGTTTTTTGTTTAACTGGATTTTCAGTGCTTTGGTGCTTGAGATCCCCAAATCCAATAACTGGGAAAGGGTCACACTGACAGAGTCTTGCCGAGAGCTGGGTTTGGCTGCTCCGGGTCTGAGGTTCAGTTCCTCATCCCTGCTTTCATTGGGAGGGGGGGGGCTGTGGGGGGCTGTTTGATCTATGTTTGATCAGCTGGATCTAGGTTTGGGAGGGTAATAGAAGGAGGGTTCAGGCCATGGATAATCTGTCCCCTATCCGTTGTGTGCCTGCCCTCCTGTGTTTTAAATAAGAGTCTTTGCCTTTTAATCATATCTGTGTCCTGAGCTCCCTTTCATCTACACCAGATTTACATGTTCTTTGGAGCACATTGTACTGACAAGTTAAGAATAACTTATATGACAATTCTCTAATTGTCAAAGAGAAGTGGGCGGGGCCTTGGAAAATGAGAGGGGCCACAGGAAAGTGGGAGGAGCCATTGGAAAGTGGGAGGGCTGTGGAAAGTGGGTGAAGCTGAGGGCCCCCCGCATTTTGCATTCGCCCTGGGCCCCGCAGTTTCTAAGGCCGGCCCTGCTCCTGTTCTGTGGGGGGCTGCAGCTGCCTTTTCCCAAAGAGCTCTCTGACAAAGACCCTCTAAGGGACCGGATCATGCCTGGTGGTCTGAGTTTGGTGCTGGCCTCCCCGATTCTCCTTGAGCCCAGCAGACGGCTCCCTACCTGTGAACTCAATGTCCACAAAGACCTTGATGAGCGCCTCAGCGAGCTGGGCTGCGTGCCGGTAGGAGCAGAACACCCGCTTGCGGTGGAAGACACTGGAGATGAGTGGGTTTGGCACCTGGTCCAAGTGTGGCATCACAGCCTCCAGCACCTCCGCCAGCTTGGCCCGCAAGTGCGGGTTTTTCATCCTGATGGGGCCAGAGGGAGACAAGCTGAAATCCTCCTGGACTCGGGGTCGTTCCCTACGCCGCACGACACACTCAACCTAGCAACCAGCGCCTGCGAGAACAATCAGCTGAGAACATCAGTCTGTTTACGTAAGGGAGGGGCCCATTACCTTGGTCAGAGGTGGGAAAGCCAAGACGCTCATGCAGGTGGAATGACCTGCCCAAGAGCCCAGGTCTGCTGAGAGTCCAGCGGCGACAAACTCTATCTGCTCCCATCACAGCCATGAGCCTGACACAGAACTATTCATCCAGCTAATTCTAGACCTATTCCCTTCTTGCCGACCATCAGTAAAATATACTCTCAAGATCTTCTGGAAGCCTTTGAGAAATGGGTGGCTACTAAACAATGATTAGCAGAGGACGGGTTCATCTTGATGCACGTAGCTGATAAATATGTGAAGATAAGGGGTGGAAAGCTATTTGCGGCATTCATTGACCTACCTTGAGCATCTGACTCCGTGAAAAGGCCTTCTTTATGGTGCAAACGCTTTAGTTTGGGCACTGACCCCCACCTATTGGCTAAAGACTCGAGGGTGGTGGTTAGACTACATAGTACAGGTGGGTGCCCTCTCCAAGCCCCTTAGGGGTCAGACAAGGATGCCTGCTGGCACCTAACTTAGTCACTCTTTCTATGAATGATCTGGCTGTATTAATAACGGAAACCAGTTACACACACACACACCCCTTAGGCCAATAGCTATTTCAATGTACACTGACAATATTATTTTGCTATCACAGACAAAGCAAGGTCTTCAACACTGTTTAAATCAGCTAAATTCCTACTGTCTGACTAATGAGCTAAGCGGGAATCCCCACAAATCACAGGTTATGAGGTTTGGTAGCAGCCAAACGGAATTCAGGGCCTTTTATTGGAGAGGATCAATTATTCCAGGTCTCCAGGTATACATACCTGGGTCTCAGTTTTGCAGCAAATGGGTCTTGGACAGCACATAAGAAAAAATTAATTACCAAGGCTTACAAGTTCAGTAGCTGGAATTCTTAAAATGTATAGAAGTTCAAAATACTCAAACATCCCCATAGTCTTAAGTGTATATAAGGCCAAGGTACTACCTTTATGGATCAGAAATTTGGTTTTTTTACCTAAAGATACAGAGGTGGTTCCAAATAAGTTTATAAGGGGTATTTTAGGTGTTGCTAATTCAACCCCCCTCTGCATGCTCTGAGCAGAGTCTGGATTATGTTCAGTAGCAACCTTGGCTAAAATTAGAATAATTACCTACTGGGACAGATGATGTCGCTCAGAATTGTCAAGATTGTCTAACAAATGCTGGCTGGAACTGGAAGCATAATATATAAATGGTGGAAGGAAGTCTTAAACATCTTAGCGAAGTCAGGTTTTCTGGTAGAATCTAGTTTCCAATCTAATGGTAGATTACTCTCACAAGAAATTAAACAGAAGATCTTGGACAAAAGACCTAGCTGAACTAGAAAAGGTTCAGAGAAGGGCAACAAAAATGATCCAGGGCATGGAAGGGCTCCCGTATGAGGAGAGGCTTGGTAGGTTGGGGCTCTTCAGTTTGGAGAAGAGACGACTGAGAGGAGATAGGATAGAGGTCTATAAAATCATGAGTGGGGTGGAACTAATAAACAAGGAGCAGTTATTTAGCCTCTCAGCTAGTACTAGAACTAGGGGACACTCCATGAAACTCATGGGTGGCAAGTTTAAAACAAATAAAAGAAAATATTTTTTCACTCGGCGTATAATTGGGTTGTGGAATCTCCTGCCAGAGGCTGGGGTAAGGGCCAGGACTAGAGCTGAGTTTAAAAGAGGTTTGGACAAGTTTCTGGAAGATCGGTCCATTAGCAGCTATTAGCCAGACAGGGTCAGGGAACAGGACGGGAGCTGGGGGAAAACAACAGGGAATGGATCCCCCATTGTGACCTGTTGGGTGCTTCTCCCGAGCCACCGTGACTGGCCACTGTCGGAGACAGGATGCTGGGCTAGATGGACCCTTGGTCCGACCCAATCTGGCACTTCTGTTCTTACGATCCTTCCCTGCTGTTCACTCCCAGCTCCCACAGTCAGAGGTGACGTCCCCCAACCTACCTGGCTAACAGCCATTAATGGGCCCATCCTCCAAGAACTCATCCAATCCCTGTTTGAGTCCAGCTCTGCTACTGGCCTCCGCACCATCCTCTGGCAACAAGTTCCACAAGTTCAGTGACAGAGTAGTCTCCCCAATGATCCGAGCCCTCTTCTACTGCAGTAGCCGCGTGGCTATCACACGGTTTGGCATTAGATGCCCAAATCACTAGCAAGACACCCTCAAAAAGCAGCTTCCCCAAGCCAGATGCAAAGATAAAACAGACTCTCCTTCTGGAAGGACCGAGCCGGTGGGGCCGCCAAGGGGGCTCAGCATGTGTCAAGGAAATGGGAAGCATCTGGGTCTCAGGAATGGCAGGTCAGCTGCTTTATAACTGGCTCGATCAAACGAACCAAATTTCCTCCTCTCACTGAAAAGAAAAGCTCCCCAAGGCAAACAGATTCACCCCACAGGGAAAGGGGCCAAACTGCCCCCCAGACATCCCACTGGAGGCAGCAGAGCAAGAGAAGGGAAGAGCTTTCCACGGGCATTGCACACAGACCCAGCTCTACCGACTGCCCGCAGAGACACTCGCCCCCACCTGCTCCTGCGGGGGTAAGAAGCCAAGCGCCGTCCTGATGCCAAACCCCCGGTCCCCATGGCCGGCTCGCTGCACATGCTGCACAAGCCCCTTTTGAGAGATCCCCATAAAACCCTGATTGGGGGGAGGGAAACTGCAGTTTCCATCTTCAGGGGAGAGAGGCTGGGCAGTTTGCCGCATTCGCTGGGAATGTGGTTGTCAGGCACACTACCCTCTCCTAAAGCTCATGAACCTCCAGACGTATCCAGCCAGGCTTCCTCATTAGGGTAAGCCGGCTCGGACAAGGGACCTCTGCGGGTGGAGACCAAGTGCTCCGAGTGAGTGGGGGCGAGTTACCTCTCGACATCACCGGTGAACACCGTGATAAAGTGAAGGGCGTGCTCCAGGGTGTCGGCAGATGTCTCCAGGATGTCGTCAGCAAATCGCCGCAGAAAAATGAAGAAATCGCCCAAGTTATCAGCAAAGAATTCTGCAAATAAAATCCATGCAGATTAGCTGAAAAGAGGTCTCAGTCTCACATCTCTGACTCCCCATAGGATTTCCCCTCCTATCGACCTGGCTGCTTAATGTCGATGCACACACGAAGCAATCGCTGTTCCCCTTTCGAGAGCATCTTTAATCCTACAAGGACTCCGAACTGAGCGTTTGCTGAACGCCAGACTGGAGAACCAAGCCAGTTCTGGGGTGCCGCAGCTTCCGACAGGAAAACAAAGCCAGCTGAAACTGCAGATCAGAGGAGGATTCGGGGAGAAGGTGCCGTACTGAACAGTTCCAGCCCTGCAGAAAGTCTCCTGAGGCCCCAGGCCAAAGCTCTCTGTGCAGGCGGGGGCGGCACACCCCCTACAACCCAGGATCGGGGCCTGAGTTCTGCACCCCTCGAGGCAGCTTGACCAGACACACAGCCCCTTCAGGAGGGTAGCGGCCTCAGCAAGATGCTGGGGGCTCGGCTCAGACTGCAAGAGAAGAGCACCAGCTACTGAATCACCTGACCCCAGGGTCCCTGGGAAGCAGAGACTGAGGCTCTAGTTTAGTTATTAACCAGGTTCTTGTCACCTGGTAAGTCTGGAGCAAGGATTTGTGTTGCTTCCAAATAAGTTCTCCTCCCCCGATCCTCCGCGGGCCCAGCTCCCAGGATGTCCGGTGAAGCTAATGGGAAAGCAGTGCCCAGCACGGCTGAAAGCCTCTGGTAACTGAGCATGTGAGCAGCATGACCTGGAAGGGGTCAGCCATGCGCTCCCGCCATTCACCTGGGACGTAGGCCAGGGCACTGTGCTCCACCTCGGGCAAAGGGAAGGTCAGGTCAAGCAGCTCTGTCCCTTTGTTTCCTATAGCCAGCTGGACCAGGAGAACGGCCATCGACACCTGCAGATTCAAGCAGTTCTGGAGCATCTGGGGCTCCGTCATGGAGGTTTTGGTGGAGAGATAGAGAGTCATCAGGCGCTCAAACTGCTCCCGGAGGTTCTCGGCTGCTGGGCTGGAACTTTGCTGAGCATCTCGCCAGGCGACCTGCAGCCGGTGAAGGCTCTGGTTTATCTTCACCATCTGGTCATGCAACCTGCCCGCAAGCAGAAAGGAAATACCAGAAAAGGCGACCATTTAGTATTGGTGCCCTCAACAAATCATGGATTAGCAGCCTCGACTGCAGCCAGCTTGTGCAGTGGGGCAGGAGCAGCAGCAGAAAGAGGACTGGAATTCGTGACTAACTCAAACTCTCCCCGAGAGGGATTCCTTGTGGGGCTCTCCGGGGGTATTATGGCAATCACAAAGCAAAGGATGAGGGGGGAGAGGCCTGCCCACAGGAGGAGCATTCTCTAGCAAGATAGCTCTGATCTGTCAGCACCACAAGGTCTAGGGACCGGCTGGCCTTGCCTGGCAGATTCCAATCCCTGTGAAAGGATCGAGCGTTGAAGACTCTGTAACAACACTGAGAGGTCTGGGAGGAAACATTTCCAGTTTCCCAGCAACAGCCACCATTTCTATATTTAGCTAATACATCAGGCTGTGCTTGGATCAAGATTACCTCATAGCATTCACAGCAGGGGCTAAGGGGGTCCAGCAGCAGGTCACTTCCTCAGAAGAGTAACCCGCCATCAGTGACGCTGCACCAAGCCCAGGTTGGCCTGGATGCCCCTCGAGATGCCTTCCAGCTCTAGGAAATCTCTCTGAGCTGGAAGCCACTAATCCCTCTCTAGAGCTCAGAGCCAGGGTGTCCAGCACAGAACCACGAGTGCACGGAGAGATCAGAGGTTAAGTCACTCGAGATCGCAGTAGGACCTGCAGACAAGGT
Source organism: Sphenodon punctatus (assembly GCA_003113815.1). Lineage (NCBI taxonomy): Eukaryota > Metazoa > Chordata > Lepidosauria > Sphenodontia > Sphenodontidae > Sphenodon > Sphenodon punctatus. Next base: position 828,534 of record QEPC01006384.1, read on the forward strand.
TTGCTTTGTGGGCCTGCCGGCAGGTGGGATTCACAGTGTACTGTACACCCTGCCCCAGTCAGAGATGGGGCAGCCCTCGTGATGCTGAACAGCCCACCTCGGGCTGGGCTGGGGGGCCGGGAAAGGCCTTGGATTGCAGCGCTTCTGACCAGCAACTAGGATTGTTCTTTCAAAAGGAGGGAACGGAGGTGGCGTTTCCCAGAAGCCACCCCTCTTCCTCTCATTGGAGGAGAGCAGATCGGAGCCGACGCAGCGCAGCATTCGGATAAGAACCAGCTCCGTACACTTAGCGCTGCTCCTACGTTCAAGCTGGGCTGTGATGGAGGCAGTGGGTGGAATTCGCCGAGCAGGCGAGCGACGCTCAGACACTGGGGCAGGGAAATGGGGGAATCTTGCCCAGAAATACACAGAAAGTGAAGGAAAAGGGGGTTAGAACTTGGAAGGAGGAGCAAGGATGTTATTACAACAACAACAACAGAAGGGGTCAGTGTGAACTCTCAGTGCCCTGCCGAGAGCATCCCCCAGCCCATCCGCATGGCAGTGGGGGTTAAAGCCTGCAGGGGATTTCATCCCCCTGATTCTATGGGCATCGGGGGAGCAGAGGGGAAGGCAGGGGGACTGAGCAAGCTGGGGAACTGTGATCAGATCATCTCAGATGCCCTCTCTCCAGATCTCATCCCCAAACCTCAAGAAGAGCCATTACCTGTGAAACCCTAAGTGGAGGGTGTACTGCGTCAGGACTAGGTTCTCCGTCACCAGGTTGTAGCTGCTGGCGAAGTCTGGCTCCTGCTCCATCACAGCTGGGACCAGGCAGGTTTCTTTTTCCAAACCTGAAAGAGGTTACACCACAGCGCCTTACTGCTGGTCTGGCAGAGGCAGAGGCTCCCAGCAGCTTCCCCGATGGGGTTTGCGTGGTGGGGGAAGAGGCCGGCCCATGGGAAGCACCGAGGCTCGCCTGGCCCGGCCGGGTCGCCTGGCTTACCTTTCATGTGCACGTTCTTGCTCCTCCTCTCCTCCTCATTCAGCTCCTTCAGGGCACAATAGGTGGGATCGAAGGTGAGCAGCCTGGGGGCCTGTGGCTTGCAGAACGGCTGACACAACTTCAGGAGGGCGGCCCCCAGGTTGAGGAAGAAGGCATCCGAGGCATACATCTGGAAGAAGAGCTCCGGCATCTGGTTTGCCCAGATTTTGGTGCGGCCGGCGTTGGCATGAAGGCAGTTTCCAAGCCAGGAAAGAATCTTGTGTCTGGTCTCTGGAGAGAGCTGCAGCAGGTTCTTCAGTATCTGGTAGATCTTCTCATGGAACTGAGCCATGAACTGCGACCGCCAAAAAAGAAACCGGACGAGAACCTATGAAGGAGCCTGACCCATTTTTAGTCTCCCACAAACCTTGGCGCACTCTGAAACCGCTCACACCGTAGCCTCAGGGCTTAATTCATAAAGAACCCAATTGTCAGGGCTCATGCCTGCCCCAGAATGTGTCGGAGTAGGGCAATGAACTCGAGTCTCTGGCTAGCACCCCCTGCTGCAAACCAGACTTCTTGTGCTTTAATCTCTACAAGGGCCAGCAAGGAAGTCATTAACGAAGCCAAATAAACCAGCCAGATTTTTTCTGGCTTTTGTTTCCAGCCTTAGAATGGCCAAGATCTGCCTTTTCCTGGTCTGTCACGCTCTGGGGTGCTGCACACTTCTACTGGGGTTTTTCCTCAACTCTCAGCCCCCCTTGAATTTAATGGCTGGGGCTGAGCCCTGGGAACACCCCCCACCCCCCAAGTTACAGGGACTATTTCCCAGCAAGCTGTTCCGCCAGGGGGACGGGCCGACAAATACTCCCCGGAGACAGCCGAGGCTTTGAGAAGGCAGCAAAGCGCCGATCTTGTTAGACTGGGGCAGTAAACCCGGCTGCCATGTCCCGGCAAGGCTGGGCTGCTTCGGGAGACGAGTCAATCTGAGTAGGGAGGAACCCTCCTAGCGATATGTCCCACCATTTAAAATATTGTGCCTCTGTCTACGCTGTTCCTGAGTGACCATGCCCCACCCCCACCCCCCGCCCCAGCTAGAAGCAAGGGCTCCATTTCTCCAGCGGCTGCTACGCAGAAAGCACCTGACTGAGCCCCTCAGCCCACCTGATGGATGTTGGACTCCTGTACTTTGATCTCCTGGGGGCTGGAGCGGGACGGATTGAGAAAGTAGCCATGGTTCTCCACTACCCCAGGGGTCTTAAGCAGGCAAGAGATGCTCAAGATGGTTCCCAGCAGGGTCTTCTGGTACATCTGCCCATTGCTGGGGTCCTTTGGCTGGATGTAGTCCACAAAAACCTGAAGAGAGAGAAGATGAGAACGGGGCTGACTGGCAAGCAGGCTTGTTTGTGGAAACCCACGATTCTTTCTCCCTTCCTCACGGGGCAAACACACACAGGAGCCCCCCCATCAGAACCCCCTGCTTGAACAAGCGTGTCCCCGTGCAGCGGGGCAGCAGGAGAATCCGGGTTGGATCCCGCCTGCCCTTCAGGCTGCTGTATGGGCAGGGTCACTTGTTGACCAGCTCAGCAGAGAGGGTGAGCACTAAAGGGGCCATCCTGGGTGCACGTGAGCGTAGGTTAAGGCAGCCCAGTGGGCTGACAGAGACCCTGGGCTGCTGCCCTGCCCCTCCAACGCCCCCACCTTTGCAGTGTCTTTCTGTCTGGTGAAATAGAGGAGCATGTCCAAGTACGTGTAGAGCAGGCTCTGGCAGAGGTCGAGCTCGCGGAGTCTACCGAGCAGGATATCAAAGACAGGAACCATGACCTCCCGAAACGTCCGCACCTCCTCATCCACCGTCAGGGCCTCGATTACCTCTTCTAGGAACTCGGTCACATCCTCAAAGTCTAAGGAAAGAGAAGAAGCAGCTCTTAACATTTTAAACATACTTTTGAATAGCTCCAGCCGATTGTTGTCGTTTATCTAGATTGGTATCCTGTCCTATACCAAAGGATTAGGCTCGATAACAATGATATATTATTTATACAGTCCGGAACAATCATTAATTAGAGACAGGGTCCAGAATAAAACCACCCCCTCCCCCTGCCCATCGTCTGCTCTTCCATCCCCTCTGGGAAACTTTCGGGGGCGGACTCGGCGAACCTCCCGGGGGGGGAGGCAGGGAGTTCCAGAGCCGAGGGGTAACGTCAGCCAAACAGAGCACGACAGCCTGGGTTTCTCGGGCTCCTGACGGAGAAGAGTTCACACAGATTGCCCCGTTCTCAGGCAGAGCTTGATCGGGCCGTGACTCTCTGTGCGGACTAAGGGGCCTCTCAGTGGAAACGCTAGTGGACGGGCCTGGGGACAGACTTACGGGCTCCTCTCAGCGCCTCTAGCATCAGCTCCACCAGCTGCTTGCAGACGTTCTGGTTGACATAAATCTCTGGGGTGAGGAGGACAGTACGAGTGTTGGACACAGTCAGATTCCGGCAGCGTACTGCAAAGGGCAACAGGTTCTCTGGCACTTTGGTTATCTAAGAGGAGAGAAGAATCATGTCTGCCAACGGCGCTGGACATTTGAGGGCTTCCCCTTTCAGGTCAACAGCCAGTCAAGGAGCAACCCTCTCCCCCATCTCACCTCTTCCTTTGCTCTCTGGTAACAGGCGTACAGGTAGCGCAGAACCTGCTTCTCTCCTGCGTCTCTGTCTGCCGAGAGATTCTGCGTGCTAACAGCCGTCATGTAAATCAGGTGATTTCCTGGCTCCTGGAGCAGCAGCCGAGTGAACACTGCCTGGACGCACAAATAAAGAGGAAGACTGAAACAAACACACCATCCCAGAGGTCTGTGCGTCACCCCCAACCAGCCTCGCAGCTCCCAGGAACTCTGGAATTCAGGAGGTTGTGTCCTGAACCAAGAGCTTCTCCCGCCTTGTTCAAACATCCAGCAGTTACACCAAAGGGTCTTCAAAGCTAACTCTGCACTTTGCTCCAACCCTCAGTCTAGAGCCTTGGGGTCAGAGCTTGGTCTCCCTGTGCCCTCGGTCATCAGCAAGCAGGCACGTTCGGCAGCTGGCTGGACTGGATTAAACCCAAGAGGCCGTTTTAGACACCCCCTAATTCTAAATTCCTCCCTGCTGTCCTCCTGACCCCCTGTGCTGGCAGCAAACGCAGCTGCCACTTGGAGCTGCTAATCCTAGTTAACCCCCCCCCCCCCCCCC
>QEPC01006384.1:934416-945365 GCA_003113815.1 Sphenodon punctatus
TCCTGTCGCTCAGATTGTAAGCCCTAGGGGCAGGGACCGTGTCTATTTTATTACTTTGTAAAGTGCCATGTACACTGCTGGCGCTATATAAATGTTTGTTAATAATAAATAATAATAAGACGGAGGTGATGTTAGCAGGTAAGTCGATGGAGGTGACGGCCCCCTCGGTTGAGGGGGTTTGTCCTTCAGTGGCTTCCCAGGTGTGGAACCTGGGGGTGCTCCTTGATGCGCAGCTCCGCCTGGATCTCCAGGTGGAGGCTGTGGTGAGGGGTGCCTTCCGCCAGTTACATCTGGTGCGGCGGCTTCGGCTGCTGGTTTCGGTTCCGGATCCGGATCTGGCCACGGTCATCCATGCTTTTATCACCTCTCGGCTAGACTACTGGAACGCGCTCTACATGGGGCTCCCTATGGTGCCGGCCCGGAAGCTGCAGCTGGTGCAGAATGCGGTGGCCCGGCTCCTGGTGGGACTGGTGACACTGGTGCTCCGATCTCTGCACTGGCTGCCCCGAAAGCTCTCCAGGTCTGTGTTCCTGACAGGGACCGTAAAGGGAAGCTATTAGTGGCTGGGTCCACGCCGCTACCAGAAGCTGTGCTCCAGCCCCTCCACGGGACAGTGTCACCTTCTCATCAATTCCTTCTAACTAATCTCATTCAGAGGCTCCCAAACGTCGCTCGAGAGACCTTGCATGGGGTTGCTGTCTGGGGTCACAGGGTTATATTGAAACCTCGAAATGGGGTCTGTGAACAACTGATCTAATCTCGTTTTATCAGCCATCTGTAGGGTCCTTTCCCTGGAAATCCAAGCGGACCCAGAGGTCCGGGCTTACGTGGGTGAACTGGTGACCCTGAAATGCTGGTTCAAATCCTCGTACCCTGTCACAGAGAAGCTGACTGTAGACTGGACTTACCAGCCCCTTGCCGGGGGCCGCACAGAGACGGTAAGTGAGCCTGGGGTATCTGCTGGAGTCAAAGCAATACACGAGGCTCGTAGTGCTGCGGGGCAGGGCACTGCATGGCCTCTCTGCAGATGGAGCTGGCTGTGCCTTGTCTGATGGGGGGGAGGCACCATGTAAATGGGGGTTATTAAAGCTCTAAAACCAGGCCAGAACTCTGTTGTGCTCTTGGTGGGGATGCTGGAAGCCATCTCTGTAGACAGGGCCGCATGGCCGAGAGAAGCCGTACCAGTAGCAGCGTGTGGATGGTGCCAGGCTGCTGGCGCGGCTGGTGACAGATGGCCCCTGTTATTGTTGGCGCTGTGAGGAAGCCCAGCCATAGAGAGGTGCATAAATTATCCCATCATCAAAGCCTCGCTTGATGGCGTTCTCCAGGGAGAGGCAGGGCCTGGCCTCCGATTCTGTTGTGGCTGGCAGGATGTGGCGAGAGGCCTCTCGGTGCAGACTGGCCAGGGAACAGGAGTGAAATGGGGGGATGTTGGTGCTTCTGGTGGGCTGGGTGCAGCTTTCTGCTCTGCACGCGATGGCGGGGTGGAGGGGGCTGTCTCCTGCTGCGTTAGAGCTGGGAGCCCTGCAGCTGGGAATATGGACGCTGCACCCCAGGACATTAGCGAGGGTGGAAAGGGGGCCTCCTTGGTTGCCGCTTGTGGGTCACTTGGAGCCCAGCTCAAGTCCTCTGAGAGTTGGAGCCGCAGGGAGGGAGGCCCTAACGGACGTGCCCAGCTCTGCGCTGGGGGCTGGAAGCCCTGGCAATGTGGGTGCGGTGGTTCAGCACCCCAGAACTCTTCCTGGTTTCCCTCTAGATCTTTCACTACCAGGCTGACGCTTACCCAGCTAATGTGGGCACGTTCCGAGGCCGAATCTCTTGGGCAGGGAATGTTGCGAAGCAGGATGCTTCCATTGCGATCAGCAACCCAACCATGAGCGACAACGGCACGTTCACCTGCGCTGTGAAGAACCCGCCGGACGTTCACCACAACATCCCCCAAACCATGCTGACCGTCTCCCTGAGGGGTAAGACCCGGCTCCCCTGTGTGAGCGCTGCTGGGAGATGCCAGACCCCTTAGACAACAGGGCAAAAGCTGTGCCCATCTCTCTTGGCGGTGCTCCAGCTGCTCCTCACGGCCCTGTGCTCCAGCACAGCATCAGCACAGGAGTCCGTGCTGGAGAGTTACTAAGATTCCTGGGGCGATGGCTAGAGAGAAATAAACGTGTTCCTCTGTAGCGGTTCTCAAGCTTTTCGACTGCCCCCTCTTCTTGTCTATGGGGGTTGCTCCCTCTCCTCCTCCCCAGCCTCTCGTTGTTTCCCCCTCTCCCCTTGTTCTCGGACTCACCCCCAGTTTGAGAAGCATTGCTGCAGGGCAGTAATTCTCCCCGTGAAGCAGGGCATGCTCCTGTGGAGCTGGAGGAAATCTCGTGGCTTGGGGACTGGAGGTTAGATCTCCCTGGTGTGTACAGCGGCTCGGGGCAGGGGAGTAAGGCGGCCAGTCTGTGCAGGTTCCATTCCCCAAACCTTTTACGATGCAGCCTCACTGGGAATCTCATGGCCCGTGATGAATGCTTCACTTCCTTATGCTAATCCGCACCCTGGTGACTGCTCCATGCCCCTACTGCATGGGTGGAACGCCCTTGATTCAAGGCTTGGCCATGCTTTTTCCCTGTCGGCCAGAAGGATTTTACCTCCTCTTCCCACCCCCTTAGCGTGACGAAATCTGTGTCTTGTTTGAGCTGGAGTCCTGCATGGGCCGGGCTGGGCCGGGCGCACGGGATTCCTGAGCCAGTTCTGTGCTGTGAGCCACGCCATGCTCTGCTCCTGCCCCTGCAGGCCTTTCCTTCCAGCTGACATCCGCAGGGCTGCTCTCCATCCTGGTGTTCCTCCCCTCGGCCGTCGTGGTGGCTCTGCTGCTGGTGAGGATGGGCAGGAAGCTCGGGGTGCTCAAGGACAGGAAGAAGTCTGGCTACAAGCGATCCTCCATCGAAGTCTTGGATGAGTACGTCTGGGCCCAGAGAGATTGGACTGATTTATTTCAAGTTCTACCTGCCTTTCCCTTAAGGCTCAGGGTGGCTTAGAGCATTAACACCCCCACCCCATCCCCTATCCCCACCTGCCAAACGCTTTGCCAGAGAGAGCCCTCTGGAATTTGCTGGGGCTCTGACCCACCTCTGTGGGGAAGGGAGTTCCACTGGGAACGTCTCCCTGCGGACCTTTGTCATACAGACAAGCTTGGCAGGTTGTTCCCAGCCGCCTGCCCGCCCAAACCAGCCCCTTGAATTGTGCCTGGCAAGCTATTGCAGCCTGGTGGTGGGTGGGTCTCCTGTCCTCCCCCTCTCCTAGCTTGCAGCACCCGGGTTGAGGCCGGGAGGCTTCGCTATTGGGGCACTGTCTGCCCCACCCCTCTCACCCTGTGGGGCTGGACTGTTACTGGGCTACGCAGCCCGTTAGCTGGCTGGTGTGTCTGTCGCGCCGTCCGCTTGGGGCGCTAACTGGCTCCCTGGCTGAGAACCCAAGTGACTGAACTCTGTGCAGCCTGACGCCGAAGACTGTCTCTTCTTCCCTGCAGGGCTGGGTAAACCCAGGCCTTTGATCTCCGCGCTCCCAGGCTGCCAGTCAAGTTGGATCACTTGCATGAAGCCAAGCTTCGTGGCTTATCCCGTGATGAAACCTGGGGAGCTGGCTTTTCCCGTAGTCAGTCAACGCTAATTACAACAGCGCAGCAGAGGGAGTGAGCAAGGTCTGTGTGTTGGCGCACGGATCCTCGCAGGCAGGGCAGGTGGGGTGACGTGCTGACCATCTGCTCTGCTCCTCCTTCCACAGGCCAGAACATGCCAGGAAGGCGGGCTGCTTGGAGAAGCTGGGGGCCTGGTGTGTGCGGTGTGTGGTAAGTGAAACCACGCCTCAGCGCAGAGGGGCAGCATCCGTCCCTTGGCTGCCCTCTCCTCCCTGACAGCCTTTGGCAGAGAGAGCGGAGCCCCCCAGTCAGCTTGAGCCATGCCAGCTTGGTGTCCAGATACTAATCCTAGGAACTCCCTGGGCTCCGAGCTCTGGCTTCCTCTCGTCCCCTCCAAGCTTGTGGGGAGATGGGGGTGCTCGGTGTGTTTGACTTGCTGAGTGTCTGGCTCTCAACGACCGAGCATTTAGCCCTCGTTTCCTGCTCTCTGACCTCTGCCTTAGTGCCTGTCTGTCTGGGGGCTTTTCCTGCTTGTTTTGCTAAAAGCAAAGTGGCCACAGCAAGCCTGCCTTGTGCCTGGAGCCTGGTCCCTGAAAGAGCGGGTTTATTGATTGATTGATTGATTTTTAAACATTTCTATCCCGCCCATCCTGCCACCGGCAGCTCTGGGCAGCTTACAATAATAACAGCAACAATAACTTTAAAACAAGCAACAACAGGGAGGAATTAAAACTAAGGGTGGGGATGGCTGGGGGGCTGGGGTTTGAGGCACCGTAAAGCCAAGGCCGAGTGGAGAAGCTGAAGGCACAGGCTCCCTAGGAGCCAGGTTGCGTGTTCTGCAAGCCGGAGACAGCCGCTGCCCGTGCAGCTCTCTAGAGCTACTCCTGCTGGTGTGCTGGGCACAGGCAGCTTCGGGGCTCGCCTGTTGCTCCACTGGATTGGTCTCAGGTTTAGCAGCACATTGAAGGAAGCTGGCTGCACATCTCCCCAGGGACACTAGTCCAAAGGCTTTTGCAAAAGGGTTTGCTCTTATTGCTTTAGCTTCTTGGAGGGTGGGAATCACTTTCTCTTTTGACTTCACTCAAATTCTGCTGACTGGACTGTTCTTCTCTCTTGCTCCTTCCCGTGCAGGACACGGACGAGGAAGATCCTTACTGATGAAATCCCAAGCCACAGATGGAAGGGAGAACGTGGAGTTTTGAAAGTCCCAATCAGACGACCACAAAGATCCCCAGGGAAGCAGTGATGCATGAATGGTGCCTTGTATCTCGGCGGGACTGACCGAGCCTGTAGACTCCACTTTTGTTTCACCCTGGAAATAATCAAGATTTAACAACTTGCTTATTTATTGAAAAAAAATTGGAACCTTTTTGTCCAACGTTCATTTGCCATGTTGAGAAGAGAGGCAGGTACATGTTCATTAGTAGTTCCCAACTTGCTGGGTGTGCACTGGGAAGAGATGCAGATTCCCTGGCATTATGGGTAAGGTAGTCTAATCTGCCCTCTGGTTCTCCTCTTGAGCAGGTGGGAGGGGGTAGCCCCTGAGGACACTCAAAGTCCTGTCTCCAGTTCTGCTGGTTAGTTCACCGACGTCAGGGTTACCTCAGCATCAGCGTGCGGTTCGTTGTGTGCGAGGTCTACTTGGGCTTGTGTAAGGGTAGTGCTCTTTCCTGGGGAGAGCTCCCAGATTATTACAGTGGCATTTCCCTCTCTGATCAGTCCTTTCTGAGCTCCCAGCTTCCCTGGAGGGTAACATTGGCATCGCTTGGTTTGATGCCGAGGGACTGAATCAGACCACTGGCAGTAGCAGGAAACTGCATGCTTGGCAGGACATGTTTGTAGAATGTGGGACAGATTAACCCAGCTGGTTTCCCCTAATGGAAGTCACTGTTGGCAAATGGAGCTCCTCATCTCAGCCTGACATCCCAGGGCTTGACCCCCTGAGAGGGCAGCTAACCAGACTCTGTGGGATGGACAGCAGCTGACACACAGGTGTCTGGTGTCTTGGGTTAGTGTGCTGCTACTGGCTCAGCTGGGAGCAGGCTTGGGCCATGCTCTAGCTGGAAGCTGCCTCTGCTTGTACTGACTGAATCCTTCAGCTGAAACCCTCACGTACACAGCAGCAGGGGGGGTGAATGGCTCAGCGTGCCTCTCACTAAGGGAGCATACCTCGCAGCAAGCCGTGGTTTCCTTTGTGGCCTGCCATATCCCATGTGCCTTAGCTTCCTGTAGCCCCAAACAGGCTCTAACTCCTGGAGCTAGGATACACCCACCCGAGTGGGCAGTCTGGCTGTGGGGCTAGTAATCCGGACTGGAGCTCGGGGCAGTCTGCCCCAGTGTTTGGAAAGGGCAGGGCTTCCCTTCCACCTGTTCAAGGTGGTGCCTTGAGTTACTACCTCGGCTGCTCCCGCAATCCCCTCATCCCCTCGGTGCACCTGCTGCTGTCTCGCTTGTGGGCAATAAATCACTTGATCCTCTCCGTTCAGACTGCAGTTTCCTTTCTTTGCTGGAAATGGGGAGGGAGCAACAGGGGCCGGGAAGATAGCAGTTAGGCCGCCTATGAGCTGTGGGGAGGGTCAGGCTGATGCTAGTGCACCTCACTTGCCTAGGAGCAGGATGAGCACGTGGTGCAGTCCTGTCCCCCAGCTCTGCCAGGAGAGTCTTGCTGCTGGTTTCTTGAGGATGGAGCCTTTGCAAGGGAGTGTCGCCTGCAAGCACCCATCTAAGGGGCTAGTACCAGGCTGCCCCACGGGGCGCCAGTGGGACTGTGCTAGAGGGATCTCTCCGTAATGGAAGTTTCTAGCTGGTTGCAGTTCCCTGTGGCACCAACCAGTGAAAGGAACTTGTGGGAATTCCTGTAGTTCAGAGGGAAGTGGCTTTGTTCTAGTGTGGGGCAGTACTAACCTCTGAAATAAGCCAATGACTCTCGGAAATTTTGGTCAATTATTCGACCATCTCTAAGGGACAGAGCAATACAGGGAGGAATGAGCATAGCCCCGTCAGTGTGGCAGGACTATTATAGGTCCTTGTTTTCACAGCCCAAGGAGGTGTCATTGGGCCTTTTCCAGCCTCCTTTGGTGGCGTTTGATCAGTGGCCCGCGGTAACAACAGAAGAAATAGTGTCTCTTATAGTCCATTTAAAAGCTGGGAAAGCTCCAGGTCCCGATTATATTTCACCCGAGATCCTGAAACAAGATCCGGGATGGTGGGCGAAGGTACTTGCACCTGTATTTACACATCTTAATGATACAGGTGCCTTTCCAGCGGCATGGAGAGAGAGTATCGTTATTCCCATTTTCAAAAAGGGAGATCCCAAGTGCCCAGAGAATTATAGGCCTATCAGCCTCTTAAGCGTTATTGCTAAAATGTACACACGATTATTACTGATAAAATTACAAAATTGGCTTGAGGGTGCAGGTATAATGGAGCCCGAACAGGCTGGATTTCAAAAAGGCCAAGCAACAACGGACCATATTTTCGTTCTATCAGCCCTGATCACCAAGTATACTACTGCTCGGAGAAAACTTTTTACTTGCTTCATCGACCTAGAGAAGGCCTTTGACTCAGTCTGTAGGGAAAGGCTATGGCTGAAGTTAGGGGACTTAGGTATAGATCGCAGATTACTTTATCTGATGATCTGTATCCACTCAGGGAACTCCCTAAAAGTCCGATATAATCCCCAGGGTGGGCTCTCTCGACCAGTAAAAGTGAAGGCAGGGGTAAGGCAGGGCTGTTTGTTGGCTCCGGCACTCTTTAATTTATATATGAATGATGTGGTTCGGGCTCTGTCAGACTGTAATTCTCATGCCCCAAAGATCGGGTCACGCAGGGTCCCTCTTTTGCTCTATGCCGATGACACTGTTTTACTATCTCAGTCACGGATAGGGCTCAAAAGACTTATGTATGATTTTGGGTTATATTGCCAACAAGAACTGGTAAGGATAAATTTTGAGAAAACTAAGGTTCTAGTGATTAGAGCAAACGGACCACCGAGAAGGCACCAGTGGGCAATAAGTGGGAATACTATTGAGCAGGTGCGAAGTTATAAATATTTGGGGGTGATTTTCTCAGACCATGCTAGCTGGAAGAACCACTTGGAGGCAGCACTTATTTCGGCAAAGAAGACATCAATGGCGATAATTAGGTTCTATTTCGGCCAAGGTGGCAAATTAGTTCTGCCTGCTCTTCGTGTGTTCCAAGCTAAAGTTATAAACAAGCTACTATATGCTCTTCCCATATGGGGGGTGAAGTATGTGAGCCAATTAGAAAGCATACAGAACACGTTTCTTCGGAGTGTACTGGGCCTCCCTAGGGGAACACCTCAAGTCCTTTTAAGAGCAGAGGCTCGGGTTTGCCCACTAAGTGCTGCTGCCCGACAGGCAGTGGTCTATTATTGGATTAAGGTAATACTCTTCCCCATTGGTAACACTTCCCTTATTTCTATGGCTATGAGAGCTGGCCTTGGGGAACCATGGGGCAGGGCAGTGGAGAAGGAGGTTCTCCGGCTGGGGTTCTCTTCAGAAAGTCTTGGGACAGTGGGGTTACAGGCCGCCAGGAGTTTGGTTAAAAGGAGGATTTATGACCAAACCCTACAATTGGAATCGGCACTGTTGATACGACAGAAAGTAGCTCCTCAATATGTTTCACCTAACCCAGGGGGTTATGGCGAATATTATCTTTTCAATTGGCTGGATGCAGGGAAACGAAATACTTTCCTAAAATTGAGGACCAATTTATTCCCCTCAGCGCTTGTAGAGGGCCGCTATAAAGGGTTGCCTAGGAGTCAGAGGGTCTGCACTCTATGCAAAAAGGGTGAAATAGATACGGTAGATCATATATTGCTTCGCTGCCCTCAATTTGCTAGACCGAGGCTCCGGTATTTAGGAGGTTTTAATGATTATGGATTGCAGGAAAGGCTCAGCCCAGTAGATTCAGACCTGACTAGGGCAGTAGCGGAGATGGCACAGGCCATCTTGCACATACGTAGAGCTTTGGCTCGGCAGTCTGGAGTGGCAGGGCCTTGATCAAGCGGCAAGCTGATATGCCATCGACGGAAATCTCTTACGGAACCTATTCCTTTCTATGGGACATGACCATTGGGCTGGAGTGGGTTTAAGAATAGACGGGTCTCGGGCCAATATAGGATATACCCCTAAATATTGTCTGTGGAGGGTGTTGGAGGTATTTGACTCGAGCCCCCATGAGGGGGATAATCTTGCCAGCCAAACCCCCAAGTGCTGCTGGTTGATTGGATATATGGGATATTAAGGGCTGGTTGGGAGAGGAGGGGTTTTATTCTTTTTTTAATTATGTATTAAAATAGCGCCGGTAGATGGGTATAGTTAGCGAACTGTTAAAATGAGTGTGGGAAATTACTTATTATTTACCTGCATTGGGCGCCACCTATTTGTATTGTTAAATATTATAAATTAGGTCGTAATATGTATTTTAATTATGCATTTTATTTGAGATTGTTAAAGCCATTGGCTATATACAATAAACATTTACCTTAAAAAACCTCTGAAATAATGACCGTCAGCAACTGCAGTGGGGGGAGGCCAGAGCCGTTCTGTACACAGTGGGCCAATCCCTGCATTTATTTACCCAGAATTACCCTAGATTAGCAAAGAGGGGAGTGTGACAATTTGGCCTTACGTTGTTTCTATAGCGCCAGCAGTGAACCTGGCACTGTACAATCAGCAGTTAGACAGGTTCCTACCCCAAAGGGGCTTACAATCCAAGAGACGAGGGAGGGGGAACATGGGGAGAGACGAGACAGTCATGAGGATGAGAAGTTGCAGGTGCCCGGGCTTCACTTAGTGACAGGGAATTTGATTTGGAGGGAGGGAAGGATGAGAGTGCAGTTTTACTCATGACAAGCTAGGGAAGGCTGGACAGAAGAGGGATTTGAAAGTTGGGAGGGAGGGAGCAAATGTATCCAGGGAGGGAGTTCCAGGCCTGGGCTGCTATCTCCCTTGTCTGCCACAAACCCATCTCACTCTGCATGGTGGTGGCAGCTGGGCCAGGATCTATCCAGCCTTAGGATGCGGTGGGTCCTGAGCCTCATGCCCTCCCCAAGCCGGTGTTTATTGTTATGCAGAACGCTGGAGGGAGAGGAGGAAATCCCCCTTTATTATTCTGTTGCTGACTTTAGCGCCCTGTCTAATCTCTGTTAGCATGATTGCATCGTCGGTCAGGGTGATCGTATAACCGCACTGCTAGACACTTCTCCATTACGCATGGGACTTTCTATCCCTAGACATTCCTGGATGGGGCAGGGTAGAAAAACGGTAAATCAATAAAATGTTAATCCTGCTTGACTCAATGCTGTCTTTAGCATCTAGCACCCCCAGCTCAATCTACTCCGTCATTACGTTATATTTTGTACCCTGGTATTACTGCGTCTTATGGGTATCCTCATCCCACCAGGTCTCGGAGATGCCTGTAATGTCTAGAGCTTCATTTACCGCCATTCACTCTAATTCTCCCATCTTATTATTGTTTGTTAGCATTTATATAGCGCCAGCGATGTACCTGGCGCTTTACAAAAAACAAGGTAGACACGGTCCCTGCCCGAGAGCTCACCATCTAATCTTAGACTTCTCACATTTCTGTATAGACACTTAAACACATATTTATTTTCATTCTGCTCATAAGTGACTCAGTTAATTTGGAATCCTCTCAGTTTGTTTATTCTGCACTGATTCCCCCCTGCGAATGCTCCGCTTCTTTCCTATCTTCTGTATTGGGATACTCAAATTCCCCTGAATTGGCGGCATCCTTTGGAGACGCCCCAGCCCGAATCATGTGCTTCTCGGCGCCTGTCGGCCTTCCCTTGGATTCTAGTTTAAAAACTTTTAAATTTAATTTACCTCCTTTTTAATGTTTAGTGCCAGCAGCCAGGTTCAGATTTGGTTACGGTGAAGCCTATTCCATTGATATAGGCTCCCCCTTTCCAAGGAATCTAAAGCCCTCCTTGCTGCACCATCATCTCATCCACGCATTGAGACTGGAGCTCAGCCTGCCTCTGGGGTCCTGCGCGTGGAACTGGGAGTGTTTCTGAGAATGATACTCTGCAGTTTCTGGACTTATTATTATTATAATTATAAACATTTATATAGCGCCAGTCGTGTGACCTGGCTCTGTACAGAACATAGAAATAGACGTGATCCCTGCCGGTGGCTTACAATCTAAAAGACAAGGAGGGGGAGACAGGGAGAGGGGACAGTGGGAGAGACAGGGGAGAAGACAAACAAACATTCAGGCGGATGCGAAGTCTCAGGTGCGTGTGCTTGGCTTGGTTACAATCAGGTTGGTTGCAGCAGTC
>QEPC01006384.1:1025812-1038893 GCA_003113815.1 Sphenodon punctatus
TGTCATATATATTTGCTTTTGGATAAGGGGGGATTTGTGTCAACTGATATGTGCCTCTCTTTTTATTGACCGGATAATGTTCCCTGTTAGGCTTTCTGCTCAGCAGCGGAAGAAAGTGCCGGATTAATTGTAGTTTAAATGATGTGTGTATTAATTTTGTTGTTTGTTGTTTACTGTTTTGGTTTGGTTTGTCTTGTTAATTGTTTTTTTAAGGCGATGGCGAAAGCTTAAAGCCATAATAAAATTTAATTTAAAGAACAGAGTCAGTGCTGGGGTGGGGTGGGGTGGTCAGACCAATGGTCCATCCAGCCCAGTGTCCTGTCTCCAACAGTGTCACAGTCAGTGTCGGGGGGGTGGGGTCAGAGCAATGGTCCATCCAGCCCAGCGTCCTGTCTCCGATAGTGTCACAGTCAGTGCCGGGGGGGGCGGGGTCAGACCAATGGTCCATCCAGCCCAGCGTCCTGTCTCCAACACTGGCCAGTCTGTCACTTTGTAAAAGTCCCCGGCAGGTCACAAGGGGGCAATCCGTTCCCTGCTGTTCACTCCCGGCTGCTCCCAACAGTCAGAAGTTACGCCTCCCCCCCCACCTACTTGGCTACTAACCATTAATAACCCTGTCCTCCAAGAACATACCCGATCCTTTTTTAAAAGCCCAGCTCTGCTACTGGTTTTGACCACGTCCTCTGGCAACAAGTTTCACAAGTGAATTGTGCGTTGCGTGAAATGTCCTGTCTGCCCAGACACTCCCCTCCCTGCCGGCTACAGCCTGGCCCGCCCCAAGCCCTAAAGCTGCCTGGCAAGGGGCTCTTTGGCGGGTCGAAAGCTAAGGGAGGTCTCTTGGCTCAGGCTGCGGATCCTCTGGCGAGGGAAGTGTCGTGGTGCTGCATCCAGCTCCGTGTCTCCCTGAGTCACGCGGCAGGGGCGCCCGGCTGGGGGAGCAGGCACTGGGACTGGACCTGTCTGCGCACAAACACTCTCTCTCTCTCCTGGGCAGGTTTCCGGCTCTGCTCCGTGGCTCTGGCCTTGGAGGTGACGGTGGGCAAGACCAATGTTGTGACCGCGCTGAACGGCACCGACGTGCTCCTGCCCTGCACCTTCACCACCTGCATCGGCTTCGAGAACGCCCTCTTCTGGTGGTTCTACAACGGCACCAAGGTGGGTGGCTTCGCCCCCTGCCCAGCCGCTCCCAGCGGGCCTTGAGAAGGAAGCTGCTTGGCCCCAGGCGGAGCTGGGGGGCGCCTCCATGCGGGCTGCTGCGCTGCGCCCTGATTGCCTGCAGAGGGCACTGTTTCCACGCAGATTTAAACCCTAATGAATGTCACGGTTTGCTGGGTGGTGACATCCAGGGGGGAGAAAACGGCCCCAAGACAGGGATCAGGGTAGGGTGGGGACACCCCCGATGTCTCCACATACAGCCACTCCCAGCCCCCCTGGGGCCTTGCAGCCAGGTCCTCGCTGGGGCCTTGGCGTTCCTGTAGCCGGCGCACAGTCCTGGAATCCACGCTGGGCTGTTCACACCGACCCTTGGACAGTCCCTGCGTTTATCCGCTTAGCCCTTGCACCAAGCCTGCCACCCCGGGCCTGACTCTGGCTCAGAGGGGCAGCTCCTCTCATCTGCATCTGCTGCTCAGATTCCCACCCCAGCGGGTGCCGGCTGGCCACCATCAGCCTCCTCCCCCTTCCTTCGCTGCAGCTGAGCTGCTCTGCTCACCCCAACCGTTCCTCTGTTGATAGGCTCGTTCCTCTCCGTAGAGGGATCTGGGCTCTCAAGTTCCTGTAGAAGGCGGTCTCTGCACCCCGCCCCACCCAGCCATGACTAATCACCTGTCACGAGGGGGTGGGTGGGTTTCTCTCTCGGCAAAGAAAATCCAATCTCGGTCCGGTTCGGCCCGGTATCCCACCAGGGTCAGCCCTCTGCCGCGCGGTAGGAAACGCACAGGGACGCCAGGCTGATTCCTAAGAATCGATGTTGCAAATCGGGTTAAACATAAAGTGAAAGTGATTCAAGAGAGTGCCCATCAAATCAAACAGAAGCAAATGCCAGCTACTTGAGCTTGGATTTTCCTACCCGTTCTCTTCCCCCGACCAGAGTCTCTCGGCCCAGTCTCAGCTGTGACAGTAAATCTGGGCACGGATCTTGGCAGTAGTTCCTTACGCTGCGCTGTCTGGTCTCGGACGTCTCTGGCTGCTTGTTCCTCTTCCCAGTTTGGAGAGGGCCAAAGAGCGGTTTCCTGGAGTTTGTGAGCTGGGTCGCCGCCATCCTGGTGCATGTGTGAATTTGCAAATCAGTGGCCGTTCATCAGTGCCTCAGGCAGGTGTTAGACAAAGTGGCGACCGTCCTGAGGTTTCTGAATTCCCTGGTGCTGCCCCAGCGCAACGGTGCCTCTGGCCAGCGCTGTGGCCTGGATGAGAGGGAGCCGAGCCTGGTACACAGTAGCTTCCTTGAGGGGCGAGAGCCAGTGCTGAGAAAAATGGAAACTTTTTAATTGGAACTCTGTTATTTAGCCCAATGGTGTTTTCCACTAATAGTAACTAATGTGGTTCCTCCAGGTATTATTGATAGAGCACCAGCAACGTACCTGGCACTTTACAACTGTTGAAAATAGACAAGGTCCCTGCCCTAGGGGGCTTACAATCTTGAATTGGAGACCGCACCAGATTGTCAACAGAGGAATGAAAATTGAAGCTGGTAGCCCCCCTCACTGTCTCTGTCACGGGTTTGGGGGTCCACTACCCCACCTTTCTGGGTTGGGTGACTCAATTTCCCTCACTTGCAGCCCACCTGAACCAGTTCTCTCTCTGGCTGATTCAGTCCTGCAAAGGGGACAATCCTTTTGTCTCCCAAACTCCCAGAAACTTCCCGTTTACACTCTTTCTCTCTGGGTTCGCCAATGCTTGAAGCCACCAGTACTCAGATTGTGTCCCCAATGCTAGCCAACAGACCTTCTTAGTCAATTAGAAAGTTTATGGATTACATAAGCAAAGATAGTTTGACACAGAGTGGCTAATAAAGTACACAGTAAAATAACGCATTCCTGATCTGTACTGGGTGAGTCCCCAGATAACTCTTACCCTACAGAAAGTTCATTCAATCAAATTCCTTCTCAGCCTGATGTTGGAGGGCTGGGTTCCAATCTTAGAGACTTTCCTAGAAAGTCTTTACTTCATAGTTCGCCTGGCACAGCCTTCCCTGGCAGCAAGATGTAGATGAAGCTCTTGGCTTCCAGAGATAGCAGGAACTCTCCCTTTGTCTTGTCTCTCAGTTTAAATAGTTTCCCTGAGTCCTTTGTTCAAGTTTCCCACTCAGTGAGTGTCTGTGTCACGTCTGCAGGAAAGGTGCATTTGCAACTGAATGGCTTCTGTCTGGCTCTTTGCAGAGGTGTTAAGCTTTGAATACACATTCTTTTGTCTCTCTCCCTTGCATGAAGTGAGTTTCCAGTTCTTAGCATTTCCATTACATGAAGTGAGTTTCCCATTCTCAGTTTTAACATTACATACATATTTAACCTTTAGCTTTGGATATTTGTTATTCTGCACTGAGGCTCCAGCTCTTTCCAAACCTTGCTTTTACCCCAGTCTCCCCCATCCTTGTCCGTGACTTGTCTGGATTCTGATCAGCTCCGCTTGAATGCATTGTGCCCCCAAGTCAGCCCAGTCTGGCTCTGTAGTTTGGATAAGACGGGGTGACCTTTTCCCATCGTGCTGAGGGGCCTGGCTTGCAAGCAGGCTCCCTGCTTGCTGTGTGACTCCCTGAGCTGAGCTTTGAGGGTTTGTCTCTCCCGCTGCAGATGTGTGAAGGGAAGATAAAGAAGAAGACCACAAACCCCATTCTGACGTTCAGTCACCCTCGGGTGGAGCTGCCTGAGCTGACCCTCGGCAAGGAGAACAACATCTCCATCCTGCTCCTCTCCGTGGACTTCAGCGACTCGGGGCAGTATTTTTGCAAGGTCAAGAATCCAAAGGAGATGAACGCGCAGCACAATGCCACCCTCATCCTCAACGTGGTGCATGAACGTGAGTGTCCGGCGCGGACACCCTCCTGGGCTGGGCGCCCAACCCTGAGCCTGTGGGCGCTGTCCATTCCCAGCTTGGGGGCAGGGTTGGTGGGTAGGGAGGGTGGGCTGCCCAGGCTCCAGGGGAGCAGTGCGGGGAGGCACGAGGAGCCCCTCGACCAGGGGCTGGTTTGGGCCTGATTAAAGATAAAATCTCCCCCTCCTTGGCAATACAAAGTGAGGGAGCTCCAGAGGGGGTGGGGGCGGAGGCCGTGGGCTTCCCAGGCCTTGCTGCCGGCCCGTCGGCAGGAGGTGTGAGGTGCCAAGCCGAGGCCGTCCAGCTCCGGTTTCCGCTCCCTCCAGACCGATGGGTGCCTGTCGGGAGACGCTGCTCCAGCTGAATGCAGCCCAGGTGCCGCCCCGTGCGCTGTAGCAGACCCCTGCCTGGCTCGCCAGCCCTGCAGGATGCCGCCTGCCCGGGGTCTGCCATGTTAGCTGGTCTTGCCTAGCGCGAAGCAGCCGAGGCTGCTGGGAAGGAGCGTGCTCCCTGGTTGCCTCCCCCCTAAGCCCTTCCCCTCCTGCAGTGGTGAAGGTGGACAACACACTCACCATCATCATCGTCTCCGCCGTGGGAGGCTTCTTCGGCTTCCTCATCCTCGTCCTGCTGATCAAGAAATGCGTTCTCTTCATCATCAAGAAGACGCAGGAGAAAAAGTGAGTGAGTGGTCGGGGGGGAGGGGGGCGGAGGGTTGCCATAGATGCAGGATGCTTATGATAAATGCATGTTGCAGGGCCCAAGGCACCAGTGCTGGCTAGCAACATGCGTTTTTCATAAGTGTCTCCCTACTTCCATGTGGGGCGTAAGGATTTGGGCCCCAGAGCCTCTCGCTGCTGCTGCCCTGCCTGCAGGGGGACGGGGGGCTGGTGCCAGCGAGAGCCCTTTGCCAGCTGATTGATGCCAATGGCAGCCCCCGTCTTGGGGGGCCAGGCCAAGGAATTCCCCCTGGTGCTTCTGGGGTTGAGAGAGGAGATCTCCAAGACGGCCGTGAGCCCTGCCAGGCCCCTCCCATTGCAGGGCTGGGCAGGGGGTATGGAGATGTGGCTGCTGGGTGTTATTGGCACGGGTTTGCGGGGCCAACACCCCCCTTTTCTGGGTTGGGTGACTCAGTTTCCCTCACGTGCAGCCCACCTGAGCCCGTTCTCTCTCCGGCTGGTCCAGTCCTGCAAGGGGGGGAATCCTTTTGCCACCCAAACTCCCAGAAATCCCATTCACAGACTGACTCTCTCTCTCTCTCTGGGTTCGCGAGAGTTTGGCAACTCAGTTTGTGTTCCCAGTATATCCCCCTTGCTGGGCACCATGGGTAAAGCAAGCCCAGCGGCCTGGCCAGGGTTGTTCCCCGGCCTTCCCCTTCCTAGGCTGTCCTTCTCCCTGGGGTGGGAGTAACTGTGTCTGCAGGGCAGGCTGGGGTTGGAGACCCACCTAAAGCCAGAGCCCAGGGGCTGCTCTCCCCTCCCATTCCCCTTGCTGCACATTGCCCGGCCTTGGACTCCAGAGATCTCCTACTCCGCTCGGGCCTGGGTGAGCCTAGATGCCGGGGGTGGCATTGGCCGTGGGTCCTAGCAGCCCCCTCTTTGCCCTGTTCTCCGCAGGAAGGAGTGTCTGGTGAGCTCCTCGGGGAACGACAACACGGAGAACGGGCTGGCTGGCTCCAAAGCGGAACAGAAAAGCGCCCCGAAGGCGTGAGGCGGGCGACTTGCCGATCCACAAGCCCCAGACGGACGCGGGGGAGAGGGGAGAAATTCTTGTTTTTAAACTACCGATGCTTGAGACATGTCTGTATTACACATGTGCCTGCAATCCGCACCGCTTCTCAGCCGGGAGCTGGGACGCGGCGGCGCGGGCCCGGGATGCCGGCAGGAGGAAGGAGGGGCGGGGAGAGCAGGGGAATTGGGGGCAGGGGAGGGGCTCGGCTCTCCTGGCCCGGTTCGGATCTCGGGTGGATTGTGGGGGGAGAGGGCCCGAGGGCTGCTGCCTCCCCCGCCTCGCCCTCTCCCTTCTGCGTGGCTTGTTGCTGTCTGTTTGTGGGGGCGTCGCTGGGCTGCGAGGCAGCAGCCAGCTTGGCTCACGTGCTGGGGGTTGAACTGGGGGCATCGGGGGCTGCAAGCAGGACTCTTTCCAGCTCGAGCTCCAGCACCGGACTTTGCAGCCGGGCTGCGGCGGATCCTGGGTGCTGTCTGAGGGAATGCATCACCTATGCTTTCCGGGAGTCCCTGGCGCTCCAATCCGAGGTGCCAGGGTGGCGGGCAGGGTTCCGACGCGGGGGAGGGGGGCGCTGAATTGGGCTGTGGCTCCCGAAATGCAAGTTCTGTCAGACGTGGCTTGATCCGGCCTGTTTTACCCTGGGGTCAGCGCAATCCCTCCTGATTGACACCAGCTCAAAGCCACAGCGTGGCCCGTGCCCCGCGCCGCCGCGTGCTTCCCGTATGGGTCCCTGCGATGCGAGGAAGCGGCGAGAGAACCCTGCCCCTCTGCAAACGCGCCGGCTGCTCGGTCCGGGGAGGAGGGACTGGCCCGCCGCATTGCTGCTTCTCTGCGCTTTCCTCCCTTGCCTCGCCCCCGGGCTCCAGCCGGGCAGCCAGCGAGGCCCCTGGGGCGACAGCAAAGCGACAGGGCGTGAGCCCGACGGCCCTTCCCTCTGGGACCCACCCAGTCCCTGGCCGAGTGGCCCTGGCCGGGGGGCCACGATCTGCTCTGCGCCCTCCCCCAGCATTCGGCCCCAGGCCTGCTCGGGAGGTTCCGCACGGGATCTGCCCGGGAGCGGAGAGGCAGCCAGGCCGAGGGCTGTGGAGGTGCCCGGTGTGGCTGAGTGGCTCCGGCAGAAGGGACCACTGTGAAGGGCGTTCATCGCCCAGGCCTCTGCTGCTGCAGCAGCTGCGGGTGGAGCCTGTCCTGCACGCCTTGCGCCGGTCGACTCCCGCCTTCTCCTTGGGAGGAATCGCTGCCTTTCTTTTTACATTGATTCTGGTTTTACTCTTTGCTTTTTTAAAAGCTCGGCACTTAAACCCACAAGGACCGACTCCCCAGGGCGCTGACTGATCAACAAACCCTTCCTGCCACCTGCAGCCTCGCCTCCCCTTTGTTTCTCCATTCGCCCGACAGGGAGGGAACACCGTGTAGTTGCAGCCAGAGGGGACGCTGTTCCTTACTGCTGCCGGCTCACTGTGGGACCGTGGGCAAGTCACACCCCTGCTCTGTGCCTCAGTTTCCCCATCTGTAAAATGGGGATAATAATTCTGACCTACCTCGCAGGGGGGTTGTGAGGCTCCATTAAATCCCTTTCGTTAAGTGCTTCGAGATACCTGCATGCACTTCCATGTAGCAGGGCTGGCTGGATATCGGTGGGCAAAACCTGCCCCTCTTCCTGCTTTTTCAAGGGCCACAGTTGCTCTGGGGAACTGCTCCCAGGTGCGTAGCCTCCATTGCTGCAAGCAGCCCCAGCAGCAGCTGAGACCAGGGATGGTTCCGGTTTCTATTCTGCACTTTGCGCTGCGGGCGTCGGTGACCATAGGCTGCACTTTCTGTCTTGTGCTGCGGCACGATGACATGGTTCTCAGGTGTTGCTGTCAAGCCAGCTCCTGTGCACCCCACCCCCAGCTAAACCGGAATGGAAGAGGTGGCAGCCCCTGCTGCAAGGAGCCGCATCCCAAAGTCGGGGGTGCGGAACGGCTTTGTCCCTTTAGGAGAAGCCGGCTTCCTCCTTGAGTGTCGCGAGCGGTTCTCTCTGCTCAACCTCCCTGGGAATCTGGCATTGGAGCTGAGTCTTGTCGCGAGTCCCTGCTTTGTGACTGGGCGAGCTTCTGCTGCCAGGCTGTGGTGCAGGGCCGGCTTGACCCTGCTCAGTTGGCCTTGCCAAAGCAGCGTGCACCAGAGGCTGTCAAAACGGGGATCGTGATGTGGAGTCCCAACTGCCTGTTCCCTGTACTAGACTTGGAGATTCCTGGGCAGGGATGAGCCAGCAACAGGGGCTGGGAGACTCCTGGGACCCCAACGAAGCCCATGGCTCTGGCACGGCTTCCAAGGAGGAACCTGGGTCACTGCTGCCCTACACCCCTTGGCTAGCAATTCCCGCTGGGGCAGTTGAGGAGCAGGCCTTGGCAGGCCATGGGGTTCTGCTACTGGGGAGAGCAGAAAGCTGGGAGCCAGGATGCCTGGATTCCTTTTCCTGCTGCTGCTGCTGAATTGGTGCATGTCCTTAGCCGAACCATTTTAACCTCTCTGCGTTTCAGTTTCTCCATCTGTAAAATGGGGGTAATAATCCTGACCTACCTCGCAGGGGGATTGTGAGGCTCCATTCACTGCTCCGAGACCCTTGGATGAAAGGCGCTGGGTGAATGCAAAGGGTCAGTAACGGTTTGCTTTCCCTCATTAGACTTGGGCTGGCTGGGGGCAGAGGCCTGCATGAGGAAATGCCAAGGAACTGAGGAGAAGAGGGAAAGGGGTGGGTTTCTTTTTGAACCAAAAATGTTCTTAGCATCATAACTGGTCAGTCTGTTTTCGAACCCTGTCTGGACCAGCTGATCGGCACTGCTGTGCTATGCATGGACTCGTCCTCTGGCTTGAATGGAAGGCTCTTCCCATAGCAGTGCGCCTGACATGCTGTCCCAGCCGGGAGCTCACCGCTTCTGCCAATCCCCGAGATCTTCCTCGTTCCAATGCCATTGCTCCTGGGTGTCCCCGGCTGGACTGGGACACTAGCAGTGCGGTGGGGGCCGTATGGATGCGTCTCACACACACACACACGTATGGACGTATCCTAGGGAATAAGCACAGGATGGAGACAGACAGACTGTGCGTTGCCTTTGAAACACATTTTGCACTCTAGAGTTTTAGTTAGCTTTGCCTTGAATGAAATAAAAGTTTATGTTTAATAGAGAAATTTGTTTGAGCCTGGATTCTTGCTAAGACGTCGTTTTTGTTCGTCGCAAAGCTCAGCATTTAAATGTCTATACAAATGCTAGAAGTCTAAAAAGTAAGATGGGAGAATTAGAGCGTATTGCATTAAATGAAGAGCTAGACATCATAGGAATCTCAGAGACCTGGTGGAATGAAGGCAACCAACGGGACACGGTGTTACCAGGATACAAAATATATTGAAATGACAGGGCAGATGGAGCTGGTGGTGCTGTACATAAGAGACATCAGTGCGTCAAGCAGGATTAATATTGTAAAGGAAGCAAACGGTACTCTGGAATCTCTGGGGATAGAAATTCCATGTATAACAGGGAAGTGTAGAGCAGTTAGCCTATAACATCGTCCTGGCCAGGACAGTGGGACTGACTGTGAATTGCTAAAGGAGATCGGACAGGCTACTAAAGCTGGAAACACAGTAATAATGGGCGATTTCAATTACCCTCCTATTTCTAGGTGTCATAAATGACTGTTTCCTGGAGCAGCTTGTCCTGGAACCAACAAAAGAAGGAGCCACTCTGGATCTAGTACTAAGAGGAGTGCAGGATTTACTGCGAGGGGTAACGGGGCTGGAGCCACTGGGCAATAGTGATCCTAATAAAATCAATATGACACACTCACAGGAGGGAAAATGCCAAATAAAACCACTGCGTTAACATATAACTAACAATGAAGAAACTAGTTTGAGGGAAACTTAAAGGAGCCGTTGCAAGAATTAAATGTCTACAGGCAACGTGGAGACGATTTAAAAACACCCTCTTGAAAGCTCAGATTAAATGCAATCCACAAATTAAAAAAGGTAGGAAGAGGATCAAACGTCTGCCTGGGTGGCTAAGGGGTGAGGTGAAGGAGGCTGTTGGAGCCAAAAAGGCATCCTTTAAAAAATGGAAAGAGAGTCCCAATGAGGTAAATAGGGAGGAGCATAAGCGTTGCCAAAGTAGATGTTAATAAGGTAGGCGGCCAAAAAGGAATTTGCGGAGCAACTGGCTAAAGATGGTAAAGCTAATCATAAAAACTTTTTCAAGTACATCAGAGAGAGTCAGTTGGGCCGTTAGATGACCCGGGGCTGAAAAGGGCGCTTAGGGAGGAAAAGGACATTGTAGAGAAGCTGGATGAGTTCTTTGCTTTGGTCTTCACTGCAGAGGATGTTGGGGAGATACCTACGCTGGAACCTTACTTTGTAGGTGATGAATTGGAAGAGCTGTCACAAATCAACGTGACTCTGGAGGAGGTTCTAGAGCAAACTGACGAATAAGTACTAACAAATCACCAGGACCAGATGGCATTCACCCCCGAGTTCTGAAGGAAGTCAAATATGAAATTGCAGACCTACTGTTAGTAACTGTAACCTATCACTAAAATCTGCCACTACCTGAGGACTGGAGGGTGGCAAATGTAACCCCGATATTTAAAAAGGAATCCAGAGGTGATCCTGGAAACCACACCAGTGAGCTTGATGTCTGTGCTGGGAAAAATGGTGGAAACTATCATTAAGAACAGAATTGCTGGGCATGTTGATAAACATGGCTTAATGGGGAAGAGTCAATGTGGATTTAGCAAAGGTAAGTCATGCCTCACTAATCTGTTGGAATTCTTTGAGGCTGTAAATAAGCATGTGGACAAGGGGAGACCCAGTAGATATAGTGTACCTGGATTTCCAGAAAGCATTTGATAAGGTCCCACATAACTCTTGAGAAAATTAAAAAGCCATGGGATAGGAAGTAGTGTCTTACTGTGGATTGGCAACTGGTTAAAGGATAGGAAGCAAAGAGTAGGACTGAATGGTCCGTTTTCACAATGGAGAGATGTAGAAAGTGGTGTGTCCCAGGGATCTGTATTGGGACCGGTGCTGTTAAATGTATTCATTAATGATCTGGAAAAGGGCATTAAGAGTGAGGTGATCACATTTTCAGATGATGACACCAAGTTATTCAAGGTCGTTAAAACATGAGCAGACTGTGAGGAACTGCAACAGGATCTTACAAGACTGGGTGGCTGGGCATCTAAATGACAGATGAGATTTAATGTGGACAAGTGCAAAGTGACATTGGGAAAAATAGTCCAACTTATGCATACACAATGCTGGGTACTAAGCTAGGAGTTACCACTCAGGAAAAGGATCTGGGAGCGATTGTGGACAATACACTGAAATCCTCAGCCCTGGGTGCAGCAGCAGTCAAAAAAGTGAATAGAATGTTAGGAGTTTTTCACAAAGGGAGAGACAATAAAACTGAGGATGTCGTAATGCCTCTATACAAATCAATGGTGCGACCGCACCTGGAATAGTGTGTGCAGTTCTGTTCGCCCCATCTCAAAAAAGACATAGTGGAACTAGAAAAGGTGCAGAGAAGGGCAACAAAAATGATAAAGGGCATGGAACGGTCTCCGTACAAAGAGACTTGACAAGCTGGGTCTCTTCAGGTTAGAGAAGAGAAGACTGGGAGGGGACCTGATAGAGGTTTATAAACTCTTGAGTGGTGTGGAACGAGTAGCTAGGGAACGGTTATTTACCCTCTCAAATAGCACTAGAACTAGGGGACGCTCCATGAAACTAGCTGCCAGCAGATTTAAAACAAATAAAAGGAAGTACTTTTTCACTCAACGCATAATTAACGTATGGAATTTGTTGCCAGAGGACGTTGTCAAGGTCACTAGTATAGCTGGGTTTAAAAAAGGCCTGAATAAGTTCTTAGAGAGTAGGGCCATTAATGGCGATTAACCAAGTAGTTTACGGGATGAACTTCTTACTGTCGGGAGCTGGGAGTGAACAGCGGGGAATGGATCCCCCATTGGGACTGTTGGTTCTTCTCCCATGCGATCGAGATTGGCCGCTGTCGGAGACAGGATGCTGGGCTTGAAGGACCATTGGTCTGACTCAGTCTGACACAACTTATGTTCTTATCTTCCTGTCAAGAATTGCCGGCTGAGCCAGGGAGTGGGTAGGCGCCAGGCACCCTTCCTAAGAACAGAGTCAGTGCCAGACTGGGTCAGACCCATGGTCTGTCTAGCCCAACCTCGGGCCTGGCTTGCCCCTGTGAGGGAAGTGACAGCCCCCACCCTTACCAGGCGCTACACTCGAAGGCTGGCACTGCCCCACTCACGGCAGCGCGCTGTTTTAGCACCTCTCCCTCCTTGTCCAAAGTTACACAAGGCAGGTTCGCTGGCAGCGTAGGCTACGAGCCCCAGACTTGCCTCCCCGCTGTAGGAAACACGCTGTGCACACGTTAGCGAAGAGGAAGTTTCTGCGTGTGGTTCAGAGTTGACCTGCAGAAGTAAGCAATACGAAAATACACCAAGCAACCCTAAGTGATGCTGGCTCCCTGACTCAGTCCTTGATCACTCCAGGCGGGTCAGAACGCAGGTCACAGCTGAGTTTCCCCAGACGGGCAGAGTCTCTGGCTGCCAGAGTCCCTGGCAGGGCTTCTACGTAACAGGTGCAGCTGTCCTTTGCCGGATCCAGGCAAACCCCTTTTTCCCCTTTCCCCCCGGTAGGGTTTTTACCATCTCTGGGTTCCATTGTACCTCCCCAGCCCCTAGCCCATCATGTTTGCATCCTGGGCAATTGGAGGTGCTGATCTCCGTAAGCCTAGGTCAGAATGGGCTATCTGGATACCGCTAGCACACAAGATGCTACAAGGAGCAGAGGGCCGCAGCGAGGGCGCGGAGAACACGCTAGCCAGGAGGTAATCCAGTGGCAGGCTTCGTTTGGCTGCCAGTTCCTTCACAGGCGACCAGAACGGCACACGCTATTCAAGATGGGGGCGTACCAAAGATTTATACAGCGGCTGCCGCATGCTGTTTCCCCTATTTATTTTCTGCTCCTTTTGAAATGATGCCTAGCGTCCGGTTTGCCTTTTTTGATGGCTGCTGCGCATGGAGCCTTTGTCTTCCAGGAACTACCCACCATGATTTCCAAGAGCCTTCCCCTGAGCGGTTACACCTGGATCAGAACCCAGCGTCATGTATGTAAAGTGAGGAATATTGCATCCCCTTGCACTGATCAACACTGAATTTCATTGTCCATTCACCAAGTTGTGCAAGATCCCTCTGTCGTTCCTGAGATAAGAGTGTGGGGTCGCCGTGTCGGTCCCAAGTGACAGAGAGACAAAGGGGTTTGAAT